>JAZDUA010000843.1:0-459489 GCA_038098605.1 Gryllus longicercus | reverse complement strand
GGGAGTTGTGGGGAGGAGGGTGGAGAGGAAGGGGAGTTGTGGGGAGGAGGGTGGAGAGGAAGGGGAGTTGTGGGGAGGAGGGTGGAGAGGAAGGGGAGTTGTGGGGAGGAGGGTGGAGAGGAAGGGGAGTTGTGGGGAGGAGGGTGGAGAGGAAGGGAGTTGTGGGGAGGAGGGTGGAGAGGAAGGGGAGTTGTGGGGAGGAGGGTGGAGAGGAAGGGGAGTTGTGGGGAGGAGGGTGGAGAGGAAGGGGAGTTGTGGGGAGGAGGGTGGAGAGGAAGGGGAGTTGTGGGGAGGAGGGTGGAGAGGAAGGGGAGTTGTGGGGAGGAGGGTGGAGAGGAAGGGGAGTTGTGGGGAGGAGGGTGGAGAGGAAGGGGAGTTGTGGGGAGGAGGGTGGAGAGGAAGGGGAGTTGTGGGGAGGAGGGTGGAGAGGAAGGGGAGTTGTGGGGAGGAGGGTGGAGAGGAAGGGGAGTTGTGGGGAGGAGGGTGGAGAGGAAGGGGAGTTGTGGGGAGGAGGGTGGAGAGGAAGGGGAGTTGTGGGGAGGAGGGTGGAGAGGAAGGGGAGTTTTGGGGAGGAGAGTAGGGAGGAAAGGGAATTGTTGGGCGGAGGGTGGAGAGGAAAGGGAGTTGTGGGGAGGAGAGTGGTGAGGAAGGAGAGGTGTGAGGGAGGGCAATGGCGAGTGCGGGGAGGTGGCAGAAGCGGCGGTGTTTCCCTGGGGGCTGTGACAGATCAACGGCCCTCCAGCACAGCGGCGGAAGTGGCTGGGCTCGTGCCAAGTGTGTCCTCTCTCGATTGTTTTCGAGATGGGGCTCGTGATTCGTGGAGTTCCGCCGTTTAACCTTGGCGTATAAGAGTGGTAATTGCGGCAGATGCAGAGGGCCCAGGGCGGTGCTGCGAAATTATGTTCGAGAGGGGGAGGGGAGGGGAGGGGGGCTCTTGCTGAATCGCTTGCCCGACGCTAACGTATTTATGTCTACACGTCGTTTGTGTGTACTGCTTCTAAGTGCTTCATTCATGAACTCATTATACTCGTATGATGGATGGTTATTGTGTGTAAAGGGAGTCGCTCAGGCTGCCAAAACACCATGTACCGCGGTCGTACTGAGAGGAAATGCAATAACGACGTAGGCCATCTGCGTTTGTTTATCACCATGAAAATTAATCTAAAACAAAATTAAGTGCGTGATTTCCATTTTATCAGTCCTCTTGCTTCCAGATCAGTAGATTTTTGGATAAGGGAATTATATAAGATATGTGCACCTTAACTCTATAATGCAATAGTTATGATTTTATGCTAAGGAAATAATAAATCATGATGATAACTAATGGTGTGAAACAGCACGTCTTTTCTCGCCCGTATTTTCGCTCAAAATTACGCGAAAAGTACTAAATATTGTACAGGGCCTTATTTAAAAATCGACCTTTAAGGAACAGATTTTAGCAACAGAAAAAGCTCCGTCTGTACAATTGTATTTGCAGGAAGACTCCGAAAAAAATGTAACTTAAGAAAATTACATAAAATAAGAGCTTTCAACGTACATGGGACCTGCACCATTCTATTAAACGTCATTCACATTATCCAACAACAAAATTTAATCAAAACCGATGGAGCCATTTTTTTTAAAGTTTGAAAGTGTCTTAAGGACATCATGTAATGTAAACCCCAAAATTAAAATATCAATTTCAAATTCAAGGAGCCTTCAAATTCAAGCGACATCAGCCAGATCGATTGGGGAACATCCATTTTGTAAAAAATCGGTTAAACGTTTTAGCTACTAGCTTTATTCACAGACGGACAGACAGACTTTTCGCCGCCAAAGTAAAATGAGTTTGTGGTTAGGACACTGCCCTGAGGAAGCCTGCGACATGTCAGGCGAAACGTCAGCCTCTCAGCCAACGACGCGGCGTCTCCCGGATAGCTCAGAATATATGGATTCGAGCCGCGGAAGCCTACGTGTGCATTTGTGGTTAGGGGTTTTAAAAAACTCTATATGTGGTTTATCCTCTTCTGTTGGCTTTTTAACGCCCTTATTAACACCTACCTGTCATTTCCACTTCCTAAATCAGTTGAGGACCTAAACAATGGCCTGAAGTGATACATATTCGACCACATCATAGCCGCGAAGAGAGCTGGCAAGGAAATGACTCATTGGAAGGAAGAAACCTGCCATAGAATAATAATAATAATAATAATAATAATAATAATAATAATAATAATAATAATAATAATAATAATAATAATAATAATAATAATAATAATAATAATAATAATAATAATAAAAATAAACCGAGCGAAGTGGCTCAGTGCGTAGCGCACTGACTTCGTAATCGGGAGGTCCGGGTTCGATTCCCGGGCCGGCCATCCTGACCGGGGTTTTCGTGGTTTCCCTCGGTCATAAAGGCGAATGCTGGGATGGTTCCAAAAGTCCACGATCACCTATCGCCTCCTAATCCATTCCTATCATCTTTCATCTTCCATACCCCCGGGCTAACAACCATGGGGGATAAAAATCGGATCCAGCTAAATGCTGGTCCCCCCTAAGAATTGTTGCAAGCACCTGCTACCGCGATAATAAATAAAAACTGAGCCACGGTAAATGCAGGATGCTTGCTTGCGTGGTCCTAGTCGGCCGATTAACGAAAAATAATAATAATAATAATAATAATAATAATAATAATAATAATAATAATAATAATAATAATAATAATAATAATAATAATAATAATAATAATAATATGCCTTTATTGATATGGCGTGGCTCGGGCCATCAAGCCCGCTCTTCCGCCTCACCTCATATCACAAATATACAGATTATTCTAAAAAGTAATGTAATCTAAAAAATTTAAATGTAATATAATCTACAAGTGGTAAGTAGTTAGTGGAAAGCAAACGTTATTTAAAGCAAGTTATAAATAGATAACATCAGAGGTTAAATGTTACAATAATATGTTTAAAATAATTTTAAAAATCAAGACGGAGATTGAAAACACAATTTGAATTAAATAAGATATTACGTGCTTTACATATCTGCGCAGTACGCGGCAATCTGGTATTCACTCCGAGCGACTGTGATCTAAAAATACAGAAAGACACCATCTCACCCACCGCTCGATCCTGGCGGAAAACCCGCTAGTCGGGGAAAACCAACCAGGCAGACTGCGTCCTAATCCAATGGAAACTTAGCTAACATGAAGTAACGGGTCTTTGGGATGGTATCCTCAGCTGCGGTCCATGTTGCAAAGGGCCGTATTCTTGTTTAAATCCGCCTCTGCTCCTATGGATGAAAATACAGTTCCGGCAGTATCAAACAAGTCGCAAGAAAGTAACATTTTTTAGAAGACAAATGCCTGATGGCCCGAGTCGTGCCACGTAAAACAAGGCATCAATTCAATTCCATTCGATTCGATTCGATTCAATTCAACGCTCTCTGAGATTTTTGTAATAGTTATTTATGCATCATCATAATGTTGTAAGGGTTCACAATAAATAGTTTCCATTTTCTCTCTCAATCGAACTTTAAAACTCAGGGTTTCTTGGAATGAACCGTTTTTTCCTTTGTAATCTTGATTCCATGTGACCAGCAGACTTTTTTTACATCATTCCGTCCATCAGAAAGATTACTTTTCAACTTCACTTCTGCAAATTATTTTTGCTGACACGACAAATTTCGGTATGATAGGTTCGAATTTGATTTACTCGCGACGCTGTCTCCACGAAATGTTGGTGCCGCCTCTCTTTGGATTCCTGGAATGCCATCTACAAACAATTGTGAAAACGCTACTGTTGTTTTTGTTCTTGGAACGTGTGTGCTCTCCAGCACTGACAAGGGCCATATCGTAAAACATTGTAGAGAGAAGCATGTTTTCGAAAGAGAACCCAGGCCACTCTCAGAGGCGCAATGGGATTCCTCGTGAGCACACACCGCCTTTTGACATTTTATTTATTTCATTTTATTTTCCGCTAATATTTTCCACTTTCAATTTAACCTTTCCATTAATGAAAGGAATAAAAAGTGGACCGCTGAACATGTCTTGCCAGATATCGTGCTTAGAGAGAAAGACTGAACGCCACAGTGTCTTTGTTGATTTATTGACTGATCTATCAACTGCGATGGTCATTAGACCCGTTTGTATAGTGTTTTATCCCTGAACGTCGAGGTTTTATTTCATCCGCTGGATGATGAGATCCAGTGTCGACCAACATGTGAGCTTTCGCGGGCATCCCTCTTCAGATGTCTCCCCAGCGGGGTACCGCCCAGCTTGGACAAGCTGAAAGCTTCCGACAATGTGTGTTTTTGAATAACGGCAAGAGGATGGAGCAGGAAAAGTCATGCGCGGTTCATGGCCAGTTTGTGTGATAAATTCGCGTGGTAGTATTCATAGGAGAAACCACGAAAATCTACCAATCAGAGCTTCAGGCTCCTAGAATTCTCATCCAGTTAGCGACTGACTTCGACGTGGCTATTGTCGACAATGCGCCTCTGCCGTGACTAAAATCCTACGAACCTCCCAGTTAGTGTCGCTGTAGAGACGGCGACAATTCTGGAACAATCGTAACTTGCTGATAACAGTGCCTTCGTTCTGTCCAGACTTGCGGGTATGTTTCCAGTATGATCGAGATTGGTGCCAAGAGAAAAAAGGAAAATAATGTTGAAAATGAAAAAAAGGCAAAATGTGAAACAATATACAGCATACTTCAGAAACTCGAAATATTATTTTTTTCTTAAACTCAATATTACATTTTTTAAATAATTACGTAATTGTAATAAATAACTGAAATAAATAAATAAATATTTAAATCAATTTTGCCAAATAAAGGAAAGTAACAAACGAAAACTTTAAGCCTTTTGGGGGAGGGGCATGTCCCCCCAGGGCCCTCCCCTGGATCCGCCGCTGAACTAGAGGGTGCTTCGCGACAATCGGGGAAGGCGCGGGCGTGGGTGGCGGCGGCGAACAATTGTCAATATTTCAGCCCGCGGCGCCGCGCGGTGCAGTAGCAGTTGGCGCCCCCCATCTAGCCGGCGGCGGCGACGGCGCACAGCAGGGGCGGCCGTTGACACCGCGCGTGCACGCGCAGCGCCCGGCCGCGTGCTCGGTGCGCCCCATGACGGAAAGACGTGGGCGCGTCGCCCTGCGCGCCGATTTGGCTCGCTCCGCGCGGCCACAACACGGGCACTTCGTTTGAAAAGCCTGGCCAGAAGCGAGAAGGGTTGAAAAACATTTTGAAAGGGACGTAAAGGGACAATTTTCAACGGTGTAGCCAACAACCAAAAATAACACGAGGGTGTAGTGGAAATAAAAAATGCAATATTAAAAAGAAACATATATATCTGTTTCAGTGACTGGTAACAAGGTAAATAATTTATTTATTTATTTATTTATTTATTTATTTATTTATTTATTTATTTATTTATATATTTATTTATTTATAATTTATTTATTTATTTATTTACTTATTTATTTTATTTATTTATTTCCACAAGAGAGCAAAACCCCAACTATAGTCATCATCAATCTCGAATGAAATCACAAAAGTAAATCACATAAAAGTATGTGCTTGCATTTAAAATTCCCGCTAATATTGTAATGCAAACTAGTGCCTGAAGCTCATTTGCTAAAGCCGGATAGGATGCGCAATAACTCACGCATGTCTTTTCACTATGGATGCACCCGACGCTATTCCCGGCGCGTGCGCTACACGTGTAGAGTCCCACACACGCGCGGGATACGAGACAGTGTTGCTCTTTCCCACCTGCCCCCGAGAAGATGGCTCTTCAGGGCAAATGCGATGCCTCCTTTGAAATGCGAAGGTTTATAGACATTTTTTAAAATTTTTTTTACTGATACGTATTGCTTGTGATTGCCTTCCATTCGGAGCTTCCATTCGGAGCTTCCATTCGGAGCGATGTACACTTCATAACTTACCTGCATCGAGAGGATCGTGATTACGAGGGAAATATGAAAACAGTTGAATTATGCCACACATTCTCTTATGAAAGAGAATTATGGGAGGGAAATGTGAAAAGACAAACCGATTCAAGTTAAAATCTAAGTTAGTTTGCAAATAAGAAAATCTGAATCATTAACATTAGGTAAAATGTATTATCCACGGTCCTTAACTGATTTTTCTGATCTCGGACGTCAAAATGCCCTCGGGCCGAAGTGTTACAGGCTTTTTGTCGCCACTGGATCATTAGAACCCTTAAAATGCCGTGCAACAATACTATTTTTTTAAAATTATTATTAGCATTGAGAATTATTTTGATTTGGGGTCATAAAAACCGTTCTTTAAAGTTTGAAGGTTTTGGCTTTCTGTATCTGTATTACTGCAATATCTCGAAACGTTGTGTTAGGATTAAAAATATGTTTCAGGAAGTTGTATTGTATTTATGACACTTACTGTAGATATAATCGAACAAAATATAGGAACCGAGGTCAAGAAAGGCAGTATATAATGATAATTATGTTTAGAAGTGATGTTGGCCTATTTTTTGTTGATTAATTTCGAAAGCATTAACAGTAAAGGTTTAAAAAATATAATATATTAAATGTTATCTGAGTTTAATGCAAACGATCATTGAAAAAAGAGGCAATAGTAGGGCTTAAAAATATCGTTCAATATTTGATTTTCGATTGTCTTGTAAATTAGAAGTAATTTATAAATTTAATGAATATTGTAATTTAAAGTAGTTATTACATTTATAATTAATTGAAATTGGTGCTTTATTTTGTTTCAAACGTTCCCTTTAAACATTTACTAATGCCGTCCTTGCCACTCGTCTAGGCGCAATCTATAGCCCAATCGGCAGATTAAACAAACGAAATACATGTGTTCATGATTTTCTCTGTGACACGTGTTCGTGATTGCCGGTATTCTGAGGGTCTGTGCGTAAACTGTGTTCGTTGTGTAATATTTACAAGGGAGTCCCTATGGACGCGCCCGTGTCCTGATAAAGGCGACCAACGTATGGACCTGTTGAATTGACACGGTTGAATTGCACGGGTTAATGGAACATAATTTACGATAATACATCTCTTTAAGTTTTCGATTTAAAAATAACTCAAGGAATTTCAAAATTAAAGTGCGAGCAAACGGTAATTATTTTAAATATACTTTTCTTAATGAAAATAGTAGAAATTTTATGCAAATCATACTACATTCTTCATTGAATAGTTTCAGTCATTGAATTATTCTTCCCCGTAATTCCGTTCGTTACCCCCTTGATTAGCTCCCAGGCGGCAGGTGGTGCGCTTGCCGCCTCCCTCGAGTCTCCTCAGCTATGAAATCAGCGGAAGAGCGAAGCCAGGCGAGAGAAGGTGCAGGTGCAGCGCTCACCCACTACAGCACTTCTCCATCTCGGCGCCTCCGCCCACGCCCCCGCCCACGCCCCCGCCCACGCCCCCGCCCCCGCCCACGCCCACGCCGATCTGCCCCCGACGCGCCGGATCCGCGTCTTCGGCCTTCGCGTCCCTGTCGACGCCGCTCCATCCGCCCGCGACTCCGGCTCCACCACCGCGTCCTCCTCCCGCCGCCCCTGCCAACGCTTCCCTCCTCCGTCACCTCCGGCCTCCTCCTACCACCTCTTGCCTACCACGCCGCCCCGTCACCGTCACCCTCAGTCCCCGCCGCCCCCATCCTCACCGCTCCCGCAGCCCCCGCCTCATCTGCAGCCTCCGACCCTCCACCCATTTCATCCTCCTTCCCACTCCGCACCGGTGCCCCCGCGTCCGCCGTCAGTCCCCGCTTCCGTCCCTCCTCCTTCCATGGCCTGCCTCCCACGCCGCAGCCGACACCGCCCCCGCCACTTCTTTCCCAGACGCTTCTCTGCGACCACAGTTCTCGCAGCACGTGCCTCAGCCCCTCCGTTACTTCCTCCCTGTCGCCCCCGCAGCCTCCAGCCCCGCTGCATCGTCCCCCCACCAACACCATGGCCCCCTCCGTCTGCCCCTCACTTCTTCTCCCGCCGCCGTATCTTTCTTCTTTACGCTTCTGGGCCCGCATTTCTCGCAACGTCCGCCTCTGACTCTTTAATTTCCTCCTCTCCTCCTCGTAGCGTTCAACACCGCGCTCTCGTCTTTCCCCCCTCCAGCTCTCTCGGCTTTTCTTCCCGCTACTTATGCCCCTGTGGCCTTCATCCCCGCCGTCCCTAGCGCCTACACCCACCTCGGCGGTAACGCGAGCGCCCTCGCCGCGCCTGCCTGGATGACTCCGTCCGATTATGTGGCTCGTTAGTAGGTGAGAGCTGCGTCTGCGCTTGGGGACCTTCCCGCTCCACCCCTTTACCCATGACCCGATCTCCTCCGTCCCTTCATTCGTGTCTTCCTGCCTTCTCTCTCTCCTTGACTTCTCCACCCATGTTTCTTCGTGTTTTCCTTCGCCTTCAAATGTCTTTCGTCTGTATCAGCGCCGCGTATTCCTTCAATTTTTTCCTTCGCACCTACTCCTTCACTTATTTCTGTTATATCTTCATCTTTTCCTTAGTATTCACCTTTCTTTTCCTTATTTCATTGTCCTTTCCTTCGTTTTTCTTCACGTTTTCCTTTTTTTCCTTCACCTTTTCTATCATTTGTCCCTTCGTCTTCCTCGTCGCCCGTTCGCCTTCTTCTCTGCCCTGCTCTTTGCCGCTTTGCTCTTCCTTTGCCTTCACCTTCTCCTTTTCCTACCCCTCTTCCGTCTCATCCCTCGTATTTGCCTCTGCAGGTAACTTTGCTACTGCTCCAGTGCCAATCGCACCTATTCGTCTTCTACTCACGTTCTCTTGTGCAATGGGCACATCATGTAGAGCCGTCGCCACCTCAGTCATCACTGCCGCCTTTGCCACTACTGGCTCTTTAGCCAAGAATGTAACATTTCGCATCAACCACGCCCACCAGTAAAGTTAGTAAGCACGCATCCTACGCACCTACAATGGATTCTTAGTGAGACGTAATATTAAAAGTAGTCAGAAAATATATTTAGTTGTTTTCTAACTAACATTCAAGAGCAAATGTACTATCAGTGTTCTGTAAATGTGGTTTCCATTGAACATTATTATTTCGTATGCGTGTTATAAGAATCTATTATTAAACTTTTTCGTTCAAATGTCATTCGGAGAAACTGTTACGTTCGTATCAGTTTCACCATGTTACTAACTAGAGGCCTCAAACATAAAAATGCTGTTGAACAAAGTCACACGAAATGTTTTTTCCAAAAAGTGGCACACACACTGTTCAAGAACAACAAGCTATATACTCCCTCATAGTAATGTAATAAATTAATCTTCACAACAGTCTTCACCAAAAATACACTAACAGAATAATTTATACACTGTACAACATTAACTTCTGTACATAGCACGAATATCAAAAACGTTATTGTTCCTTAATGAAAGCGAATATTTAATGGCAGGCGGCCTCTTGCTTGGAGCATTGCTGTCCCGCTGACACGCTGAGAATGAGAGTTCAATCGTTACGAGCTGTATGAGAAAAGGTGGGATCGTATTTACACTTTTTCGTCGAAATCGAAACTGTTTCAGAGTATTTTGTATACTTCTCGATCCGTTTAGAATCTAATGAAATCACAGAAATCTCTCATATGGATCGAGATTGAATGGTTTTTCAACTTATACGCACATTACACGATTAGTAATGTCGATGATGTTATTAATTATATTAATCATTTGACGTGTCTAGTTCAGAGCAACCCATTTGGAAATTCGTCGGTCATAGAAGAAGGTCCTCTAGTCCATGAATCATCCTCGTATTCCCTTTGGCCTTCATCTCCTCCTTAACTTTATCTTATCTCTACCCCTGGCCACCTCCATCTCAATTTCCGTCGTTGAAAACGGTCCCTCCTTCGCTTTCTGCTCGTCGCAACGGAATTAATTTCGATTTTCTTCTTACCGTTGACCTTGAGCTTGAGCGTGATCTAGCGCATTATTGTTGCAACCTTGAAGTGTGTGTTTCAAATTCTGAGTATGCTTGCACTTCAAATCATGTGCAGATGGATAAGTTTGTGATGAATTAGAGTTTACTCGTAATCTGAATAGGTAGAATATTTGAAAGGAAGGTTTCATGATAGACTAGAATTATCTCTCACTCTAAATAACTTTCAACCTAACAACTATATTGGTAATAGAACAATTAAATGACTAATTTTCTGCTCGAGTGTGACAAAATTAGACAGTACTAAAATTCAATAGACATTCATTAACAAGAAGTAATATTGAAGTGCATAATGCCTATTGATTTTTCATTTTTCACAATTCATCATTTTGTATATTTTACTAAAAGTGCACTTTTCCAGAAGACTTCGAGCGAGAAGGAAAGGTAATGTCTTTCAGGTGTGGGCAGAACTTTTACTACCTTCTATTGCCTGAATTGTTCGTGATTCTGGTTGCTAATGCGAAGTGTAGCAACACATGAAACATCACTTGAAAGTCACATCGGCCATAGTAAATTACTTCAACGGTTTGCAGCTTCTTACAGCGTTTAACCAATCAATTATTGCTTCATATTAACTAAAGGTTGAAGAACTACGAATCTGGATACAGCGAAATTACCGTTTTCAATTAACAGGAACACCAGTTTCATTTCGCAGTAACATTACATTATGGTTCTTCATAGCACGTTAAAAACTCGGCCCTTGCTTACTTGCAAATTCGTCACGCATGAAGTGTGCGCTCTTGGGTGGAGTTACCAGCTCATCTGTGCTAAGATGAGTTCTATACTCCATTCCCGAGCTTTCGCGACAGTGGAGGATTCCGCCATTACGCGATCTTATTTCCTGAGCAGGTCATTGAACTGGTGGTTTCCCATTGCCTTCTGCTCGACACATTGTGAAGAGATGGAGTGAAAGATGAACGGGCTAATGCTTTTAATGTGGCATGTAATGGTACGAGAAGCAAACCATGTTGTCATCACATGCTAGGATTCCGAGTAAGAAGTGTGTAATTAAAACGTTGTTACAAAACCCCTGTGTGACTGTAGCGGGCCCTTGTTGTGCTAATGCAGTATAATTTAAACTTCTAAAGCTGAACATTCCAGTAACTACTAGCCCCTTTTCTGTGCTTAGTTTTTATGTGCTTGGTAGCCTGTATTGATTATGCATTTGAGGCGTCATGCACCCGTGCGAGTGTGGGTTTTCGGGTAGGGGAGAGGCAAGGCGCGGAGGGCGGAGGATGCCTGCACTCGGCGCTGCACGTGAGGCTGACGGGAGGGCGAGGCGAGGGCGGGGAACAGTGGCGCCGACGTAATCAAGGCAGCCAGCATTTGCATACGGAGGATATTCAATTTGAGCGGCCCGGCGTTGCTTCGTCGCCACGCTGCAGCACTGCGTTGGCCTGGTTCATCCCTTCCTTTGCTTTGACCTCCCTCCCTCCGCCTCCCTCCCCGTTCAAACACTCCCCGCTCTGTTGCGCCTCGCCCGCCCCGCTCCAATCTGTCCCGCCTCGCCCCATTCCGTCCCGTTAGGCCCTGCTCCGTTACGTCCCGCCACACTCCTCCCCGTTACGCCCCGCCCCGCTCCGCCTCGATTCACTTGTCCTGCCCACCCCGGTCCGCCGCGCTCCACCCCGCCTTCGCCCCGACTCGCGTCGCCTCGGCTCACCCCATCTCGTCCCTTCCCGCCTCGCCCCGCCTACCCTACCCCGCCCCACCCTGCCCCACCTCACCTCGTCCCGCTTCGTCCCTCCTTGCCCCGCCCCGCCTCGTTCCTCCTCACCCCGCCTCGCCCCTCTCGTCCCCTCCTCGCCCCTCTCATCGCCCCGCCATTCCTCGCCTAGCCCCGCCCCGCTTCGCCTCGCCTCGCCCCACCTCGCCTCGTCCCGCCTCGTCCCGTCTCGCCTCGTCCCTTCTCACCCCGCCTCACCTCGCCCCTTCTCGCCCCGTTCTCTCCCCCTCCTCGCCTCGCCTTTCCTCGCCTCGCCGCGCCCCGCCTTTCCCGTCCCTGCCCCGCCCCTCTCAGCCCCTCTCCGCGCCGTGTCGCTTCGCCGTGCCCCCTCCCCACACCACTCCGCCTCGCCACGAGTCAGCTTTGCTCCATTGCGTCCCTTTCTAGCCACCCGAGCCACCAAAATTAGGTCTTGTGTTGAGCGCGGGTGCGAATGGCCGCACAGGTGTCGAAAAATCTACTAGCTCGCCCGCTGAGGTTCGTAGTGTTACGAAATTTGTCTTTAAGCGGACACAATTCACTGTTATTGTTATGTATGTATTGGTTTAATTGATGTTGGTATTTTAGATCAGAAATCGCTTGGAGATCTATCGTTCTTCCATTTGATTACGTTCCTCTCATTGTAAATACTCCGGAATCTCTGTTCGTAAGTAATTCAAATCACTTGTTTACAATGTTAACTTCCTTGTTTTCTGTCATTTAAATTTTATGAGAAAACATATGCTTTGATGTCGTAACACCGGACACAATTGTCTTTGTTCGTTTTAGAGCAGTTAAAGTTATTTTAATTATGATTTGAGGTGCTATTTGTACTCTATATTCTTTAAGATCTGTGACGTCGATTAACCATATGTACGCCCTCTCCAAAAATAGACGTAAGAAGAGTTGTTTCCGTTTTTAAAACTGCATTATTTCGATTGAGTTTCAATCCAAGAAATTTAGAATGTCGTTCCCAAGTGTAAGAGCGTTCGAATAAAAAATTATGAAATGTGAAAACAAAATTAATCTGATTATGTAGTAATCATGAATCGCTTTTGATATTTCCGTGTACATTTTGAAAATGAGTTGTAAACAAAATGTTCTTGCCGGCAGTATTTACTGAGGTCTCGGACTACTGTGCGGATATGGACGCACTGGGAAGGTGGAGCAAGTGGTGAGCGCGGGTGATGTGCACGAGGAGCAGGTGGAAGTAATTTTCTAATGAAGGCGAATGCAAATCTGTTGTATTTCCTGACATTTAATTTTGGAAATTAAATTTAGAAATGATGAATGAAATAAACCTAATTTTGCCTAATGATCTAATTACTTTCCGAGCCATAGCATAATTAAAGGTATAAATAAAAAAAATAAAAAGCACTAAACAAAATAACAATACCTTGTATTGTGTAACCGTTTGTTTTTGAAAGATTTTATAAGATTGAGTTAAAAACTTGGCAGAAAAACATTTGAACTAACAACCTGTAACTTTCTCTCATAACTTTTGAGTATATCAATGGATTTTTATTATGAACTACTATCTTTTCAGTAAGAAGTAGTTGTAACACTTGTAGTAACCAAAAATATAATTTGGTTTAAATCTGTATCTCAAATTGAAGGTAATGAATGGATTATCTTATTTAAGAAACGAAAGGTTTATAAATAAATATAAGTTTTATTTCTGTTAAAGATAAATTATTGTCACACATGTTCTGTAATAAAATGTACAAAGCATCCCCAATGAGCAATGAAGTATCTTATCTTTTCGATTTTTCTTGTCAAGCCTTTTTGTTTCTTCACTGATCGATAGTCGTACGTTAGCTTTTGTAAGTGGATATGTTTCGACAGTTCGATGATGACCATGCATTGAGAAATTATTTCGACCTAGGGGCACGTTCGAGCCATTTCTCGCGTGGAAAGTGCAGGAATGGAAGGACTGTTGGAATGCTCGAATTTTTTATCTGGATTAACTTCTATTTTCATGCATTTTCATAAGAGGTTTAGCGACAGTCCTATAGTAAGAGATATCCAGGGTATTCGGAAAATCCTCGTCGTCGAAATCACGTTCATTACGGCCATCAAGCCCGATTACAAACCTTCTCTTTTTTATTCCTGAATAATAACTTTTTTATCCCTAGCGATATCTGAAATCTTCTACAATTACAAAGTTTTTACACATTCATAGTGGTGTTATCTGAAGAGAAAAAACGAATAAAAAGAACAAATCCGTTCAATTGGCCAATAGCTTTAATTAAAAATATAACAAAATACTAAACTATTTTGTTCACTGGCGCAGAATGCAAAATACGGCATGTTTCGTAAGCATAAGCATTATTGAAATTCAGCTTAGTTTGCAGTGAAGGAGTTTAAAATATTTGTTTATTCTCCCTCTAGAGTGCGGTGTACAGAGGTCGTTGCTTCGTCTTGTACCAAGACCTACGACTGGTAACGGTTGTGTTTTGTTGCCAGAGCTTCTGCGAACAAGATCTTTCACCGGAGCCATCCCGAAACCCCAGAAGGAAGGAAGGTGCCTTCAAGAATGTGCGATACCTCAAACTATGACCATATCTACTTTTTTCTGTTGAAAATTCGGTAATTTCTCCGCGCAAACGGGAAGAATAGAATTATTTGCTGTTGCTATTTCAGAAATTTTCCGTATCACATTTTTCCTGAGCTTTTACCCTTCTCGGAGTGAACTGTGACGGCGCAGTGCGTCGGAAACAACAAAGCTTCCTCTTACACTTAGCCATCGCTGTAGCCATCTTTGCAGGCATCGCATTCGCATCACTACAGCCACGTAGCCATCGGTAGGGTGATTTTCCCAAACCAGATATTCCCCACCAGCGGGGCACCTCCGCTGGCAGTGGGGATGTGCTCCCAGCCGGGACTGGCTCTTAGCTCGCCCACTATGTGTGGTACTGTAGTGTGTGTTGGGGTAAGTGTTTGTAAGGGGTGAGGATAGGACAAAGAAGAGGAAGGTGAGATCGCGCGTGGACCGTGGCCGGTTTGTTAGGGTACTGCTCCGGCATTCGCCTGGTGTTGATTGGAGAAACCGGTCAGACCAGCCGGCCGTTAGAATTCTCTTCCAGACTGCAACTGAGTTTAGCCCCGCTAACAAGCAATTGTCGAAAATCCTAACACCGTTGGGACTGGGACATAGGACTTCCCTGTCAGAGAGATTGCAGTGACAGTTGATGCTCGGAGCCATCTCTCCCGGTCCCAAGCTTGTGGGTACGAGCACCAAGCGTATGACAAACGATGTATTCGGTAGTTGGAAGTAGGGATGTGCCCTTAACAGCTAAGTCATTATTTCTTAACAGTTAACATTTCGGAATTGTTATGCGAATTACGTTATTTCGTTCATCCTGTTATTTGCTCTTATCGACTGAAATGTTTAGCACTCCAATCTATTTGGCCAAACTCGAACTAGAAGCTTTCGTGAAACCCATTTGGTACGTTAACAGATTGACTACAGCTAATTAGTCGTGATAGCAAGTTCAAATTATAGATTCATTAATAAATAATTCGTCATTATTACACACCATGTGTCACAATATTTTATTTTTTATTGTACACACAACAATTAAAAGGTTGTCCTTTAAATTCAATCCGGCTAATAAGTTTGTTAACTTCTTTTTGCTGCTTATGTGAGGTCCACTAATATATCCCAAAGTCCAATAATATAAAATGAGTTACATTCAAATATGGTCATAAAATGAGTGGGTCACAGTCATCCATGTTTAGTTGCAGATCTTGGACGTATTATTTTTGAACTGTTATTACTAACCGTTATTACGAACTGACTGTTACTCCGATGTCACTTATTGAGAGAAAGCTGTTAATTTCATCTCTAGTTGGCAGATGCTAATGGGAAGTGAATGCTCTGGCAGCAAATTGTACGGCTCACGTGTGGTATATGTACATAAACTGTGGCTTTGGTGTAATACACCGAATCCATCTTGTCTGCGATTTCTGCAACTCACGTCGTTATGTTGCTTCATGGGAATTCAGAATTTGCAGTACTTTCTACCGCTCTACAATATTACTCACGTGATGCCGCCAGACCATTCCTGTAAAGCATCGTTTTCCGATTCGCGAATGTCTCTAACGGATTGTGTGAGTTGGCGCATGCGCACAGTGAGTGTGCTCGCATCGAATACGATCCAGCTGTTCGAAATAAGCCTCTCCAATCCCCCACCGCAGTACGCGCGCACACACGCGCTGTTCTGGTTCTCGGTCGTATCCAATGTGTTGCCCCCCCCCCTCCCCCTCGCGCGCGGCGCGTGGGCAAGGACAAAGGCCGAACGCGGAGCGCATCGCTGCAGCCGTCGCCGTGGGCGTCAGGGCGCGCGCTTCCTGGAAGAGAACGTCGCCCACGCGACCCGCTGCCCCACTCCGCCTTCCGCGAAGCTGCTTCCGCGAGGCCGACGGACACGCTTTTAAAGGGACTGCCTCGCTCTCGCGTCACGGAGAGTAGGGATGCGACATCCATGTCGATGGTTTCAGAATATCGAACATCGATGTCCGAAACATCGATGTCCGAAACATCGATGTCCGAAACATCGATGTCCGAAACATCGATGTCCGAAACATCGATGTCCGAAACATCGATGTCCGAAACTTCAATGTCCGAAACATCGATGTCCGAAACATCGATGTCCGAAACATCGATGTCCGAAACATCGATGTCCGAAACTTCGATGTCCGAAACTTCGATGTCCGAAACTTCGATGTCCGAAACTTCGATGTCCGAAACTTCGATGTCCGAAACTTCGATGTCCGAAACTTCGATGTCCGAAACTTCGATGTCCGAAACTTCGATGTCCGAAACTTCGATGTCCGAAACTTCGATGTCCGAAACTTCGATGCCCGAAACTTCGATGTCCGAAACTTCGATGTCCGAAACTTCGATGTCCGAAACTTCGATGTCCGAAACTTCGATGTCCGAAACTTCGATGTCCGAAACTTCGATGTCCGAAACTTCGATGTCCGAAACTTTTTTAAACCGGGTACACTAAATTGAACATGACATCTAATTTACTTCCCTGAGGTGAATAATTAACTTCAATTATTCCTCCCGAAAGCCAAGGTCGATTTTATTATGTTTGCACAAAAATATATATTTTCAATCGAAACAGTCTGTCCTGAAATTTTATCAAGAAAGGTTTAAGGAAATGAAATATTGTGAATTGTAGTAATGAGTGCATAATTAAGTATTTTTAGGACATAAACGCAATTTTTAATAGTATACTTCAATATTTTTAGCGCATAAAAATTCTCTCCCTAGCGCTTAAAATCGGACTGCAGGATAAAACCTGCGCGACGTAACCTTCGGCGTGCGAGGTTTTCCCCAACCACGTATCTCCTACCAGTGGGGTATCACCCCAGGTGGTCAAGCTATAAGCTCCTGACATGGTGGTTTAGTGCATGTGAATGTAAGTGTGTGTAAGTAAAGGGTGAGGATAGGACAAGATATAGGAACGAGGTCCGTGGCTCCTTTGTTTGGGTACTGTTCCGGCATTCGCCTGTTGATAAGAGAAACGTGGAAATATACCGATGAGAACAGCCGTCCACTTGAATTCTGCTTCAGATTGCGGTTAAATTCTGCTTTTTAACTAGTGTGGAAAATCTTGCTACCGTCGTGACTTTTTCCCTGAACTGATTCCTGACTAAGTGAATTGTGAGTGTAGAAATGTAACAGTCATCCATACGTTATATATCTGTTTAAGCCTTTTTCTCTAACTGCCTGCATGCGGCATAGAGAATTTCTCTGCAAGCAAACATTTATTCCAATTTGAAGTGCATAAAAAGTGTACGGTAGATGAGAATGCGCGGGTATCCATCCGATAGGTTGGTTCCATATTATTATACCAGTTCCTCAGACTTTTAGTCATACCTCTTGCGGAAAATAATTTTTGAAAGTTAGGTTGTATGGTTGTAATAATTATGATGTGAATAACGATGGATCAATAGAGGAACGAATGGTCTAGAAAGGGACAAACTCGATCATCTTTATGCGAACCCGTTTTGTTCACCAAAGATTTCTCATGAATCTACGTGGCGGGACGTAAACAGTCTCAAACATTTGTCGAGGAGTTACTTTAAAAAGCGACCAGTTTAACAGGTCTGGAAACAAATTAACACAATGTTGGGCGATGACATTGCAAGATATAGTGATAGTCATACACAAACTAGTTAACTGTGTACGAACGCACTGAAAAAAATGCAGGCATGGACATAACCTGCAGTTACGTTACCCGCAGTGGTCAAATAGTAGCTGTCAAAACGATCTAATGTCTCTAGTAATCTACTACGGAGACGCGTGAAATAAAAAAGTAGAGAACGCTGACCAACCAATTGACTGATCACAAGAGCTGACGTTTAGGATTTTCATCCGGGTAGAGACATCGACTGACTCGAGCGGTGTTGGTGATTTGCCACCGTTGGGCTGCCAACCGCATTTGCTGACGCATCCGATCACCCCGAAATACGCTCTCTTTTTACTTGTTCACCCTTACTTATGTAGAAAGAGAAAGTATTGTAATCGTACGCCAGAACCCGGCGAATTTCCGTCTCGAAAACCCTAACTGTCGGGCCCTGATAAAGGAAAAGTGGTTAAAATCTTGTACCTGGCTTTAGTAAATTAGTTCCTCTAACACGTTGTGTTGTCAGAAGTCATGTTTTCTTGATCCTTATACAGAAATATCGATTGATGGCAAAACGATCTGTGCGACTGTCTATCCGTCTGTGGTCAACGCTAGGGCTTACACTGTTCAATCAATATTCTCCAAAATTGGCATTCCCTGATTGATCTGACCAATGTCGCGACCCCTTGAATTTGAAATCGAAATTTTCGTTTTCGGGGTATTTAACATGAAGCTCTCATTTTCAAAATTTCCAAGATATTGTTTCCAATAATGCGAGAAAGTATGTAATGTTGTAGCATGTCTAGTTAAAAGTCCGGGCTGTGGGGGCGGGGGAATGATTTGCTAAGGGAAATTGCGCTAGTGACGTAAGGTCCTGCTCTAGCATTTGTCGGGAAGTGACAATGTAAGCGGAAGAAGCAAGAGAGAGAATCAGAGCAATTTTCCGCTTATTGGCCCTCCCAGATTGTTACGTTCCCATAACATCTGCGGCTGCCGATGTTCGTTGCGAACTTTAGATGGGGAAGTATTCAGTACATTGAAATTTGCATGCAAGATGCAAGAGTTAAATTATTATGATGCATATTCACCCACCTGCCAAAAATTATTGCTCTCGGGTATAATCATTGTACTAATTCTGTCGCGAAATTTGAATGTTTGATGATATACAAGAAATTATGCTAATGTATTCGCTACTTGTACGCACACGGGTTGTTAGGAATTAAATGAATATTTCATAAGCTTCTGTAACGTGCTACGGTTCCACATTTCTTCACGTGGGAAAAGTTAGATATCTGACGTATTGCAAGCAACAATATGACAGTTGTCATGCCAGAATCTTCCAACCATATCATGCTGATTGGTTATTACTATTTTTTTACGGACGTTAGACTTAAAGATGAAATACGTTATTAAATTGTTATTTCTGTATTTTATTCAAATATAATAAAGTATTATTCCATTTTTTTGTTTCTTGCCTTTTTGTCACAAGCCGTCAATTTTTCGAGAGTGAATTAGGAGTGTAAATGAGATTAGTTTTTATCAAAGTATTTGCAATATAATACCTATTTCGGTGAAAGCATTTAATGGAAAAATTACATGACGGCTACACACAAATTTCTTGGAAATACAACAAAGATTCAGTGAATGGGAAATTCTATTTAATGCACTTTCATTTTAATATTTTAAGATTAAAATTGGTATTGTATCTTGTTAAGCAAAAACTATTGCAATAATTATACACCTTCCTAATAGCTCACAAACTTACGATTTGCAACTCTAAGAGAGAAAACAGTACGCAGAAAGGGTTGGAAGAGAAGGAGCAGGAATGAGAGAGAGGAGTGTGGAAAGGGGTGAGAGTGGATGGGGAAGGGGTAGAGGTGAGGGTGGAGGGGGAAGGGGAGGGGGAGGAGGAGGAAGGGGAGAGGGTGGAGGGGAAGGGGAGAGGGTGGAGGGGAAAGGAAGAGGGGGAGGGGAGGAGAATGGGGGAGGGGGAGGGGAAAGGGTGGAGGGGAGAGGAGTGAAACATAAGAGAGCTCTGAGAGGGGACAGGGTGGGTTGTGGGGGTGTGAGGATGTAGAGAAGCAGGGAGGATCGCTTGGGCAAGGGTGAAAGAAAGTCGGACGCTTAACAGAAGAGCTGATGCATGAACAGAAGGGTAGAAGTCAACGTAGAGATGGAAATTAAAAATCGGGCCAAGTGGGGAGCGTCAGACGGCAGAAATGGCAGCAAGTTGGGAGCGTGGGACGAGAGCGACATCGGGACGAGCGGAAATGCAGGAGGCGGAGGCGTAGGCGGCGGCGTGGGGGCGCGCTTGCAGACGATTTGCGCGAAGGGGCGCGGCGGAGCGGGCGAGGCTGGCGAGCAAACAACCCCGCTGGGAAACCAATTTCCGGAGCACCCTCGCGCTGCTGCATCGCCCTTCAGACGCCCACTCGCGCTCCACACCCACGCCCACGCCCACGCCCACGCCGCTCGTCGCCCTGCGCCCTCGCACGAGATAGGCTCACCGTCATTATGCAGGATGGACCACTTGCCACCAAATCTCCCAATATGGATCGGATTAGGTAGCTCAGGGCATCAACCGATGCTATTGCAATACCTCTGACCGGGAGGTTCGAATGCCAGGGCAGTACCTTAACAAAAGGGACACGGACCGCGCGCGATGTTTCCTTCCTCTTTTTCCTGGCCTCACCGCACGTCACTCCTATCTTCACTCGCGCGTATAAGCATTACACTAACACACATGCCGGGAGACCAATCGGGAGAGCTTGTCTCGGCTGGGGTGGTGCCCCGGAGGTGGAGGACACCTGTTTGGGGAAAAATCCGCAAGACTACTGTTAGGTCGGCGCCGGTTCTCGCCATCCATCGGGAGATGATAGCCGCTACCTCTTGCAATAAAAACGTGCACTACACCTACTGGACTAATGACCTTAGCTGTTGACGCGCCCGGAACCACTAATCAATCAAAATATGGACAAAATACGTTTGCGCCTGTACTGCTCTATTGCTAACGCTTTCGTCAATAAAACGCGATAAACTTAGTTGTGAATGAACAACTCTACTGGGGCCTCACGAGATGTCATCATATACACTGTACGAATATATTTTACTGCATGAATTACGTAGGTCATTCGCCTGATTCGTCACCACGAGTGTTATTTGACCATTCCTCCGCAAACTTGGACATTCCACGTTTCCTCTGCCATAGAATTTGTACTCAAACCTTTGAAGAGGGATAAGTGAACTGTCCTTCTCTGAAGTTGGATATACTCGAAATCTTTACTACTACAATATTTGGTCCGTATTGCTAACTTAAAGTTTACTTAAACTTAGAGACGAAGTGGAATCCACTAGCAGCAACCTCCAGATTTCCTCTATTCCATCTTCTTGAATGTGTAAGATACATTCAAGTTTTGCCAAAAAAATCAATAAAGTATTATATGTGTTAATGTTTTATCATGTAGCAAGACATATTTCTGTAACACCATTCTAGAAAATACATTTTCTAGAATCGCCTTTAATCACTAGCGCTGGGTAATTTATACAAGCTTTCCGTCCGGATATATGTGTGCAAATGTGTCACAAAAGTGTTGAAATATGTACAGAAATTGTACGGAAATGCAGAAATTGTACAGAAATTGTACATGTACAGAAGTGCAACGTATGGCCACAAAAACGTATTTTACTTGAAATTACATATTTTTGCCACCTAGACACACGGAATATGCAAATAAAAAAACAGATTAGTATCTTTTGTACATTTTATTTTGCATTAAGAGCACAGAAAGCCATAAGAATTTTATTAAGAATATCTGTTGTTAGAGAGTGTCTTCTATGAAACAATATAATTTCGTACGTAGAAAATTATATTTCGACATCACATGATCTTATGGGAATGGGAGACATTGATTGTGCTCAATACATAGTCTGGAAGACGAACACTCCAAGAGTTCTTCCTAGAGTTTCCCCACTTACTAAAGTAAGAAGCTAGATTATTTCCCAAAACTTATTTTTTTCCTCCTATTTGCTGTTCTCATCTCACCCGGAGTTGACGCGAATGTATCCCTTGCCTCCTGAATAATTGCAAGTGCATCTACTAAGGTTTTTCTTGAATTTTTTATCTTCTTTATAAACCGATGACAGCTGATATTACGTCGTCAGCGTTGGCTTTCAGAAATCTCAAAACTCTTTGAACTAACGTATTTGAAGTTACAAGAAAGTTCAAGGTTTTCATTAACAAATGTTTATTTCACGCGGAAATTCAAATTTTTGTGTAATTTTGGGCAAAAAGTCGAAAAATATGCAAAAACTTTAATTTGCATGCCAAAAAGCTCTGAATCAGCTTAATATGCCATATATACAGAATATTTCTTACCTTATTTTGAATATTTTGCCATGAAACATACACATTTGAAGTGCCAGGAATATATAGCCATGAACAAAAAAACATGCGATTGCATAAATTTCCCAACTCCATTAATTACCCTTACAACCATAACTTTGATAATTTAACAGTACCTGATGAGTGCATTGGCGACACGTTTTTCTTGGGAGCGAGCGTCGAAAAGGGCCTTTGACTGCGGCAGCTGCCGTCTCTGTGACGCCGCTTCGCCGGAGCAGATCAGCACTTCTAGGAACCGGCGGACACCGCCCGGCCTTCTCGGGCGACAACTGCGACGTTGATACGTTTTATGGCTGCCGAGATTGTACAAACTTACGGATAAGGGACGGAGTATGGGTTCGGGCGTGGCTGTAGGAATTTTAACTTCAGGAAAATCCGTACGGTTGGCGTCAATGCAGGCTCGCTGCAACATATCGCAAGGCAACAGAAGTTGCTACTTTAAGCGGATTTGATACTTCTCAAATATTATTCTACAATGTTTGTAATGCGCGGAGAAAATCACGGAGTATGAAATACTCGCTCATCAGTGGTTGCAATTGAGGTCCTTTGAAAGTATTAATCTGCTCTATGAACAGATACCGGGCTTAGGTGGCTCAGGGAATCCACTGCTGTCAACGCAGTCTCTCTGAGCAGGAGGTCCACGAGAAAGTCCTGAGGGATCGAGTCCTAACGGCGGCAGGATTTTCGACACTAGCTCGAAATCAGCTGCTCTGCCTGGAGGAGAATGCTAGTGGCTGGCTGCTCTGATCGGTAGTTTTGCGTGGTTTCTCCGATCAACAACCGCTGAATGCCGGAGCGGTACCCTAAAAACGGGCCACGGACTGCGCGCGATCTTCCCTTCCTATTCCTTGTCCTCACCCCTTAGTTTCACTAACGTGCACTACACTACCGCAGATGTCGTGAGACCAATCGGGAGAATAGAGCTTGTCCCGGGTGGGGCGGTGGGAGTTGGGGAATATCCCCCGAAGTCGACGTAGGTCGGGATCGGATCTCGTCAGCCAGTGGACGAAATCCTGCCACCTTTCAAGATAAAAACATACATTGCACTTATTGGATTAATTACTTTAGCAGTTGGCGCACCAGGAATCACTAAATCAATCAATCAGTCTATTAACAGATGTGTGCTGTGTCGATCACGGCGGGGTGTGATGGAGGCTTGCGGGGCGCTTTCGCATGACAGCTGACGATCGTCTGCGAAGAGGCAACGCCCACGCGAGCGCCCTTTGCCCCGACCACCGTCGGAGCAGTCCGGTCGCCGGACCATCAGTATCACTAATTTCCAATGCACGCAGAAAGTGGCAAAACACTTTGCAGCCTCTTGCCATGTGAAAGGTTTACGCTGCTTCATTGGATACCCATAGAACGGGGGAAACTACAAAAACAACCAAATGCACTACTCTTACGGGACTAAGGCGAATAAAATACCCACACCACTTACGCGACTGATGAACTTTGCAGTTGACGCGTGCGCAATCGCTAATCAATCAACCAATCGAACGAACGAGATCCCCTTCACGGCCATTCCGTAAATGGACACTGCATCTCCTCATCCGGGAGCTTCCACGCCCACTTCCCGTGAGCTGCTGTTGCAGAGACGGGCCGTCGCGCTGTGGTGGCGCCGCGCTGTGCTGCCCCACCCCGCTTTCAGTTTCCCCGGATATGAATATTCACCACCTTGTCGTTTCCTGCAATTTCCATTTCTGATGACGTTATTTTGGGACACTGTCACAGGAGATACATTTTTTTTATTTATCACACTCCCCACTCGGCGTGGTGCGTAAATTAGTTTTTCGTCAGCCTTCTTGTTTAATTTTGATTGCTTCTTGAAATAAAACATATTAAAACTGGATAATTGGATGCCTCTGCGGTGTGGAAAGCATTCAGCGAGCTCCATGAAAGTCTTCAAATGAATAAAGAATGCAGAGCCGTCTTAAAGAATTCTGGGAATCCCCTGCAAAAGAAATCCGTTTTTAGATAAATTCCAAAAAGGAATTAGTAGCTTTTTATATTTCAATCTAATTGATTGTAAAATAATGTGGTAAATTAGAGGTGAATACCTTCTCACATAAAAAAATCTTTAATAAACCTTAACCAAATAATAATGGCGATAAAATTGTTAAATTAAAAGAGAACAAATTGACCGTTGAATTGAAAAAATCTCTTATATAAAAGACAATGTTTGTTTCCTTGTTTTTGGTGCGTGCTTAATGCGCTGCCGTACCGTTCATCCGATTGCGATAAAATGTTTTGCACTTACGGGAAGAATATATGCTTAGTACGATGGGAATTTGCACATGTCTGCACACATAGACGTGCGTTGATGATGATTTTAAATAGGCTCCGGGACCCTGATCGGGGCGATTTACTCCCAAGTGCTCTCTACGTAGCCCACCGCACACTGAAGTACGATTATTAAGACGTCTTCATTGTGTATTCTGCCCCTGCGATTGTAAAATTTCTCTTGGGGAGACAGAGAGAGAGACAGAGGAAGACAGAGAGAATCAAACAAACAGAGCGAGACGGGGAGTGAGACGGAAAGACACGGAGAAGGAGACAGAAACACACTTACGAGAAAGTCTTTCGCCTATTGAAATTTTTGCAGAGCGTAGTGTAAAACATGATTAAAAATCACGTTACCACTAGCATGTGAAGACTAATACATTGCAATGGTAAAGGATTTCCGGGTCCACTAGTACATCATAACAAAAACAGCCTTGGAATGAATCAGACAATTATTATTATTATTATTATTATTATTATTATTATTATTATTATTATTACTATTATTATTATTTTTGTATTATTAATATTATTATGTATAATAATATAACAATAATATAATATTATTGTTAATATTATTAATATTAACAATATTATTATTAATAATAATAATACAATAATAATAATAATAATATTGTTATTATTAAATAATAGTGAGCATTATACATTCGTTGATCATCAGAAAATATTTTATAGAATGCAAGTACACAGAATGTATAGACCTTGAATTTCCTCCGGACGTCATATTAAATAAATCGAGCTGGTGAGCACATCTTCACACATTTAGTGAAGCAGCAGAATTAATCATTTGATGCCATTAGCAATACTACTTTTAATAATAATGCTTATATGTGAGGCTCACTTTCAATATTTACATTTACATCACAAGGTAAACAATTAAGAAAAACAATGAAATGATTATCGTATCACTCTCATGTTGTCATGATTCCAACCTCAACCTTCCTTAATTGATATTGAACTTTTACAAATACTAACCTGTGCTAAAACAGCACGTATTTTCTCGTCTGTATTTTCACGCAAAATAACGCGATAAGTACACGATTATTTGAAAAATTGTACATGACCTTATTTCAAAATCTATCTTTAAGGAACAGATTTCATTGACGAAAAACTCTATATCTTTAATATAATGTTCGAAGTTTGCGATAACTTCTAGAACTTTTGCAATTTTCGAAAAATCAGGGTTTTTAACGAACATGAGACCTGCACTGTTTTCTTAAACGTCCTTTACATTACCCAATAACAAAATTTAATCGAAAACAATGAAGCAATTTTTTTGAAAATTTTGAAGTTGTCCCAGGGGCTTCATGTAAAGTACCCCCGAAAATTAAAATATTTATTTCAGACTCAAGGAGCCCGACACCAGCCAGATGTATTGAGGAATATCAATTTTGGAGAAAATTGGCTGGACGGTTTAGTCGCTAGCATTGTTCACAGACGGGCAGACATTTTTCCGTCATTCCATTGTTTGCTATTAAGGGCCGTCAAAACATGGATTATCGCTACACCACACGGTAAAGGATTTTTTCCTAAATTTAGCATCTGGATTTATCCACTTTTTCGTTACCGGGGCTCTGAAATACGAGTTTTTCTGCCAAAAATTCGCCGTTTTTTCGCGCAGCGTTACACAACTTTCTCTCTTACGCTGTATCGAGAAAGTATAAATAGCGGGACTAAGATGAAATTTTTTACTGGAAACTTGCACCGTTAGAGGTAGGGATATGAAGTGATGACTGATGAATGCAACATTTCTTTTGTAGTAGTACAAGAAAGCAATATATTCAACTTGTGCTCCGTCAATAATTACAATCTGATAATATAAAACAAAACAAAAACTCTTTCACAAAGAAAATTATACTTGAATGCAATCAATAGTAATGAGCTTATTTTATCTTGCTACCTTACGAGACAGTAAAGTCGTCACTGAACATGCTCTTTGGAAACCATTTACTATGGTAAATTTATAAAAACAGAGAATTATTTTCATGACTACAACTGTTAAGCGTCTGAATAATTCAGCTAAACTCATGACTAATTAATTGAATAATAATAGAATTTCATGTTTGTTTTCTTAAACGTAAGCAGATTCTCTTGGTATGATATTCTATGACCAATTAATTTTTGCAGCTGCCATTGCACGTAATTACATGGCCATTACACTTTTTTGTGGCAGCCAGTGAGCTTTAGGTTTTTAAATTCTCTGAAGATTTCCGATTTTCTGTATATAGAAAGAGAGTATGTAAGACTTAAGAAGATAAAGTATTGGCATAATTTTACCATATTGTGCACATTGGCGAAATATTAAGATTATGAAATAGTTCCTAACCCGAGAGTAATCTCATACATTCGGAATTCCTTTAACAGCAAAATGCCCCTGCAAACGACAGTGGCTGTTTCAGGGAAGACGCTAGGTGCGGCCAATGTGTGGCATCGGACTTGCATCAAAGTGTCAGTAGTACCGTACTGTAAGTTGGCACAATTCCTGGGCATATAGCCTAATGATCCATTGAAATGAAAATTGCTTTCAATTTTTTAACAGCCCGAAATGTATACTTCACAGTCTCCATGTTAATCACAAAATCGTATTTTCTCGATGCAAAGGATACCACCTTTCACGAATAAATGTTGTTTGAAAAAAAAAACACGTATTTTGCTGTGTGTTAATATCTGCTCCGCGGATTAATAGTGAGAGTGGTAAAGACCGTCCAAATCGTGTAAACGAGGCGCCGACACAATTTGTCTTCAAAAGGCAGCCGTTTAATTTTCCTCTTACTCTCCTCGAAATGGAAATTATTCGCACTGCTCAGCCGGCAAATTAACAACGCTCCTCTTACTTCCCTTCAATCAGATATCTTCACCTGCATCTCCCTTCACTCTTCTCTGTCGTTACCCCCCCCCTCTCTCTCTCTCTCTCTCTTTTAAAGTCTTTTTCTCGAATTTAAAATTGCACGCGCGGGGATGGTATATTTACTCGAGCACGAGCATTAATACTATATTCCAGCAGGAATCTCTCCTTGACATTTCTCGACCAGCAGAATGCGCCCTTTAAGGTGGATTGCTGGAAAATTGAATCGCGCTTTAATCTCTCGAGGGAGATGGATTCTTTGCCAGCGAACTCTCCTCCGCCACGGAGGTCCCCGGAGGGCGAACCTCCTTCCCTCCGGACCCTCCTCTTCTCTGAGAGGCGGCCACAAATCCACGAGGAGGGCGTCTCGGCGTTCGTGTTTTGCAGCACTTGCGTCTTCATTTTTACTTGATAGACGCGTGAACTAATACAAAATGGTGGTGTAAAGAAATGAAGATGTGTAGTATTTTCATAAAACTCTCTTGCTATGTAAATATCCTGTACGTGCGAAAGGTTTTCCTGTTTTGCAAGAAATTAGAAAAATTGATACTGTTTTATGATAAACGTGCCTTTTTAAATTTTCCTTTATTCTATGCGTAAACATCTTTTAAAAATTTACATGTAAAGAAATGAACTCGCGTATGAATTGCTTACGTATTTCAATATTTTTTTTGCCATGCATAGTGTTTTTTTCAGTTTTGCAATAAAGTATAGAAGCTAAATGGTAATTTATAAGAAAGTTATAAATTAAAAGTATAAAATAACATTTTATATTCGACTTAGAATGTTTGGGTCCTAAAGCGACGATTGAATAATTGAGGGAGCTAATTTTCATAAGGGAATAAAATATATTTACGTTTTTACCATTGACTATTTTATTCATTACCATTATGTGAAGGAAAATAAAATTACTAATTATGATTGTGCTGAATCCAACCCTTCATTCTTGTAATACCACTTTCCCGTTACGTGCAGAAAATAAAAATTTATATTACGTATATGAAACAATGAATCAAATCATTTTTGGCCTTGAAGACATCGTGATAGTTGAGTTTTGTTTAATGTAATGTAACGAATCTCCATTCATGTCGGAATTAGTTTTCCAATTATTTGAGATAATTATTTCCTATTGATGCAAATGACATATTGTGTTCATTTCAATACGTGTCAAACCAAATTAATCTATACATTCGGAGCATGTTTTATCAGTAAATTGTGAAGTTCAATGCCTGGACATACATTCCATTAAATTTGCTGTTAGCACAAAAGCAAAGGGAAGTGAACCCATATTTATCCACAGCGTAACTTTTGTTATGTGCAGTAAAGTGTAGTAAAAATGTCGTGATTTAAGAAAATCAACAAGGTTCGAAACCACCAGTCATCAATGGTGATTCACACTGGTAGATAAGAGACGACTTGAACTTTCGAGTATAGAATTCCAGATTTGGCCTTTTTCTCTTAATCAGTGGTTTGTGAAGTATTAAGTTTTCTGCACACATACACACCCTATTCGATTAAATTTTGTTTTTGATTCACCATACATATTCATTCAAGTACTGTGAAAGTTTCAATTAATTTAACCTAATTAGGAATTGATCTGGGTTGTTTTCTTTTGGCGCAGCAGTTCTGTCTGACGACTTCGAAACTTTGTATAATAAATAAATGTTTTTTTTGTTTTTCTTTCATTCTGGTGTTTATATCCAATAAAATATGTCTGTTCTACGCACACTTATCACGCATACTTAAAACTGCATGTATTTCTGAATATGTGTGTTATATAATTCTTTTTTTCTTTTGCAGGTGAGTGATCCTTCTGTGAACTTCGGATTTCAACAATAGTGGTGAGTGTATGTTCTAGATACTAATGAACTAGAGCACATCTTTATTACGGTATAAATACTTCTCGTCTATTTTAGGGTCTGAATAGATATTTTTACAATTTTATCATTTGCGTTAGTGTAAATTAGAAATACGTTTCCATTTTTTTTACTCCAGGTTAACATTACGCAACAAAGTGAATGGACCATATTAATGATGTCAAACATGTTTTTTTTATTCAACGAATATTTACAATCTAATTCAAATTTGAAATAATAAGTAAATACTATACAAAATAAGAAACAATAACAAATGAAATAAAATGAAGAAAGTTGCCCATTGGTAATTTTCTTGGGATCCTTTTCAAATCTATAATAAAAAGATGATTAAAATACTATTACATTGTTACAAGAATTAAGAATATGAAAATGTTAGAACAAAACAAAAAAATAGATAAATATTAATTATTAAGACGGATGGGGAGATAAGGAGTGGAAATTCAATTCAGTCGAGACATTTCTTGGCTATTAGATTAGATTAGATTTATTTAGTCAGAAACTGTATGTGACGTATTGCCAAGTAGGTTTAGAGCTAGATGATTGGGATGCATTTCCAGTCGTTGGAGATATTTCGAGCTAATGCTTGATAAGTGAGGACGTAATCTTGTTAAAAGCAGTTTCTCAAATACCTTATCCAGTATTGGAAAAAGGCTAATAGGACGGTAGAACGAAGCTTAATGAGGAGATTTATCAGGTTTTAGGAATACTATATTTTGAGCTACATTCCACTGAATGGGATAATTTCCAATGCGAATAATACTATTGGAGAGCGCTGTGATGAATGCAATTCCTTTGCGAGGTAGTTCTTTTAATAAGTGACCAGTGATAAGATCATAGCCTGGAGCTTTCTTGCAGGAAAGGTCATTATTTACCACTTTAAGTATTTCTTTAGGAATGATGAATTTTATAGGAAATGCCAATTGCGTTGGTGAATCAAGGAATTCGTGAATTTCCTTATCTTCTTCATTATTCGCATGTGGGATGCTTTGAAAATCTGTCAGTAGATACAATCCATAGCTATAAAAGAGTAGACTAACAACGTGTAGGTAGATGTAAAAATAATAATGATGTCATATCTTATCCGTGAACAGTGGATCACCCAAACGGAGCTCATTGGACTTCAGACCTGCCTCCCAGAAACCGATAATATGTATTCACAAATATAGTTCGTAGTATTTTTCTGTAGTAACCAAAGTCGTTCAATATCTCAATTGAATAAGTTATACATAGCTATTATTCAATCGTTGGAGCCAACAATATTTTTAAAAGAGGTCGATGAACGATGAAGGTTGGGAATCCCTGATTTAAAATATTCAATCGCAATGGCACCTGTTCTCCCGAACCTAATTCGACAGAACATGGGCTCAGTGTGCCCTTGAGGGTGCTAGGCGAACCCTCCCTGCCCCTCAAAGGCTTCCGGCTCACTCGAGCGTCGGTCGCGGAGTCTCCAAATCGCATTGTCCACTTCGCCTTCTGAGGCGCTAAGCCCCCACGCGAAGCGATGGAAAATCGCGTTTGTAATTCATTCCCGGCCACTTCCCGGGAAGTGGCGCTCGCCCGCCAGATGAGCTTGGGGGGGGAGGGGGGAGGGAATGGGGTCAGGACGGGGTGTCAGCTGGACTGCGGCGCTGTGGATCTGAACCAGAAGCCTTAGAATTTGAAATGCAGCTTGAAAAGGGGATGGATTGTTGGAGCTTTGTGTGGGTGATGGTTTGTGAGGGTTGGGGGATGAAAAGGAATAGCGTAAAGAGAGTAATAGGTACTGTCGTACCGGAATACGAACCTAAACCTTTCAAAAAATGCTCTCTACCCGAAACGATAATCAATGTCATAGATTTTAATCCCATTTTTTTCGTTCACGAATTGGCCTTTCTAAAGACCACGCGAACGTGCAGTTGTACCCACCAAGGCCCAGTCATATTTTTTTCTTGGGAGTATGCCCGTGAATTTTTATTAGGGGGATCAGCATTTTTTCTGAGTTCTGCTGAGCTATTTTTGAAGTCCCAGGTTTTTAGCTCCCCACTCTATCATCACCATGAAATAGATAGTGAGGGATGAAAGGGCGACACATACATAGCTATGCTCGAGGCTGGACTGAAATCGTCCATCTTCTGCCTTAGCGATCTCGGCCATCTGATCTGGGTTTTAATCCCATATTATTATATTTTCTTCCTAAAAAATTAAGTTGTAAGTTTTTTTGAAGTTATTTTATATAACTAGCAGAATTACGCCCCGCCCCATCTTCCCGCTCCTACAGCGCTGCTACGACCTGGTTGTTCTCGTGCCGCAATCGGCCCCTCGCTGTCGTCTCAGCGTTAGGTTCGTCTCGTCTACATCGTCCGCCCGCTCCTACTGTCCTGCTTGACTTCGCCCCGCGTCACATGGCAACGCCCAGCTACAAGGAAGCCCAGTTAGATTGGCAATTGCATTTAACTGAAGTGCCATTTTGTGCTGCAACTCCATTTAATGTAGAGTTATAACAAATAGGACAGCATGTAAACTTACAAAAAAGCACGAAGATATGCAAAGTTTCATGGAGATCGGTCAAACGGTGTCGGAGTTTACCGATCTCGGACAAATCAACATCAATTTTCATACACGAATATAGGTAACTTGTCTTTCTTCCGAATTTGTCACTAGTGATTAACTGTTTAAACCCTAGGACAGTCATCTCTAAATCATTGATAAATGACAGTAAAAATACAGTGCTACAAATATTACTGCGTCCTTCTTGTTGTTCTACTTCTGTGAAGTGATATCCGAACATGAAAATCTTTCGTGGAAGCGTTTGTTCTCAGAATAACTCAAAGAACTAAGACCCTCTAATCTGAACTCACTGAAGTGAATTAAATTCACGAACGCGATGAAGGACGTATGTTGGAAATGTAGAAAGTACTTTCGAGATTCAAATCACGAATGCTTATAGCGTCGTATATAAGTGTGATAAGAAAATCGCTTGGTCAGGCAAGTCGCGTACAAGTTCCATGTAGAGCACAGAGAGGTCTGCACAGAGTTCTGACGTGAATCGTATCGATCACCTTTGGGAGGCTTTGGAACACCGACTTCTTGTCAAGCGTCACAGACCTACATCGGCACCTCTTATCAGTGCAGCACTCCGTGAAGAATGGGCTGCCATACCCCAAGAAACCTTGCAGCACCTGATTGAAAGTATGCCTTCGAAAGTGGAAGCTGCCATCAAGGCTAAAGGTGGGCCAACACACTATTGAATTCCAACATTACTGATCGAGTGCGCCACGAACTGGTAAGACTTTTTCAGCGACGTGTCCGGATACTTTTGATCACATTGTAGATGATCAGGAACTGACAGCAAAAATGCTTTAAACACGGAGACTGATTGCAGAGTACAGTACAATTTATTTAGGGATGCACTTGAAGTAAATTTGCTGTTGGGGGTTTATCCAATCGGGAGCTTATATGTCGCTATACAGTCGTCTTTATGGGGACGTTCAATCTCCCGATTGGATGAAACCGTGAACAGCTGATTTACTTCAAGTGCGCGGGTAAGTAAATCCTAGTATAGGTATTGTTCCGGGGGGAGGGGGAGGGAACTCCGCGCCGTCCAGAAGGCAGGCTGCGTGCGAGCCGCGGAAGGCGACCAGGCCCACGTGGGGAGGCTGCGCACTGCCGGACAAGTGCGCGAGGTGAGGAACGGGAGATGGAGGCGCCTTTTCGGCGGCGGACAGTGGAGGAGCGGAGGCGTCGACCGCACCGCCACACACACATCCACACGTGCCATCGAACTGTGTCACTGCCGGCCCCATCATGCAATACCACCGCCACGGCCATGCCTTCTGTCTCCTGTTCCTCTTTCTCGAGTCCGTCGTGCGATGCCTTTGCACTGTCCCCTCTTCATCTTTTCCTTCCTCTGACTCTTCCACTTTCTCTTCCTCCCCTCTTTGTTTTGTTCTCTTTCTCCTTGGTAAAATAATGCTTCTGATCTTCATCCCACTGGATCTGCTCAACTCTTCCTCCCTCTCCAGGGACCATCACCACCACCGACCCCCTCTCCACAAATCTTTCGTCACCACCGACCTCCCATCATCACCGACCTCCGTCACCACCGACCACCCGTCACCACCGACCACCCGTCACCACCGACCACCCGTCACCACCGACCACCCGTCACCACCGACCACCCGTCACCGCCGACTACCCGTCACCGCCGACTACCCGTCACCGCCGACTACCCGTCACCGCCGACTACCCGTCACCGCCGACTACCCGTCACCGCCGACTACCCGTCACCGCCGACTACCCGTCACCGCCGACTACCCGTCACCGCCGACTACCCGTCACCGCCGACTACCCGTCACCGCCGACTACCCGTCACCGCCGACCTCCGTCACCACCAACCTCCGAGAACACCGACCACCATTGTCATTGACCACGTCCATCTCCTCCACTGCAGCTGGTGTAGGGGATCACCGCCACTCGCTGCCTCCGGCGAGGGCCGGACGCATATTCATGAGCTACTGCCCCGGGCAGCGCGCCGGCGCCGAAGCCCTCGGAGGCACCCGGGGCCGCTGTCCGACGACTAAAGCGGACGAGCGCACGTTCGCGATCGGGCTTACGGGATAATGGCGCGAAACGACTCGCCCGAACTTCTGTAGCCCTGCGGAAGCCTCAGATGAAAATGTAATCCCGTAATACCGTAATCGCCGTCTTCGGCAAGGATTAGCCTGTTTCAGACCGTTCCGACCAATTTTGAAATTAGTTCTTTTATCTGTTCGTTTGTCTAAGTTTACCAGGAACTGCACGAAAGTGCAATTTTGGGATATGATAAGGGGTATATGCTTTTAGATGCTATTTATGTATGAGGTTGTAGTTTTCATCTTAGGCTTTGTTACATATATACATATATTCTTTAGAAATTAATAATTTTGCACTGCTTGCTCTGTCAGTCACAATGAAAACAATAAAACACAAAAGTTCATTAAATGATGATCAATGAACTTACCTGATTATTTAATTAGACTTCTATTTTCCTCTATTTTTTGGCATACATGTGAACAAAATCAAGTGTTTAGAAACCTTTCTGTAGAATAATAGGAGTTTTCTCTCTATTTACTGACACATGTAACTCATCCAATGCCACATAATGTGCTCCCCATGTCGCATCTTTTCACAAGAAAATTTTTGGATTATTATTATTATTATTATTATTATTATTATTATTATTATTATTATCGCGTTACAGTGTCCAAACTAACTTTGTGTGAATTCATGGGCTACTATAAAACCCAGTTTCGTGAAGAACTCAGCACTTTCGCAACAACACACATGAAAAAGAAGGGAACATAGAATTATTAAGTTGTTGCTTGCAGATAAGAGTTCTTTGTTAACCCAAGGACAGTTGGCAAATTGGTGTGTGTAGAATGCTCAAGCCCCGCATCCCGCGAATGTCTTCCCCCGCCCCCCCTTCCTGCTACTGAGTGCATAGCTGTTATCACGTGGCTGCGTTCCTAGCTCTTCCACAGAAAGTCGAGGGTGAGTTCTGGAGGCGATAAGAAGAGGGGATACAGAAGCGCGAAGGAAATGATCGAGATGCGAGAACCAGCGTCTCGAAGTGCTGGCGGAAACATCTTGCACACTTCGCAGACCCTTGTTCAATGACCTCGATAACAAAGCGAGAGTAACGTCTAAGAGATGTTTCACGTTTTTAGTGGAAAAAACTTGGTGATGGGATACATCCCTCGCATCCGATGTGCTTACACCAGTATTGTTACGTCATCCACCAACACCTCACAACTTTTGAAAAATTCAAAAGTTTTGGATGATCGAAGAATTTATATCTAGCGTTGAAGTGAGTTGATTATACTTAAAACACATTATTGGAATCACTAACTACATAAATTATTCATGGACTGGATCAGTTCTTTTTTATCGTCACGACCGCGAAAAATTTGTAATTTAAAAGGCAGTTAGTCTGTAGTTTTTGCTGCTAGGTATATTTTGACATTTGAAAACCAATTCGTTGACACTCAAGTCTCTTTTGGGCACATCGCAACTTATATCCATTAACATCGCAACTTATTTCCATTAACTGTCCGGACGGTTTGAGAGATTTCCCGGCCTTATAAGCTCTTCCTTCCTTGGCCGCTCTTTCGTCCCACTTTTCCCCACCATCTCAGCCCCCCGTCCTTCCCGAACGGTCTTCGTCCCCCGGGCCGGCCGCGCCGAACGGCGGCTGTGGGCCGACGCTAAGGGAACGAGTTAATTGCATATTTCTGTCCGGGGCCGCGCCGCGCCGGGCAGGGCAGGGCGCGACGCAGCGACGCGGCGCAGTGCGGTGGGGCGAGAGACCGCAGCCCGTATCGCAGCCTAACTCGATTGCGGCTTCATCAGAAGACTTGACGACGCGCACAGCCGCCCGTAACTCGGTTAGGCGCGGAGGCGGCAACGGCGACGGGCGTTGGCGGGCCCCGGACGTCTTCGTGGGCGACGCAGTTGCTGACTTCTTCCGTCGCCGCAACCGTCGTTTGTTCTGCAGACTCGGCCGCTTCGCGTCAAGTTCGCTATAAGCGCCTCCTCCTCCGCCGCTGCTGCTACTTAACTCGAGTGTCGAAATGACTGCGGGAGATTCTGATTCGTTATTTAACGCGTCTTGAAAGAGTCTCGTGCATCAGGCAGTACGGGTTGCGAGCCTTTCTCGTGACGTGTGGTTTTTGTACAGTTTATATTTTTCCTTCCGCCGTGACATGGCGGGACGTGGTTTGGGAATAATGGAGCAGGTAGAGGGTTCTTTGGAACTGCATTCGATCTCACGGGAAGAGGAGCCTGGCGAGACTAGAAGCTACTGGTTGGTGTTCCACCCATTTAAGTACCGTTCTTGAACGACGCCTATTTCTCAGTTTTCTTAAGCTTATTATTCTTGATATCAAGATACAGTTCTATTTCTTTCTTCTTCAAATGCTATAGAGAAAAAATAATCATAATTTATACTATTATTGTTATTAATGCTAAGGCGCAGGCAATAGACCTGTTCTTTGAATAACTAAGTTAAATTAAACCTTCTTTTAATTATTTTATAACGAAGATGGAGAAGGCTATAACTATATATTTTACATTTGAGACTGCAATCTAACCATCCTGGAGCGTGCCATAAGTGAAAAAGTAACCTCAGAAAACTCCAGATCAGTATGTTGAGGTAATGATAAAACACTTATAAAAAATTAAATAATGTGATTATGTACAAATAAATACTGTAGTAATGTTGGTACATAATAGCAGCAGTTACCAAGTAACACATTTAAAGTGGGAAGGATAAGTACAAAACAATTTACAGTGTGTACAAACATCGAGGTATAAACTGTTTCAATTACACTAATGTTGACTATTCCACTCGTGAAATTATAACCAATAGTGTTTAACTATACATATAAAATGCCCAAATCAGGGCAGTGTAACTCAAACAATTTACCGTTTTTTTTAACCGCCTACTGACCAACGCAAAGATGCGACTCATCTATCTCTGGAGGCGGAATGTATCGATCGCTGTGTACTATGACATAACCTCTTTGATTTTATCATGCTTTCACTTATTTTCAATATTTGGCGCATTTTGGAACTCTGTTGGACGTAATTTCATTCGTGGAATAGTCCTATAAAACGCCACTGGTGCTTTATAATATTTTCAATTTTGAGGTGTGGCAAGATCCTACATATTTTAAATATTTTCTGTACATGTTAGCTTCATGCGGTGACAGTCTTAACTACTTTTTTAAAGAACTCATTCAACATTAACTTTGTTATTCCAAATTAAAAACTGGTCTCTACATTGACGGACCGGAAGAGGTGGCGTGGGGAATCAATTAATATCACTGCAGTGCTTCTGACCGGGTGGCGCAGTTTGAGTCCCGACGGCGGCAGTATTTCCGACAGTAGCTTGTCAACTAGGTCGAATTCAGTCGCTGTCTGAAGGACAATTCTAGCGTCCGGCTACTCTGATCGGTAGTTTACTGTGGTTTCTCCGATCAATACCAGGTGAATGTCGATGTAGTTGCAAATGAGTCACGGACCTCGCATGATCTTTCTTTCCCATTCCCTGTCCCATTCTCACCCCTTTCTTACACACTCGTACAATTACATGCACTACACTATCACACACGCTATGAGGCCGGTCGGGAGTTAAGAGCTTGTCCCGGCTATGGTACTGCCCATCTGGTGGGAGATACTAGGTTGGGGAAGTCTCGCTAGCCGACGGTAGGTCGGTGCCGGATCTCATCATCCGGAGAGGAAAGATCACCGTCACCACCTCCCGAAACCCCCCAAAACATTATTTACTAGGCTGTCTGGGTGACCCGGACAGCCTAGTAAATACTGACTTCGGCCACGGAAGCCTACGCTCTCACTCCCCCAAAACATGCACCATATTTACAGGACGAATGACCTTACTAGTTGACCCGCTCGGAAGCACTCATCAATCAATCAATCAGTCAACAAGAATATTGCAGTACCAGGATTTCGACGCAAACTCATCTTAGAGAATTCTCTCCCATCGACCAAGAACCGTTCCTCCTACCTTGCAAAGCACCGACCGCCTCTGGTACTAGTTCACTCGGAGAGAACAGTCAACAGTCCTCGCACACACCCCACTTCATCACGAGGAAGTGCTCGTATTTGGCGTGCACAGTGAGAAGAATTAAGCCTCTATTCCACTCCAAATACTCTTTCCAATCATAAATGTGAGCTTCTTTGTTTGTTCTCTATTCATATTACGAATGCATGTGTAGCTTCCCATGCAGATCTTAATGCTCGTTTTTATTATCTCAATCTGCTTTCGTCCCAATTTGTAGAGTTATTGTAGAGAATTAAATGGTTTTATAAAACTATACATTGTAGCAAACAGTATATCGTTTGGAGAAGAAAATAAGATCTTTATGTATAAAACATTTCTAGAAGAGCCGCTAGAATCAGTATCCATGTGTGTGCATCATTAGATTCTGTGCAGTATCCTAAATAAATTACATATCAAGGCCAAGAGGTTCATGCCTAGCTACGTGGTAATGTTAGTTTTAAAGCATGAGCAAACATAAACGTATTAACTATTCCGAAATATATGACGCTTTCGCAGACCCAAGTCCGTGTTTAATGGGAACTGTAGAAATTCACATATCAAATTCCTACACCCCGCAATTTTGTAGGAATTCACGTGGCCCTCACGCGACGCGGAACAATTGAAGGGAGGGCCGGGGAATCCGGGGCGGGAGGCCCTTCTGAAGGTGGCGGAGCGTGTCACGTCGAGGAGACGAGGGACTTCTCGACCCCACGCCACGTCCGGGAGGCGCGGGCCTGGAACGGAGCCAGCGCGGCTGTGCGGCGGACACCGGAGTGACAGTTACCGGCCCGCGGGTCGGGGGCTCACGAAAGGACAAGTGAGGTGAAAGGGGGGGGGCGGTGGCAGACAGGGGAGCTAGGCACAGAAAGGGGCAGGGTACAAGACACGTCTAGAGGGAGACTGGAATCCAACCAGGCGAACAACTCCTCCGGGATGGGCCGGATTGAGCGTGCTGGCAAATTCCAAGTGAATCCGTCACGAATCGGAAACTTGATCATCGTAAGTATTGTAATGAAACTCCCTCGGTATGAGTCGAATTTTGAGGATGGACGTATCAGATATATCTGAATATATTATAAGCGGGAAACTAGCAGTCTTTCTTTCGTAGCAACTTCAGATGATGTAATGAGACCGTAAGGCTCTCGTTATACGAAGTATAATTTACGTTAGAGCTCTGAGACAATGAGAGACTGCTCCTTGCGAGCAGTCACTCATTATGCTCACTGTGCTGACGGGCTTATTTAGTTTTCGCGAGAGATGTATGCCCTAACTTGAGTCCCGACCCTAGTTGGACATTATGCCTTCGCTGTCCCAGTGTTACAGTGGAGCCAGAGGATTACAATTGCCACACTTCGCCCGTTATAAGGTGTGAAATTTTAGAGAACCTTTTTTGCATGAACAGGCAATTCATGAAACTACTATCCCCAGTTATTAGAAAATTAAAGACAGGTGAGTGTCGGTGCTAGTACGTTTTTTACGTCGTGTATTACCGCATGATCTTCGTCGTGATGCAAAGTCAGTGGTTTCATCTGGGCACCCCTGTAGCACGGCTTACCCTTGCTGTTCATACAATGCTGCAGGACAGATTGGGGGCTAGAGTTCAATGATGGCGCAATACTGGATCCATGCACGAGGCCACCAACAGCCAATATATAGTGTCTGTTGCAGCTTTGGTGAAACGTTTATCGTATCGGACTACCCTTCCCAAGTTGGCGGGTTCACACCCAATCAAAACCTTGGATTTTCAAAACTCCTACGATTTCCTTGGGGGATAATCGGTAAATGTGAATGTCCCATGTTATAGATTAACTCCGTATAAAAGTTCCTCAAGCCTAAAAAAATCTATGATCGTAATTCAAATCGTGTTTCATTTCCCTAATGATACCTTTCTCCTTTTTTCTTTGCTAGATGGCGAAAGGAGTGTAGCGAAATTTGCGTGATCAGACGGAACAGCAGGTCTGATGGCCATAGCCTCGCCGCGCAATAAGAAATTATTGATCTGAATTGAGATTGAGACCGTTGCTACTCGCCAACTGCCTCCTGATCTGAGGAGCAGCTGTGTGAGAAAAGGGGTAAATTGTGTATCACTAGCTGAAATAATCTGGTGTTCTCAGGATATTATTTATTGCACTACTCTGTTAGATACGAACACGACCGGAGTCAAACCAAAGTGTATTCTATCCCTGCCAGTTGTGGCCGCTGGGTTTCAGATTAAGAGGGGCGGCATATATGTCCAAACTATCACATATATTTTACATCTTCAAAATATTTCTTTAACAAGGAAAAATACAGTATGAAGTGTACAACCGATTTACATATATCGGGATTTTTATCCTTAAGGGACTTTTACGCTGGTAACGGAAGATTGTGCTCATGCGAAAGAAAGGAACTTTTTAACAATATTTTCAGCAAAGAAAACAGTAATATGAAATCAAAAGGTTCTTAGCCCCTCTACAAAGGGTCTGTATTCTTAGCCACTTTAATAGGTGCGATCTCTGCCGAACAAATCCCTAATAGCAATATGCTGCCCCCACCCCATTCCCAGTACCTTCACTCTTCCTCAAGCTTCCATTGCCCCCCTCCCCCACGCAGCAATAACGGACAAACTTGCGATAATTTATGATGCAACACATTCTAAAAACTTTTTATCTTTTACTAAAGCGTACGCCTAAAACTAAATTTGTCCTCAAAATTGCTTGGTGGTATGTACAGATTAAAGTACTATATTTATTGAAAGTTTAATACTTTTTGCAACTTCGCCTGAGGTTGGCTTTTGTGAGGAAGGCGCTGCCCTATACCCCATAAGAAGGAGCCACCTTTGCTCCCTGCTCTATCCTGCCTTTTCTCTGCAATCACTGTTGCTATTGTATCACTTAAGTGATACAAAATCGAAAGTTCGGGGATACTTGTGCAAAGTGGGGTTTGCTTACATTATTCAGAAAAGTTAAATTGGTAAAATTTTCCGAGTTTTTTTGTTTTGTTTGCACCTTGTTCCCTTCTAGGTTCATTATGATATAATTGACAGATTAGCTAATTTGTAATAGTGCATACCCTCGCGTGAATGACTAGCCGGGCGGTTAGAATATACATAAAAAATTTTACTTAAATACTTTAATTTATTGCATTATAAATATTTTTATACCTAATTTAACATAATTGGTGGCGATAAAGTCGTCGAAAACGGGTCATTACTCAGAAACCATTACAATCAACCACAATTCCGTCTTCGGAACTTCAAATCAAAAACACCTCATCAAAATTTCCAAACCACTGAATGATGAAGGTGGCTGTGAGCTAAGCAGTATCACACCGGTGAACGGAGAAGGAAGCGGGGGCCGATGAGGGTTGGGAAGGGGAGTGCGTTGAGGCAGCGAGCGGGGAGGCGTAGAAGCAGAGAAGCCGCAGAAACTTGGCGCGAGAGGGGGAAAGCGATGTTCCCCCAAAACATTACGTTAATTAAGGAGACAGCGGCGGCAGGCAGCCCGCGCGCCGCGCGCTCTCGCTCGGCCGCCGCCGCAACCTTCCCCATCACCTCCGCGCGCGCTGCCAACTTTCCTACACGTGCGACCGCCTCTGCTTACCATTTATCGTATGGGCTGTGCTGCGGGGACACGGTCATTGGCTGTTCCGCACCCGTGGTTTCCTTTGAAGTCTATCCCAGGCGCGAGTCTAGGGTACCTTCCATTAGGCGCGAACTGAATGCGTCCCCTGAAGCGCCTGGGTGTGATTCTTACTTTTACCGTTCGATGTCGGTCTCAGTTCACGATATCCGCGCTGTCTAGTTGGACAGCGTGAGATCTCGTTAGACCGAGGATTTGTCGGAGGGATTTAAATTTGCCGTGCATCTTGCAGGGTTCCTTTTCGCACCATACGCATTATAAATTCACTGTGGGATTTTCCACGCATGGAATGTCCACGCGTCTCAGCCGGACTCGAACCCGCGCCCGTGATTTCAGTGACCAGAAAGCTAATCACTCACCCTCTGAAGTGGCGTTTTCTCTGGATTTTGCCGTTTCTCCTGCCTGCCTCTCATTCTGCCATCCCTTCATCATCCTTCACTCTACATCATTATCACTATTACCTACCCATTCATCCGCATGCATGGGCGTCCAATTATCTCGCCAGCTGTAGGGTCTCTAAATGTTAATAAATAATAAATGCACCTGCGTTACGTTTCGAACCCTCATGCAACTTCATCTTTCACACCGTCGCTCGTCCCTCAATATCGCGACCTTTCCCACGCCTCATCTCGTATTTATAAGTCATTTGTGCCACACCTGACAACGATGCGGGCAGTTGCTCAAAACTAACAAGCGGAACTATTAAGAGATTATTCCATAGAAGATCTATTATTCTATACAATTCGGATTTCGAGTTTAGTTCTCAGAACATCGTGATGGGGATCGTTAGTTCGTCCTGTTCGTTTGATGTGTCTTGTTAGTTCGTACTAACAAGATCCATTATTCGTGACTGAATTTCTGAAGCGTAGAATTTCTGAGGATTGAAGCGTAGGCATATGTGTAATCAAGAAAGACGTAACAAATAGAAAAAAAATATTGTACTAGTTGAACCTTTGAGATTACATATTGCGAAAGAAAGAAGTGAGGAAAAGTTTCAACTGGAAACTGTACTATACTGAAAATCGAAAACTCCCCAAAAATTGTTTCATGCCGTTCTTACTCTCCGAACCTCATGAAATGAGGGAGATTTACAAATTCTGGATCAACACAATTATGTATGTTGTAGAATATCCTGCTAACCACTTTAACTTAAAAACGTAATCCATGACTTATATTAATAATAATAGTAATAGTAATAATAATAATAACAATAATAATAATAAATACATTTTGTAAAGGGACACCCATGTCGGATGATTGCTGGACATATAGTTTATATATACATAATAACTTTTGCATTTAAAGTCAGTCAGTTTCTGAATTGAAAAGACACGCTATCTTCAGTTCGCCAGTTGTACGTTCACGATACAAGGACGATCTTATCTTTTTGTATTTGAGGTCGCATGAACTACGAGGTCATTAGCGACCACTATTGATTGAACGTTACGTATATGTATATACTAATTGAAGTGATATGATGAAGATGAGGGGTGAAAGGACGAACGCAACTACAACCATGCCCGAGGCGGGACTCGAATCCGCGATCCTTCGGTCCGAGATCGATACGGCACTACTGCCTTAACGATCTCGGCCAGTAGTTGGTCTTGAAAATGATCTTATAAACAAAACAAGGCAGATAAGCGTTAATTCTGTTAATTTTAATATATTATTGAAATTTAGTCATTTAACTATAAAACCAGTAAATAAGACCAACAAAACATCTAGGACCCGCGATCTTTCTTTTAATAAGTAAATAACAAAATTTGTTGAGTTGAAAGCTCAAATTTCTTTCTGAATGAAAACATTTAGTGTTTTAAATAAACTGACTAAGTAATTAAACACAAGCGTTAATTTCTTCCTGGCAAGGGGAGGGAGGGTAGTCGATCGGAATAGGACAAGTTGTCGTTCCTGGCTGGGGCGTGGGTCTTGGAGAACGTCCCAGGGCCAAGTCGCACGCGCCCTTACCCGTCTTGGAAGGAGCTGCGACGCGGTCCGGAGCCGCCTCCCTCGCCCGTCGGAGACCTCGTAAATTTCGTCGTTCGCGTCGCGTCCGCGCGGTGCTATCGCTCGCCGCGCCGTCAAAGGGGGCAGACATTCAATCTCTGACTCTTGCGAAGGGCGGGTGACATTGCGAGTGGTTTGGTCCGCAGCTCCTTTGGCGCAACTTGAAGCTGGTAACGCTTATTTGGTGAACTTCCTCGAAACATACGTTTGGTTCTCGCAAGGGATACTGGCGGAATTGAACTCTCGGAACTTTACCACTTAATGTTTGAAGAATGAAGAACATGCCGCGAACATTTTAGTTGCGTAATTCCTTTCGAGTCCACTGTCTGTTTTCGAACCAAACGAAAGCGATGTACTACCTTCATTCAGCAGACCGCTATTTCTCTCCGGATACAGTCCTGATGCCCTGATCTTTCCATTTTTTACTCGTATTTTATAATAATAATAATAATAATAATAATAATAATAATAATAATAATAATAATAATAATAATAATAATAAATATATTCAAACTGCAATTGGGTATAACCTTGTGGTAGCTAATTACATAAACATGATAATATATCTAAAATGCAAATATACTGTAATAATAATACAGTATATTGTATAAATAAACTGTACAATAATAGCCTTTCCATTTTGCACATGGAGAGACGTTTCTTAACTTTTTTTCAGTTAAATTGTTATCATAAAATAATAGAAACGGGCACTGTCAAATAAAATTTTGTTACGCGCGAATTTAATGTTAGTCTACTATAATGTTTTGAAAACAACAATGATCAACAAAAACAACGATGGCATTTGGTCGACGTATTATTGACATCAATGTTTGAATTTTGAACATCCATGATAAGCGACATCGATGATCTGTTGTCGATGTCGTATCACTACTGTCGTTTATTGATTGATGACTCCGAGCTCGTCATTCGTCCCATAAGTATAATGCATTTTTTCTCGGGAGGTGGCGGTGATCTTCCCCCGCTAGATGGTGAGATTCGGCGCCAACCTTCCGTCACCTAGCGGGATTTTCCCCAACAAGGTGTCTCACAACAGCGTGGCACTGCCCCAGTCGGAACACGCTGTGACCTCACGGCATGTGTTATAGTGTAGTGAGTGTACGTGTGTGAAAGTAAGGGGTGAGGATAGTACAAACAAGAAGAAGGAAAGCTATCTCGTGGTCCATGGTCCATTTGTTAGAGTACTGCTCAGGCATTCGCCTGGTGTTGATCGGAGAAACCACGGATAACTACCAATGAGAGCAGCCGGCTGCTAGAATTCGGCTCCACACAGCGACAGAACGCGACCTATAAAAATGTACCAAAGACTCAAAAAAGTTGCTACTGTGGGGGCACGAACCGAGGATCTACCGGTCAGAGGCACTGCACTCAAATCAGATGATACCCTGAGTCACCTCTCCCGGTTCATCACTACAGCGTCGTTGCGCGGGTGTGTGCTCGTTTCATTATTACCTCCGCGCCCTTTCTCCAATATTCGCGTAGGCTTCCGCAGCGGGCCGGAGAGATAGAGTACGTGGGCGGGCTTGCTCCTGCAATTTCTGAGCGACCGAATCGAGAGGAGTGCAGTGGGTGCGCTGCGCGTGAGAGAGAGCGGCGGCGTGGGAGACCGCGTGGGCGACGGCGTGGGCGGACGGCAGCGCTAGGCACGGCCAGAGGAAGAGTCCAAACTCGCCTGGGCGGAATGGGGGATGACGCTCCGAATGGGATGTGAGCTGTGACGGGGACAGCTGGGACGCCGCGTGGGTGAGGTCGGTGGTGGCGGTCGCAGTAGTCGAAGTGATGGCAGGGGCTGTGGTGGTGGAGGCGGAGTCGATGTTGACGGGACTGGTGGTGGTGGTGGTGGTGGTGGTGGTGGAGGAGGAGGAGGCGATAGCAGGCGTGTGATGGCGGAGGCGGCGGGATCAGTGGTAGTGGAGGCGGTGATAGCATGGGCGTGTAGTGGTGATAGGGGGGTAGTGGATTTAGTGGTGATGATAGTGGGAAGCGGTAGGGGAATTAGTGTATCTATATTATTTATAACTAGTGTGATGGTAACTGTTGACTTTGTGCAACGTTTCATTTATTATTTCCTAAGGTACTGCTGCGTCAAAGCTTAGTGGTGTACAGTTAAAGAGAATAATCTGAAAGGAAGCCAACCCGTATTTAATAACAAATGAATGTGGATTAAACTATATATTTCAAAATAAAATGTGTTTCATTAAATTATCTTTCAACATAAAGTCTAAATGAAGGGGAAAAATAATTAATCTATTTCCTTTGGGTAAATGATCAGAAACATACGTTACGTTTCACGCCATGGAATTTTCATATGTCACTACATGACAATCCAAAAATCGTTTTGTCTTTTTTTCGCTGCTATAGGATTATATTTATATATATATATATATATATATATATATATATATATATATATATATATCATGATTTTAAGTTGGGGAATAAGCTTAACTTCACAATGCTGCTAATCTATTGGAGCTTCCAGGTATTTCTTTTCTAATTAGAGTATTTGCTTACATTCCACCGCCTTTGGTCATTTTGACCCAGTGAATCACAGTTCGGATGGCGGAGGTGGAGCCACAGGCAGATCGATAGTGAGCTTCGAGTGAGAGAGGATGATGTGAGTGTCGAAGGAGTCAGGTGTAGTTACGAATGGCATGTTGGTCTAACCCTTGCGATCAATTTGGAGCAAGATGGGGAATTCACTCCCAATCAGGTTTTATTCCGTTGAGATGTATGCCAGACGATAATGAGATTGTAATTATTTTATTGTTTTGTTTGTAACCATGATAAAACGAGATGTATTCAATGTACTATTTCTACTAAGTAAATCTTCAGTGAACTATGCGTATGTCTTTACCTGTGGAGCGCCTTTGTCCTAGTGAGATGAAAAATTGGACCAAGAAGGAAAAAAATTTTAAATAATAAAAAAAATTAGTTTGTAGGAAAATAATTTTCGTACATACTGCTTAACTGCAACAACACAATTATTGTAGTATTGATTTTTGAACCGATAGACTGCAATCCAAAAGTGTCCAAAAGTGTTGTCTACCTCTGCGGTCAACATCAACAATGGAAAATATCTATGATATCGACAACAATAGCAAAAGCGAATGTTGCTTAAGAAGTAGAAAAAATGTCTTCTGCTCAATAAAAAGTAAGGAATTATCTTGAACATTATGTTTCTGTCCGTTTATAGATTATTTATATACCTGTAGGAGGATACCCTGGTTTTGATTTTGACAATTAAAATCTATAACTATTAAGCGCAGTAAATACAACTACGTTGTCATGGTGCTGCGATTATGACAATTTATTTTAGTTATAATTTTTCCATTTTTATATTCAGTACAGTTATTCTTATGCAGTGCGATTTCAAACTGTATTTTAATTTTCACTCTAATATTTTACACATTTTACTTTTTTCTTTCTTTAGTGTCAATTTCATATCGGTAATGATTCTATTAGCAGAAAATGTATTCTGAAAATAAGTCCTTTTGTGTGCATTGTAACACCAATGAATTGATATTTTTTTAGAATTACGTACTTGTATATACCTAAGCGAACGATAAAATGAATTAATTTTCGTACAAGACGTTCTCTTGTTAAATAAAGCGTGGAAAGGAGCCTATAAAACTGTGAGTGTATGCAATTTTATGACTGCTTTCTTCTCAAATTTAAACTCGACCCACGAGATCCAATTTCAGTATTTTCTTCCCTACTGAGAAAATTAGTGCGGTGTGTATTTTCTCACGAACTTTATGAGGCTTCAAATCCTGTTTTACTTATAATTTACTGTGCATGCCAAAGCCGTCTTAAAACTTACAGCACAGCGTAGTTTAATATCCTCCCCGATGCTCTCCTTAAGTAACCGAGAATTGATAAAATTACGATAAGTTAATTAGCAACTTGATGGATGCGTTAATGCCAGGAGCAAATTTAACTCTTTCATCCTAACTTTGAATCTGCTGCAATGGCTCAGTGGTAACACCGTTGTCTCTGCAAAATCGTTAACGGGAGGTCCCAAAGTACGAGTCTGGCGATAGCGGGTTTATGAGACATTCGAGTTTTGACATAGCCACGTCAAATCCCACCAATGTTCAGAAGAGAATTCTGGAGGGCGCTAGTTTCCCGCTGATCTTCTATAAATATTTCGGTTCGGTTCCGGGTCAATGACCCCATCTAGATCAGGTTTTTGTCCAGTTTCTCTGATCCATTGAGCAAATGCTGAAATGCTTGTAAATGTAGAACCACCATGTGCACGTTTTGTTGAACTCTCATTTGGCTTGTAGTGGTGGTAGTGGTAGTAGAGCTGGGGGTGAATTTTCTATTTTGTTGGCAATACAGGGGAATCAAATCTGGACTTCGTTTGCCGATGCAAATAAGTTTTCTATAATTCGGGAACACTAATTTCTAGTTTCTACAAATGTTGCTAATCCCATGTTTTTTAACTTTCTTATTATTTTTTAATTGTATTTATCTTTCAACTATTTATCGTTCAAATGTTGGGAAAGGGTTCTGGAACTCAAGAAAAGGTGCGCAGTTGATTTTCTTCCCCATACGTCGCATACAGTTTCTAATACTTTTGACTAAATAGATCAAAATAAATCAAATTACTTACCCTCGCTTACGCCGAAGAAGATTAACTAAGGGACCATAAACCGCGTACAATCTTCACCTCTTCATCTTTGTCTCATCGTCTCCCCATACACTTACACATACGTGCACTACACTATCGCACATGACGAGAGACCAGAGCTTGTCCGCAACGGGAAAACAGCATAAGCTGGCGTGCAGGTCAGCGCCTGATCTCACGTCCCGCAACAGAGCAACACCACCTTCTTCTCGAGATGAAACATGCACTGTACTCACTTGACTCACGACCTAAGTAGTTGACGGGTCCGGAATGAAGCAAAACTCACTCGCTCACTGGTGACAATCCTACAATATCAAAATTAATCAAATCATATGCCGTCCTTACAGTATCAACCTTAATTAGTTGAGAATCTAAACATTTTGTGAGGATCTTCATCAAGCACTGAAAAATTACATTCATTAATTTTTAATAGTAAAATTTTATTATGTCTATAATTTTAATTCATTTGACGAGTTCAAATTCGCAATTGTTTTATGTTTGATTTATATAAATTTCGAGCACACGTGGACCGTTACGCTTCGATGGCATTTACATGATTCATTAGATAAATGCATTGCAAAGGTGTGGAAAGATTTTAAAAGTCTCACTTCTGTTAAGATGAGTTTCCTTAATAAAAAGGTGAAAAATACGTTAATTTCGACCTAGTAATGTATTCAATATCGACAGGAAATTATGCATAATTTTAACAAGAAGTAGTGTTTATTAATACTAACATATGTTAATTTTATACACTTGCTTTATTAAAAGTTACGTTTAAGAAAATATGAAATAATATTTGCTCTTTGTTTCAGGTAAGAACGATTTTCGTTTGAAGACCGTACGGAATTTTGATTGAGTACTCGCTGCCTAGTAAGTAAAGTTTTTATTTATCAGTAGGAAATATGAACTGATTGTTCCTTTGCGGCGGCTTTTTATCACCGCCCCCTCTTGCGATAGAACGTTCACTACACTTATGGGAATAATGACCTCAGCATTTTATGCGTCCGGGATTACTAATCAATCAATAAAATAATCGGCCGCCTTAAGTATCTGCATTGTACATTTATTATTAAGAGTACGTGTGTATGTACACATTCTAATTCCCACAAGCATTGAAATTTAAATAAACAGAATATCAAATAGTGAACGTAATTTAGGGTCTGACCACCCATTCTTCGGAAAGGCATCAAGTTCAGATAAACCTCCGGAAATATAATAGAATATTCAAAAAGTTTTAATTTTATGGAATACAATTTAAAAAACAAAACTCGGGGCCCGGCCGGTCCTCCCATAAGTTTGCCTTCTTATTCTTCACATATTTGCCCACATGCTCCTCCTATGTTCCTCCAATTGCTCCCCGCCTGTTTCCTCACGTGTAGACTGTAGGTCAATGTTTTTACGTCGTGCAAGTTGGTTCTTATTTCGCCCCCAATTGCCAGAGTCCAGGGCATTCTTGTGCGTCGGTAGCCGATAAAGCAAAATCTCCCTTTCTGAAGGCGGCCGAGTATATGCAACCCGCTCGACCAAGGTGTATGACTGGTGGCATTGCTGTAAATTCTTGGCTATGCGGGAGACGCCGCGTCGTTGGCTGGGAGGCCGACGTTACGCCTGATATGTCGCAGGCTTCCTCAGGGCAGTGACCGAGATGCCCTGAGGAAGCCTGCGACATGTCAGGCGAAACGTCGGCTTCTCAGCCAACGACGCGTTTTCTCCCGGATAGCCAAGAATTTATGGAGTCGAGCTTACGTGTGCATCTGGTGGCATTGCTGTTGCCACAGCCTCAGATTTGAAGATCAATACAATCTGAGAAGAAGGGTACGCCAGTTATCCTTGATAGTCTTTTGGAAAAGTCATTGAGAGTGTTTGCTCTCAAATTTGAAGATGTTAGTTCACATTTACGCTGTTGAAGCTAACAAATTATCCTTTAAATTGAAATACACACATTAGCCGTGTTGATCTTATAGAAAAGAGTAAAATTAACCATTTTGAATCGAAAATATCTTCATATTGTAAAAGAGTTTAGTTAAGAGTGCAATAATTGCATAAACTTTCTCCGTTTAGATTAGGAACAAAGGTTCTTGTCTGTTAAAAGAGATCTCCGCTCCTGAGAGTTATATACTAAATGTAATCGAAAATGTTACTATAGGAAGTGAAATACCTTGTTAACATAATTCAGGTTATTGCTATATACAAAAAATATCACAATCATTTAATTAGACAGCACAAAAACTAAATAAATTATGAAAACATTATTCAAACTTCGATTGTTTGCTAGAAAACATTCGTCAGTTCGTATGAAGCGACGATCGTGATAGTACGGTGAAATGTATTGTAAAGAAAATGGTGGAACGTGAGGCAAGAAAAACGGGACAACCTTGAAATAATCTGCAGCGTATCCTTTTTGCTCACACATTCCTCGTAGGATGGACGGCATTGATGCCCAGTTCCAGTAAAGAAAAGGGAGCAGTCTGACCGATACGCCAGGGGTCGGCCTAACGGCTGAATCGTACCTTAGCGAATTCATTTTTGTGCATTTACGTCTCCTTTTAAAAAGTAAAAATCACTTGAAATGTTGACTCTGAGCGCATTGAAGATACCTGATCTACTGAAAAACAAATACTCACTCAAAACCAGTCTTGCGCAGTGTGTCGCATATTAGATCGATCGAGGTCCGTACCTAGCTGTGGGAGTCGGGATTTGAACCAAAGGCCCTATTTGGTCAACCTCTACAATAGAGCGAGAACAAAATATATTCCTCTTGATACATTTGTCAGTTTGAGCTCAATAAACAACTCACGCAAGGCGCAGACGATTCTTTTTGTGGTTCCGCTACGCAAGTCATGAAACGTTCTTTCGCGGTTCTTCTTACTACCACCTCTCGCGTCGTCTCTGTAGCAAGAAAACGACTGAGGAAATGGCGGCGCATTTGTGGCCAGATGTGCGTGTGCTTTGCTGTAGCCGAGATTTCATATTTGCTGGGAGACGAGGCAAAAACTGCCCTCTTTTACTCAGCCTTTTGCGACGAAATGCAGCATTGCGGAAATACTGCGTCAGAAGAGCGAAACACAGAGGATATATGATTCCCATTGTATACAAATGGTAGTGATAAACAATACGACTAGGAGAAGCCTAGAATGAAAGAAGTGCTTATTCTGAAGTATAAGAGGAAACGAAGGTTGAGAAGAGAAGTAGCTAAGAATTTTCTAGAAATGTAGGATGTTGCAGTTCTGTAACTTTATATTCATGGGCTCATCAAGAAAAACAGGCCCATTAACTTGGGGTAGAGGGCAGTTTGTAGTTCTCAAAGTGGGTCATTGGAATAAGCATCAAATGATGATGAGGCTCATTTGACGAGAGACTACTGGAAAATATCTGACAAAAATGCTTAATTCAATCATCTATGTCCTGAGAGTTTCTAATGTCTTATTAATTCACTTAGTAGTTCAATTCAAAGCACATTCTCTTTTGATTTAATAATCAAAAATATTTATTTATAACTTATAACTATGCAACTTACAACTTCATACATAAATTGACTTGATTCTTCTATTCTTACTGGTTTAGAAGTTTGAGACTACGTGATGGATTGGTTCCCTCAAAACTAAAAACATATTTTGGGGAGAAGAAAATTCCTACAATGAAAAAAGTATGTCCATTTATGAGAGAGGAAAACTCACTTGTTCCACGAGGTTTAGAAGGTAAACATTGTACTCAAAACTGATTTTTTTTAAAGGGAATCATTCTGAAATGTCTTGTTCTGTTTACACAATACTGTATGGTTCACATGAACTGGAGCATTACTGGAAGATTTTGTAATGAAATAGTTTGCTGAAAATTAGAAGGACATTTATAAAACGAATTATATCAATATTAAGTAAATTGTGGAAACATGTTTTAACATGTTTTATAAATTTGTCATAACACATAATAGAAAATATGATTATCATGATCAAAAAGTAAATAAAATGACATCAAATTAAATATTTGAAGATTTAAGAGAAGTAGTTGTTTTTAAATTTCGTTTTCAAGAAGTGTTTTAGAAATTTTATTCACAATCACCAATACGTTATGTCATCATAATTGCTTCGTTATGACAGGTCATTAATGTACTATTTCAGTACTAATTATTTATCTAATATTTAACGATTTACGGTTATTTTATACCACACATGGCGTGTCTACCAATAAAATTCATGTATTCCTTGAGAATCGTCCAATCAAATATGTTTTTACCCTTGAAATGTTTCGCTGAATTGCATCAACTTGTATTTGTTTTCGTATGATATAATAAACCGTTAAAGCCTTATCGTAATATTGTAAGAATATTTGATGGAGTGATTAACTTTATTGTTATTTTCCTTTTTCTTCTCTCTTACAATTTTAGATACAAAATAAGTGTTTGTGTTTCTCATATTTGAATACCTCGTAAAGTAAATATGTTTTATTTTTATTCGTGGAACAACAGTATTAAATCAAACATATGCTGAAGGCTTTTAAAAGACATTTTTAAAGCTCTTCAGATCAATTATTCTTTATTTCTCTCATCGATTCTACTTCTTTCAATAATTTCAGTAAACTTGGTAGCTAAAAAATATGTATATTATTGCTTTCTTGTAGCTACTATTATTCATAAGTGAACCCCTGAACCTGCGTTCCGAGGGCTCGAGATTGATTAGTGATCCCTGACAGGGACTAGGAAGCCCGCTGGGGAACTCCGGTTTAAACTGCCATTAACTGGTGATGATCCGTGTCTCTCGTCGCTTTGGGATGGCTATCCATCAGCACGCCAACTTGCAAACTTAGGAGGTCCGGTTTATTAAATGCTCTACAGCGCTACCGCTACTGAAACTGCCTAGTTAATTATCGAAGTGTCTGTACTTCATAGATAACGAATCCACAATGCTCATTGTACAATTATTTTTAGGCTTTCTTTTTTGGTAGAATTAAATGTTCGAGGAACATTGATATTTCTTTTTGCCTAACTGAACGAACGAATTAATATGATTTTCACCTTCAACTTTGTTGATTCCCCTTCTTATTACTTTTGAAGGAATCAACATATCTTGATGGTTCACCAACCAAACTATTTTCAATGTGGGGCGATTTAATCGGAACAAAAATATTTAAAAATTGCAAGCTACTGTGCTATTTAAAGGTCTAATACTAATTGATATTTCGCTTTCTTTCACGTGACATCGGTTTTATTCACTGTGTAAATACAGCATTTTTGCCTTTTAAGTTCCTCTCGTGTGCTAGGCTTTTTACTTCGTAAACACATTTTACTCTACACGTTTAACGCTCTATGTTTAAAAACTCTAAACGCGAATTATCGGCCTTGAAGAATCAGATTAGATAATTCAATAATATATTCTATAAAAATAATTACTAATACCTTTCTTTTAAAATATATATTTTGATTTAATTTAATTTAATTTTCACTACACGAGTTTGTCTCTCTAGGTACTTTTTACCAAAGTCCTCTAATCATTGGTCAAAGATAAAATTTTGTGCATGAGTTCCGGCAATGGAGGAAATCTTTTAAATTTTTATTGTCACTGCCAAAAGCTTTTTCATTAGAAATTCTTAATCAGGAGCAGCATGCATTGCAGAGAAAGACGACCAGTGACGTTTTATAGTGCAATTTATTGGAATGTAAATGCGATATGTGAGCATCTTGTTATGATGAACCTCTTTGAAGAAACCACTGCAATGATGCATAACGAATAGGAAGTCACATCTCGCTTAAGAAATAAGTCTTTGTCATTCTGAAAGAACGTCATTTTACACAAGACTAAAGTAATTATTAATTTATTATTTTGCGTATTAATTTTAAAATATAACACACTTCTATTTAAGAGTCTCAATACTAAGTGGCAATTTCAACAAAATTAAAACTTTTCAAAACATTGTTTTAGACACAAAGTCAGAAACCAAGTTCATTTTTGATAAATATCGTCATTTGACTTATTGTTCCTTAAGCATCGAGAAACAACTACATTGCAAAGGCTTCTTTAAAGTCAGTATAACCACAGACAATCCAAAAAGGGACCCCAAGTTTATTTCAAGCTTTTCAAAATTTATCATGAAATTCTGTTGTCTCATAATACCTGAATAGTAGAGCAAAACAACTGCTTAACATAGAAATGGGGAGACATAGTTTGGGAAATCTTTTCTGGATTAAGTAAAATTACATCTTACCTTCCCTACACAAAACGTTACAAATTCAATAATATTTATTGAAGAACCGTATATATTTGGCCTTTTTGCTGATAATATATTTTTGTTTTCAATCAGATGTTTTAATGAGTGCTGTTTATTTTTTGTTTTTAATTAATAAATCAAACTCATGTTGTAATTAATGTTTGAAAGAAAATAATAAGTTCATAAAGATATTTGTATGCTGATTGTCTTTCCTATTTAAGAAGTATATATCTTATTTGCACCCTTTAAAAGCCTACCTTATGTTCTTTATATTATTTTCAAGGCTATATCCAAGATCTTGATAGCTGTTATACAACGATTGATCTGTCCGTTTGTGATTTGTAGACAAATCAACGTCCGTGAGGATAGAGAGGGTGTTTTCTATTCAGAAAGTTTCTGTAAATCCAGAATATAGTCTAATTACTACAAAGTGTATGAGTAAAAACTCTACTTCATTCACTAAACATTAATTATACTTGCGTAATTGTATCCCAAGGACTGTCCTGTGCTCTTAATTGACACACTAATTTCCAGACTAAGGATTAATTTTCTATTCATAAAGTTTCACTAAAGCCTAAATACCAAGTAATTATACGAACATTAATTAGAGTACGTGAAGATATGATTAGACTGTGCCCTTGTTGACGCATCTATTTGTCTGGAATAAGGTTGGATTTTCTATCCGAAAAGTTTTAATGAAGACTAATTACAAACTAATTTTCACGAAGTGAATGAGCCAAAACACTAGTTCGTTAATATTAGTTATACAAGAATAGTTATATCCCGATACCTAATATTATTTTCATAACTTTGTTAAGAACTAGAGAGGATTTTGTATTTAAACATTTTAAATTAATAAATAACGATGGTTATGCTGTTGAATTCCAAACTTTTATTTCTGAGTGAAGGTGGTGGAGATGGCTTGACCCTTGATACTCCTCCTACGCCTCCTGTGAAGACAGGTTATCGCAGTGGCCGACCATTTCTTTCCACTCCCAAGGTCGATGGGAAAGGATCACGAGGAGAAACGATGATCAGATGAGCCACTACGGATGCAATAATGGTTCAAATGTGATACTATCACATGATACATGATAATAATAGTAGCCAATCTCACCACAACCGTTTGTAGAAAAAAACACGAAATTTTGCATTATTGAAATGTCCAGATCATCTCTCACATGTATCTAACAAGTTGCACTCTCAAATGATCTGTTGTTTTACATATTACCGCTTAATTGGTAAGTTTTTTATCATTATTAGAATATTTTGTAGATTATAATCTCTATTGGTGTAATTTATTTATTTTTTTGTATTTAGTGGAGAGTATCATTGCCACGGATTTATTTCAGGGTACAAATTGTTGTATAATGGTTTACATGCGCATCACATCTTCATAAAAAAGTGTCAATGAGATGTGTTTTCTTAATATTACTGTATATATACATTTCATTGAGTTATCTATCCCCTAACTTATTTTGAATAACCCGTACAGTGAATATTTTTCTTTCACTTTTGACAAGTTGCTACATTTATGAACAATTATCTGCATGGAGATAACCCTACGACTTGTATGCTTTTTGAATACTGAAGTAATTTACGCTGAGGAACATCCAATGGCAATATGCATCGAAACGAGGCATTATCACACCATCAGCAATGGTGCGAATGAAATTTTAATCTTTAAGATTTAATAAATACGTATTTCAGGTAATTGATTAGTTGGCCCATAAATATTTACAGACAAATATTTATATGAGCCCTTCTATTACGCAAACGCGAATGTCGAATGATCAATACCGGTGTGTAGAAACGAGATGATTAGCGACGCAATTGTAAGTGGTGAGGAAACATCGAAATGGTCCTTGTGGCACCTCAGTTAATTGCACCAAGTTATAGTTATCCTCCCGATATCCTGCCTGTGGCCTATGCCCCCTCAGAGTTCTTTCGCGAGGCAATTGGCGTCGCCACGCCCACCTCTTGGGGATCGTGCCGAGGGCGGACGTGTCCGGGCGCCCGGGAGTTTTGCATTGCAGCTTATTACAAGTTTGCCGCGGGGGCGTTTGCGCGCTCGGTGCCGCCCCGGAGAGAAATCCGGAGTGACGATTTCGCGCCGAACATAAAAAGCAATTTTTTTATACACTCTTTAACTTCAAGGAATAAACAAAGTGGTTGGTTCTGGTGTCAACGTTTTAATGCTAGATTTAATTGATCACTCCGACGCATCTCACATTCCTTCTTCCATCCTGTTAACTCTTCAGTAGTTGCGTGGATTACTAAGTAGACCATCAAAAACTATATTATTGACATTTTGTAATTAACAAAATCATATTTTTGTTTATGTTTAGATAGGTAAACATTTTGCCCATAGACTCGTGGTCGACTTCCTCGGTCAAGAAATGTAGCCCTAGTGGTACTATTGTAATCCAAGCTAATTCAGAGCATACCACAAGGGCACCAATTATTACTTTAGATGCATTTCGTCATATCTCCTAAGGAGACGTCTACGAACGGACGTCTACGAACGGTCCTGAAACATTCGCATCGACATTTTGTCAACTCTCGCTTGCAACAACGATTCAGTAAGTACGGATTTAGAATAGTAATTCACGCGACCATTAAAGGGTTACACACATCCAATTTTCTATTCATTTCAGTGTCAAATCAACATCCCGGAATATCTAATCCTACATGTCAGTTCCGATTCTAACGATTTCTATTGGATAGAATTCTACCTTGCTAGGTTTCAGAAGAGGTGGTGCCTTACACCGGGCCTTCTCCGGGTCGATGGAAGGGCTCTTTGCCGGCGGGAGAAGGGACCAGGTGATTTGGCAGACACTGCCGCAAAGAGTCGCCTGGGCGCGTGCGACTCTCGGCCGTACGATCCGCTCCATTCAGACCCGTTCCGCTTCCTCCCGTCCTTCCTTATCTCCTCGCCGGAGGAGCCAATTAACTGTTCCCGGCCGTTCCTGGTTCGCGCTTTGCGGTGATTTTTGGCGTCTCCGGGCGCGGAGCCGGAAATTTCTGATCCAGCTCTCAGCTTACTCATCTCCACGAGTTTTGGTGTTTGAAAAGTTTGGTCGCTTTGCTCGAAGTGGTCTCGTGGATGGAGGATTTTGTAACGGTTTGTCACAACGAGTATGTAGTTACACGTGTATATGCCTAGAACTTTGAATGAATAAATGGAGCAGTCGTTGTAGAGAATGGTTCATGATTAACTGTGTTGAAATATCGTCTTTGGGACGAATTTACACCTACGAAAGTCATTAAAGAGTTTTGTTTTCATAGTCTATGAATTGTTGATTCCTAATTTTGAAACAAGGCAGGGAAATTTGAATTGTAGTGAGAAGACAAATTTCACACGTTGATTCTATTTTTCGATCACAAAGCAGAATCAGCGTTTGGAAGTTGAAAATATTTGTTTCAATATATCCTATTTGGTGTTGTTGTTTTTTTTTTGCGACCTGCCACAATATTTCAATATTAAATTATCTGAATTGGCTTTTTATTAATTATTAACGGGACTTACTGTTGCTTCTTGGTGTATTCGCTGAGAAACATTGCTGAAGTTTTATGAGTAAAATGTTTTGTTTTTCGTAATTTCTTCATGTCACGCATACTCCATCATGTACAAATTTTTCGTAATATTTTATCACATAATTCTCTCATTACTTTTTCAACGTATGTCATTATCACCAATATTCTTGATCGAAGAAACAATTCTATCGCAGGAGTACCATAAGCGGTTGAAAGATACTTTCTTAACAAATATTTTATTGAGACATATTAGTGAACACAATAGCACTTCAAATATTGAAAATATTAAATCTGATTGTAGCAAAACAACTTTGTTTAAAGAACGCAGAAAGAAGGTCTCTAAAGAACATAATATAAATGTTCCAAAACAAATATCGAAAAATATTGGCATTAGAATGCTAACAAAACTTAATCAGACAATTGCATTCAAAGTTTCACAGACGTTGGACGTTTTGTATCTTGGTTGAATAATGTAATGTTTGTAGTTGCTGTTGAACCAGTCGTTCCGATCCAAATACTGTGATTTTTCTCATTCCTTCTGGACCCAATACAGCTGGTTGCACAAGGCGGTCGCCATCTCCCAACAGAGGAGAGGCCGCACTTGGACAAGATTCGATGGCCGGGTTGGGAAGAGGCGGAGGGGGGAAGCTCTGCGCAAACTTTCGCGAGAAGATGTGTTCGTCGCCGCTGCCTCCGGTGGGGACTGCGGAGGCTTCCCTTGAGGCCAGTCAGCCTCCCGCCGCCTCCCTCTCCCTTCCTCGCCTCATTCCCTCTTTCTCTCTCTCTCTCTCTCTCTCTCTCTCTCTCTCTCTCACACACACACACACACACACACACACACACAGTGGCTCTCCCTCATCGAGCTGCTCTCGGGGTCACGCCGCGCCCACACTGCGCCCCCGCTTACGCCCACGCCCTCGAGCTCACCCTCACACCTGCCATGGCCATGCATCCCTTCTGCCCTCGCCCTCGCCACCGCCCTCGCCACCGCCCTCGCCTCCGCCCTCGCCTCTGCCCTCGCCACCGCCCTCGCCTCCGCCCTCGCCTCCGCCCTCGCCTCCGCCCTCGCCTCCGCCCTCGCCTCCGCCCTCGCCTCCGCCCTCGCCTCCGCCCTCGCCTCCGCCCTCGCCTCCGCCCTCGCCTCCGCCCTCGCCTCCGCTCTCGCCTCCGCCCTCGCCTCCGCCTCCGCCCTCGCCTCCGCCTCCGCCCTCACCTCCGCCCTCGCCTCCGCCCTCGCCTCCGCCCTCGCCTCCGCCCTCGCCTCCGCCCTCGCCTCCGCCCTCGCCTCCGCCCTCGCCTCCGCCCTCGCCTTTTCAATAATCGATCTTCATCCTCTACTTTATCCCAGACCTTGTCCTTTTCCCCCTTTTTGACTGCTCTTTTTTTCTCCTCGTTCTCTTTCCTCTTCCCTCTGTCTGTCTGTCTGTCTGTCTGTCTGTCTGTTTTCTCGTAGTCTCCCTGCGCCCACACCTCACCCCCGCTTACGCCCACGCCCTCGTCCTCGCCTATTCCCACACCCTCGCTCTCGCTGCCGTTCACGCTCTTGCTCATCCCTTCGCCTCCACTTTTCTACTCGGCCTCGTTGCCCTCAGTCACCCCACCACCGTCACCACACCCATCCCCTCATTCCTGCCCTCGCCTCCGCCCTCACCCTCTACTTCATCCTGTACCTTGTTCTCTACCTCGCCCTGTACCCCTTTTTCACTGCTCTTTTTCTCACGTCGTCGTATTTTCTCCCCATCTCTCTCTCTCTCTCTCCCTCTCTCCCTCGTTCCCCCTCGTTTCTTTGCCTTGCTTCCGCCGCAGCCTCGCAGGAAGTCGTCGGGGGCGATGGGGTGGGACGCGGGGGCGCCCGCGTCCACACAAAGGAAAGCCGTGTTGCGCCCCCGCGTAAAAAAGGTCGAGTTACGAGATGCATGGTTGCCCCGCGCTGCTCGCGTTCGGGCTCAACTTTTCTACATGTGCGACTGCTCCAGGGCGCCGTTTCTGCAATCCTTGCTCCTTCTAGAATATCTCATATCTCGCGACCAAGAAGAGTAAATCTGTATAAATATTTTTTTAAAGGCTTGGGACCAGTTTCATTGTTTCAAGTACTCCCTTAACGTAAGATAAAGTAAGAATGATATATTAGTCCACATAATTGGTTTTAAGAGGCCGTTCTGGTGAAAAAAAAATACAATTACAATTTCATGATTAAGTATTTAAACTAGTGACTGTGCAACAGTTCTTACTTTCTTGTTTTATTTGTAACATTACGTCATTATAGTAATAATACAACTTGAATCATTATAATTCTTCATACAGAGTCTGAAATATCGGAGATTTTAATAAAAATCGAACTTTTCTTTTTCGAGGAAAAAGTTGAAAAAAATTGATCATCATGAAAAACAAATCTCTGTTACGGTTGGTCACTTCGAAACCGCTCCCCAAGGAGACACTATTTCAGAAATATCTACTTGCAAAAATTGATCTTAGAATGAGCAGTTTCCAAGTACCTTTTCTGAGTTGAGGCGTCATCTTGGCAAAGGGCACGACTTTCGTAAGAACAGAAATCTACTTGGTGTAGTAGCATGATTCTTTAATAATAGTGTGCGATGGCTTGGAGCTCAAGCCACGTTTGGCGGCCCGATCAGCAGTTGGCTGCGCTGAGGCCGACAGGTGCGGCTGGCGGCCGGCAGTTGTAGGACGTCGCGACCAAGAAGGGCCATGCGGCCGGCAGTCAGTCGAGGCCACTGGGGTCGTGCGCTGACCATCACAAAGATTGCATTGTGTCTGAAGTTATAATAGAGAATTGCTCCTAGCGGATGAGAAACGTATAGAAACCTATGTATGGTAGTTTGTAGGAGAAAAAAGGCGTGTTTTATCTAATTGGCACTTAACAGTAGCTAGTAGATAATGAAATGATAGTGTTGAAACGTATATGTTTCGTTTAAAGAGTTCTTTCTCCATTATTACAGTTCCCCACAGTAGAGATGATGTGTACATTGTCAGTAGAAATTAAATTACTACACGCCTTTATTAAAATCACTTGAAATGCTATACAAATATATAATAATGTAATCTTTATGAAATAATTGAAAAATATTCCATAATTTTGTATTATTGTTTTTTCTAAGTAATTAGGAAGTATTACGCAGCTATGTTCGCCTTTGTCATAAAATAACTACAATACTTTCGATCAATTTAAATTGACTATTATTCATTAGTATATTTCTCTAAAATAACGAATTGCAAACTGCAGATTGAAACTGTTGAATAATGTACTTACCTAAAGAACTGTCAAATTACGCAATAGAAAAAAGTTGAAAGAGAAAGCAAATTGCAATTTTAATTCAGTAGTAGGTGGCTCAGCTCCTACATTCTGTTGAGCATTTGTCTTCGAATCTACAATTTTATTTTCCTTTCTTTTGTGTAGTCTCGGATGTTATGAATGGAACATTTCCTTTATATGGTTCCGCGTAGGTTTCGCTCGGTGTAGCGAGATAATATTCTTGCTGTACTGATGCGTCACAAAGTCTCGTCTCTGAAAAGAATGTCTCTTTTTCCCACTGCGCGCTTCATAAGCTTTCACAACCTGCTCTTTGGAAAGCAATTTATCAGCAAGCAGCTCTTCACCATTGTAGTGTCCTGAAAGGTGGATACGAGATTGCTTTCCCATGTGAACAAAATGGTACAATTTTATCCAATGATTTACAATGTTGCAGTCCACCTGCACGACACCCTCAAACAGGCGGTTTTTTCACGCAGTAACTGGAAATTTTTTTATTATCTCAGAATCATATCGCAAATGCACGATAGAATTTGTGGCTTTCTACTCTAGGAGGGAACATCCTCCAAGTGCAGATATTCTTCCTCCAAGACCAGACCGCTCGCGGTGACATACGATACCACACACTAGACTAAAGCCGATCAGCCCGAGCGCCTAGCCCGCCGCCCCGTCGGACTGACTCAAGAAGCGTGCCTGGTGTGCAGATGAGAGCTGAGGTGCTTCCATTAAGAATGGCTGCCCTTTTTAATGCGCTGAGTTTCTAAATTATAGTGCTCTGATCAAACAAAAATATATGGGTGTAATACCACTTTTCTAATACTGTCTGAAATGTAATACGTTTTGTCATCCTCGGCGCAATCAAACTCAATCTGGACGCTCCATTCTTTGTATTTTAAATCTTATAAGATAATAATAAATGAAATTGAAAACATTTGTACATTCTTCATTTTTAAAGAAACTAAATTTTTAATACGAAAGTATTAAATAATAATAAATAAAAAATAATAATAGTAGAAAGTATTTAATACGAAAGATTGATGGGTGAGCGTTACGCTAATATTTGATTTCAATTGTTTCTCTTATAATTTATAATAACAATAGATGCTTGAAACTTACTTCCTAGAAATGAGTTGGAAGTACTACAGTGAAGTATTGCCAGAATCCACACATTTAACTCCAGCGAGCTGTTATTGGTAGATCTAGAGCTAGAACTGTTACTGCTAGAGCTAGTTGCGAATGATTCCGGTGAATGTGAGCGCGCCGCTCACCCTCAACCATCGGCGTTAGTAATTTATTTTTAGGATTTATATTTTTAGTTTAACTCACCAGTATTGGTATAAACACAGGGTTGCTCCATCTCTTGAAACTGAATAGACTCGATTTTTCAGAGTATCCTTGAGGTTTATTATCCCTTTTGTTGCTCTTAAAAATTCATAATTATTTCCATTTCCTTGACTCTAGAAGGAGGTTCATTGCTGACCCAATTGCACATAGTAAATACTAGTAATACAGCTTTGTTTTCCTTGGGGTGTACATGGTTTCCGCAACCACGTTACCCTGAAAACCAAACATGGTACTTCACTTTAGGCAATTCTGAGGCAAAATAAATTGCTTTAAAAGATATGCTCTTTAGGATCTAATTTTACACTTCAAGTTACTCAATGTTCAAAATCACAAAACACGGCGGTTCACAATTCACCAGTGAGTTTGAAACAAAACATGGCGTGCGCATGAAGGGTGTTACACGCGTCACGTTTACAATCATTACCCATTTCTCGAAGTCTTCACAGGCGAAAAGACGGAGGCGTTGTTGATACTTTTGCTTCACGAGCGAAGAAATCTGAAGCGGATCACCTCACGATCTTGAGAAACACGCAGCTCGTGTAGTAATTTCAGTACAGCGATTTGCGATTTTTTTCTATTTCCTGTTTTATTAAGTTTCAATTTCTTTTTCTTTTACGCGATAAACTGCAATTACTTATTATACGGAATAAAGAATTAAATTCGCCTTTCGTTCCAAGACGAAAATCGGGAACAACACAATGCAATGTATAGAATTGAGCTAGTTTTATGCTACAAATATGTATATTTGTAACCATTGAATTGAAAAATATTTAAATAGTTGTAAGATTTTAAGGAGGCATTCCGACAACATTTTTTTATATTTTTTAAAAATGTCTTTTGTAATAATTGCTTATTGATTAAAAATATATGTAAAAATTACATTTGTAAAATTTTACACAAGAAATCCAAGTAAAATTACAATTTAAGTAAAAGCCATGGGTCAGCGCAGCTCTATTTCACTAGCGCAGCTTGGATGAACGTTCGACTGGGACGGGTTCACCTACAGAGGGATAATGAAGAGGAATGATGAAAAAACTGTTGCTTCAAAACAAAACGTAGTGTCCAAAGAATGTCGAGAAACAATGTTTAACGATTTCTTCCAAAACTCAAATCAGTGAAGAATCACATCTATGACGCAGCCCATCAATGATTCTGTTCTTATCGTTCCCTATTCTAATTTTGATCTTCTGTCAATTGAATCATACTCCGCACAACGAAGATCGAAAGTCTGGGAAAACATTTAGCAATAAAATCCTTCTTTTCTAAAGCGACACAAAATCACGAGAATGGCGAGCGCTTGCGCCTGCTCTCAGCATTGCTTAGCCCGTAGTGTCCTGGCAACGGCGGCAACGGGCCAACGGCGCTCCTCTGTTTTTGCCGGGCCGGGGACTGGCCAGCGCCTCGCTCGTTCCGTGGCCTCCCCTCCCCCGTCCTCCTCCTCATTGCCTTGTAATGTCTCTCCGCGGGGGGAATTGAGCGAGGCTTTTAGCCTAATGCCCCGGTGCGAAATCTGGGTAGCGCCCCAGGCGCAATTCCCCGCGGCGCGCGGGCGGCAGGAGGCGGTGGAGGGGCGGGCAGGTTGGACGGAAATGAGTTGGGGACGGGAGGAGACGGGTGGGTACTGTAAGGAATGGAGTGGACGATAATGTGTGGGGTGTATGAGCTGGAGGGAACGGTACGAGACGGTAGGAGAGATATGTGCTGGGAGGGTGGCGGTACATGGCTGGGAGGAGCGGTATGTGCTGGGATGGGACGGTCGTGTTGAGAGGGAACGGTCGTGCTGGGAGGGGTCGGTCGTGTTGTGATGGGACGGTCGTACTGTGAGGGGCTGGTCGTGCTGGGTGGGGACGGTCATACTGGGAGACGACGGTCGTTCTGTGATGGGATGGTCGTACTGGGAGACGACGGTCGTACTGAGAGACGACGGTCGTTCTGGGATGGGACGGTCGTGCTAGTTGAGCGGGCGGGCGTGCTTGGGCCGGTCGTGCTGGGAGGAAACGGTCGTACTGGGAGGGTACGTCGTGACCGAGAGGAAGGGACGGTCTTGCTGGGAGGGGAGATCGTTTTCCGTAGATTGTTTTGTGTGAGGGGACAGTCGTGTTGGGAGTGGACGGTACGAGGTGAGAGGGACTGTACGAGAGGGGGGAGGGCGAGAATATGAACGCGGTCGACAAACATTGGTCCAAGCTGGCAACAGTGGATGCTAGCGCTGAGGAGGGGTGGCGATCGGGTGGTGAATAGGTGGGGTGAGCGAGGTCTTATGTAGACGATGGAGACGATCGGAGGCAGGCGGGGGTTGTGGGAACGGACGGACGAGTGGAGGACGGAGCGGGTACCATCAAACAGGCGGGCGGGGTCGGGCGGCCAGGCACTAGAGCGGGCACAAGAATAATGCGGGGTTGAGCCGGAGCGAGGGGCAGGTGCGTAGTGGATGCAGATGCAGTGACGGCGACGGGTAGGGCGAGGAGTGGCCCAGCAGGGATCCGTTGGGAAGCAGATGGGTGGCCGCGGCCGGGGCCGAGATTCCACCGAATGCCCTGCTGTAGGCGCGGTTCTAGTAATGAAGCCTAATTTGCGGCGGAAAGGAATGACAGGTAGCTGGGGCTTGAATGCATCGACGAGACCGCCCGCTCCTGTGGGAAGTTTTTGTTGTCGAATCTTCGCTGAAGTGGGGCAGCTTCCCATTGAGTGCTCCCGACCTGCGCCTCCGCTCGCGCTTCTGTTGCTGTGCGCCCTGTGTTCCTCCGGGAAAACACGGCTAGAGAGGAAAACAGAAGATAACTTTATTGAGATCGTACTAGATACTTACAAATAAATAGTAATAATTATTACAATTTACAAATTACATTCGAATTATTTTTATATAACTATAAATTATATAATATATTGATAAAATTATAATAGAAGTGTGCGATAAGTAAAGTCAAAAATTAAATAATTAGAAACATCTAAAATTTAATTGGAAATTCCCGATACACAAATCTTGTTAACTTTATATAATTATATCATATATAATTATGTATTAATAATATAATTATATATATATTGTTAATAAAATAAATATATATATATTAATATGTAATTATATTAATTATAATATAATTATATATATATATATATATATATATATATATATATATATATATTATTAATAAAATTCCCAAAATGGTAAATTCAGGAAAACTAGGTTTTTGTATTGTGCTTCAAAGTTTCGATTGTTTATGTCTACATAAGGATATAAATAGAACTAGATAAATAGAATAGGTGTGTGGTAAGTAGTAGGAAATACATGTTTTCTGGTTTGTTTTCTCTAACGAATAAGAAAGAGGTCAGACTATTGTCTACCAACATTTCAAATAAAATAGATCTGTTGAGTCAAAGGGGATCAGAACCTAGAGAAATCACCCAACAAAGTATACTTAAAGAGTGCTTTAAGTTCAGAATAAATAATTTCCCAATCGATAAAAAAATATTAAAAATAATTCAAAGACGTAGAACCGGATAAATAAATGCATATTTAATAAGAATTTAGGAAATTTTGTCACAAATAAGTCTAGAAAAATACACTTCTCTGTCATTCGCGTTCTTTGAATTGGAATTATTCGCGAGAAACAATGAAGGAAAGACGGAAAAGAAGGACCTCACATTTCTTTTCACTTCACATTTGTTAGGAAAGACCGCTCCTTTCATATTTCTTTCCTTCTTTATCAATTAAAGCAGCTGCACATTTCCACAAGCTTGACGTATATAACGGTAAGAAACTAACGATTTGGGAAGCATTTCCATGAGTAACTGAATAATGTAGGAGAATTAAAGGAGACATCCATTTCAATTGAACATTACATTTCCATGCGAAACAAGAGAGGATCCGATCCTGAATGTGAAATGAATGTCGAATTGGGCTGGGACGTAGTTGGAACATTCGAATTTCTAGTTACAAAGGACGAGGTAATTCTTGTTTTGCTTTTGTGGTACTACCTCGCACTGTGATGTAATTAGTATAACACGAGATGAGGTCAAATAGAATGGCAAATGAGCTGGACTTGGCAGCTTCGAAGTACTACGAACAGGTAACGAAGCAATCGCACCAAGATGCCTGTGCAAATGAAGAGGATGGCATCCAATCGAAATGGTCAATGAGAACAAAAACGGCCTTTGTCAAGGAGAATAGGCTATGTAACAGCAAAGGAATGTTTAAATTACTCAATACTTTCATTGTCACTGATCATTTATGCATTTTATTGGTGCAAATCAAAACCACTTTTCCCCTCTTTTTCCCACAATTTAATAGAAGTTTATGACCGAAAAAATAAACAAGCTACTTTCATTCTGAGAGTTTCAAATGTGTACGTGATGTAAGAACGAAGACAATTCGGAAATCCACGAAATTCGAGCTATTGAATTTCCAAATGCTGAGGATATCTTGTTTGGTTCGACGTTTGATAGATACGATGGGTTTTTTCGTATTAATAATTCAAATTCGTGTTGAATAACAATTAGTACCTTTTGTGTGCGTTTTGTATTTGAATCATCATTACTCTCTATCCTATATTGGAATTATGGGAATAGATATCGATATTTCAGAACACTCTTATCGAGAGTAAAAACAACGTTGTACAAACGAAAAATGAAAATTAACGTAACTATTTTTTTTTCAAAAATTACAAATATCGTAACTCAAAGTTCTTCATCAATTTGATATCTGATTATTTTTCCAATTTTTTGTCCATTCAATTTCCAAAGTGTCTCGTTTATGTTTAAAGAGGAGGGTGCCTTAGAACAAAACTGCAGTTTTTCAAGAGAAACATTAAGTGATTTTTAATGACTTCTTGTTATGATATTAATGTAAGACAAATCAAGTTTGAGCGTAGGCTTCCGCGGCCGGAGTCAGTATTTACTTGGCTGTCCGGGTGACGCCGCGTGCGTGGCGAAGGTGCCGACGTAATGCCAACGCATTACGCCCTGAGGAAGGTCGCAGAATGGCGACCGAAACGTCGGCACCTTCGCCATGGACGCGGCGTCACCCGGACAGCCAAGTAAATACAATTCAAGTTCATTTACTTCTGTGTTTATTAAAAACTAAATGAACGCTTTTTGTATGTTTGGAGAAGGTTATTTTAAATACCCCCAAACACACGATGATTCGCCACCACATTTTCATCTATCACATGAACAAATTATTAAACGTAAACATTTTTCACAACACTATATGCCCTACAAGTTCATAATACTTATTCTAAGACACCTGTTTTTATAAAGATTTATTGATTGAGTTGAATATGACGACTCTCATTGCAGGGTATCGCTAATTCTTCTTGTGAAACCCCCAAATAAGGTCGTAATCCTGATTCACGAGGGAAGGAACGCCCTCTTGAAATGGTTAGAGAACGAGCCAGGGGAGGAGACTCGAACGCAGAGGACAGACCTCTGGAATTCGCTCTCTAATTGGGGGCTCTCGGCCGCGCATTCTGGCTCACGTGGCTGAACTCGATCGCGGGATCCTAGGCATCCGGCACGCGCGCGAACTGAATAACGGGGCGTAGAACTGCTAGAGCGCGGACGATTCAATCCGGATTGTCACATTTTGGAGAACCTCGAAAATATAGAAGTTGGAGTAATTTGTATCTTATTGAAAAGTTAGGAGTAACACAGGAAATGGGGTTGGGTAATACGACAATTTTTACGTAATTTTATTCTAGGGGAGAATAAATACAATTCTTAAAAACCCGCGAAAAAAAATCGCTACTTTTCTGTTTCCTTCTATGATGCTTGCTAAGTTCACAAAAAACATATTGCCGCAAAATGTTCCACTTAAGTACTTAAAACTGCAAATTCCGTGGTTTAAATTCAAAGTAATATCTTCGCCAATAAACGTATACACGTGTCTTTGGTCAACGATTTCTTTAAAAAATGTTTAAGAAGACCAATATTTAAAGTCTGGAAGACTTATTAAAATGTATTATTCTTCGTCGAGACAATAGATTTGTAATAAATATCCGCATTTTATATTATCATAATTAGATTGCATGCTACTTCAGTATCTGGGTAAAAAGTGTAATTTTTGCTGCACAACAACTGAAAAAGTCAGGGGAAATTTGTCTAAAAAACGGTAAATTCTGAAACCCACTTTATAAAAACAAATTACAGTATTTTTAATCACGGCACGGATTGTACTGTAGGCGAGGGTCCGTATTTTCCATATTAATTGAACGAAATTAAATTGGTAATTTCGTAGTATTCTTTAATTGTCTAAACTGTGGTACAAACAGTTAGGACTTATTAGCTGAATCCGAAACACGGGTGCGTCACTGCACTTCTATGTTAATTGGTAACTTTTATACCCTACTCCAATTGACGGTACACCGCGAACGCTACTACACGATCTGTGGCCTAGAGATGGCTTTCCGCAAAGGAAAGGAAACCGTTCAACGTCTATAAATGGCCTTTTGCGGCGATACGACCCCGAACTCCTTCACGTGACCAGTTCCGCGTTGTTCGGTGGCGTGGGCGTGGCTGAAAGCGCGTCCAGCGGAGCGGCAACCGCCGCGTCGAGGCATGTGGCCCGCAGCGGCCGCAAGTGCCGACGTCATCAGGTCGATGCGCGTCCGTTGCGCAGGTGGGCGGACCGCAGACGCTAAGCAAACGCGGCGGTGCGCCGGCCTCTGTGCGCGGCAGGGTGGGTGAGCGGTGCAGGTCGCCTCGGGGGCCGTCGGCGGCGGCGGCGGCGCGGCGGCGGCGGCGAGTAATCAGATTAGCCCCGCCGCAAACCTTTGCGCTATCGCTCGCCCCGCGCCGCCCCGCCCCTTCGCTCCCCCTCCCCCGTGCGACAGACCTTCTGACCCTGCCACGCCCCCTTGTCTGCCTGCCCCGTCCCCGTCCTTCTAACCCACCACCGGCCTCGTACCTCGCCCTCCTACAGTGCTACTGTTCTTACCCGCTCCTCCCATCCTATCCTGCCTCTTTTCAAGTGTTGCTCCCATGTCTGCAGGGTCCCGCATCTGTTCGTTATTCCTCGCCCTTTTCTCCGCTCTTCTGGCTCTCCCCTTCCTTCTGCCCTTCGTAATTTCTCCGTCCTCTCCTCGCCCTCGTGACTCTCCCCGCCCTTCCTACTAGTCCAGCCTTTCGAACAATTCTCACCCTTCTGACGTTCCCCGCCCTTCTGACGTCCCCCGCCCTTCTGACGTTCCCGGCCCTTCTGACGTTCCCGGCCCTTCTGACGTTCCCGGCCCTTCTGACGTTCCCCGCCCTTCTGACGTTCCCGGCCCTTCTGACGTTCCCCGCCCTTCTGACGTTCCCCGCCCTTCTGACGTTCCCCGCCCTTCTGACGTTCCCCGCCCTTCTGTCGTTCCCCGCCCTTCTGACGTTCCCCGCCCTTCTGACGTTCCCCGCCCTTCTGACGTTCCCCGCCCTTCTGACGTTCCCCGCCCTTCTGACGTTCCCCGCCCTTCTGACGTTCCCCGCCCTTCTGACGTTCCCCGCCCTTCTGACGTTCCCCGCCCTTCTGACGTTCCCCGCCCTTCTGACGTTCCCCGCCCTTCTGACGTTCCCCGCCCTTCTGACGTTCCCCGCCCTTCTGACGTTCCCCGTCCTTCTGACGTTCCCCGCCCTTCTGTCGTTCCCCGCCCTTCTGACGTTTCCCGCCCCTCTGACGTTCCCCGCCCTTCAGACTTTCCCCATCACTCCGATTCTCCCCGCTCTTCTAAGATCTTTCCTTTCCTCCTCGCATTTCTGAAACCACCCTTCCCCTCTATATCACTGAACTCCACGCCTTCTTGATTCTGCTTGTCCCATTCCCATTGTGTGTCCCCTCCCGAATATCCTCGCCTTTCCGAGTCGCTCCTAAGTTCCTCTCTCGGTCCCTTTTCTACTTCGATTCCCCTCACTACCTAACCCATTCGATTGTTCCCTTCGATAGATTGCACTTACCTGCCATCGACATCTCCGCCCTTCCCTTTCGCTTCCTACATCAGTCGCAAGTACGCAAGCTCACTTTCGTACTACTATGCTCAACCATGAAAAGTATTACTTATTTCGGTACGCGTGCTGTAAAGTCTATTTTGCCTCACGCAGAGTATAACTTGCGTACCGCACGTGGTACGAGTCAGCTAAAAACTATACGAGTCGAGTTGGCTAAAAACTATACGAGCATAAAATATTTAGCCATGTTAGAGCGTAGGCTTCCGCGGTCGGAGTCAGTATTTACTTGGCTGACCGGGTAATGCATTACGCCCTGAGGAAGGTCGCAGGATGGCGTCCGAAACGTCGGCACCTTCGCCATGGACGTGGCGTAAATAAATTCTCGGCTATCCGGGAGACTCCGAGTCCCGGATAGCCGAGAATTTATGGATTCGAGCCGCGGAAGCTTACGTGTACATCAGACCAGTAAATATTTAGCCATGTTGTTATTACCACTTGATTTTGCTTTTTCTTCCAATGCCCACAGCTCATAATTCAGTTCACTGTGCAGTGTTTGTAGCGTCATTATGCGTTCAGTGTCGGTGACAGTTCATGCTCTTCTAGAACTGTGGTGTCGCACGCACAGGACACCAATCGTGAGGCGACAGTTGACCGTTGCATAGGCCCAAAAAGCTACGCATGGAGAGTTTCTCCTGAAAGTTTTCCACACGAGAGACAATACACGTGCTAAGAGATAGTTTTGTACGGTCTGTAGTGGAGGCTAATTGAATAGCGTTCGCGTATAGCATTACGATTCTCTAGACGTCTTTTGATTGATTGTTTAGTGTTTCCGGTCGCGTTAACTGCTAAGTTCATTCGTCCTGAAAGTGTAGTGCATGTGTTTTCCTCGAGAGATTGCGGTGATCTTCCCCGCTGGATGGTGAGATCCGGCGCCGACCTTCTGTCAGCTAGCGGGGTTTCCCTCAACCAGGTATCTCCCACTAGCGGGGCAGCGCCCCAGTCGGGACAAACTCTATGCTCCCGGCCGGTCTTTCGACAGACATGGTTGGTGTAGGTTGGTGTAAGTGCGGGATGAGGAAAGGTCAAGGAAGTGAACGGAAAGATCGCGCGCGGTCCGTGGCTCGTTTGTTAGGGTACTGCTCCGGCATTCGCCTGGTATTGATCAGAGAAGGTATAGAAAACTGTCGATCATTGAGAGCAGCTGGCCGCTAGAATTCTCCTCCAGGCACCGACTGAATTCGACCTAGCTATCTAGCTAGTGTCGAAAATCTTGCCACCGCCGGGCCTCGCTCCTAGGATCTTACGGTCAGAGACACTGCAGTGATATCATTTAATGCCCTGAGCCACCTATCTCGGTATTCTCTAGGCAATTTATAATTTTTACCATCTTCTGTCATTTGTCTATGTGAAAAATACATTGCAGTCTAGACTATGTAATACACGAAAAGCACACTATATATATACATGTACAATACGTAAGTATATGTACATGTTGTAATATAAATAAATATATGAAGTTGTGTGTAGCTGCATAAAACGCAATCATTCAACCTTTTTATGTTACTGCTTTTTGTTGTTGTTTTTCTAAGGGAACAACTTAAAAAGATTATTTTTTAAATGTGGTGAGAAAAGGAGGTCGCTTTAATAATAGATAACAGCATTATCAGAGAAGGAATGGGGCGAAGAGGGACAGTAAATTTTTGCCCATCAAAATTGAGAGTAGATGTTCTAATCGCTAGAGTCGCTATTTACTCTCATGTCCCGAACTTTTTAAAGAATACTTAAATTAGATTTTCCAAGGGTATAAATATTTTTTTAGAATTATCCAATAAAACTAATTAAGCAGTTACACAGGGTGGTATTAGAAAGGAAGTATTTTTCGGGAAACTTTCAGCCTCCATTGAAGTGGCGAAAATTCCTCCAGCTCCATTTCCCCTTGTAAGTTTTTTCTTCACTTCTTGACATTAAACAATTCTCTCCCGGTTGGCTTAAGATAATCACGAAATACAATTCCAGACGCGCGTGTGAAAAATGGTCCAGAATTACTGTTTCCAATAGCGTTTAAATTTATGACACACTTTGCTTGGTCTTGTAATGAGCTCTCTTTATTAATTACACAAGGTTTTTATTGCCTCATTTACGTCAATCAGCTGCGTAAAACCTCTTATTAGAGAAGCGGCGTTTTCGGTCCCGACAGTTGGCTTTTACTACTTCTCGGAACAGCACACAATCGCCAGAGGAAATGGGTTAATGCGCAGGAGGGGTGCGTTTGATCACAGAGGAGAATTCAAAAGAAGTCTCCCTGTGCCTTTCCACTATCTCTGCTTTCCATATTGATCACGGTCTCTCCCCACCCTTCGCCATCTCTGACCCTCCATTACGTGCTCCTTCCCTCATCTTCCTCCTCACCACCTCTCCTCACTTTACTTTAACTGATGTCGTTCCTCCCAACTTCTCTCCATTAAGTGCTCCTTCCCGTATCTTCCTCCTCACCACCTCTCCTCACTTTTCTTTAACTGTTGTCATTCCTCCCAACTTCTCTCCAGCTGTCCGTTCCCCCCTCTCTCCTCCTTTCCTCCTGCCCCTATCCACCTTCCCTGTCCCGCGTCAGTCTTCCTATCCTCATCCTTCCCATGTCTCCTCACCTCTCTGTTGTTGGACCCGCATTTACTTACTCTCTGGTGATCTTCAATTTCTTCGCTTGTCCCAATCTCTCCATGTTCTTCACCCCTTCCCATTTCTGCTCTCCTCTCCCTCCTCCCAGTTTTGTCTCTCCCTACCTCTTTTCACCCTTTCCTGCACCTCTCCGCACGGAATCCTACTGCTAACGAGTTGATAGTAAAACAATCGCTCACAAAACTACATTTAAGTAAAGGGTCTAAAGTTTTCGTTATTGCATTGATAAACAGCAAATGTATGAGAAGTACGAAAATAGGAGAAAGAATTACAAAGGAACTAGGCAACGCCATGAAGATGCAGAACTACAGCGTAGACGCTCACTGTATTTAAGAAAGATATGTGGCATTGATCATTGTCAGCTGCCTTTTATGGGAAACATGCTATTTTGTAAATTTTAATGTCTGAACGACGCTAAGGAGGCATAAAGTGCAAGTATTATTTACCACAAAGGGCTATAAATGTCGGAACTTTTCACAGAAGTGCGATCAATAGCATTACTTGGAATGATTCGTGTAAAATATATTTTTCAATACGTCAAAGACATGTTGTGTGGCTTGCATGCCATATTCATTTCAGGATGTTGGCGAGAGAGAAGGCTTACCGGCGCCATGCCCCCTCTCCTTTCTGTGATGGTGATCTCTATAACGTTTTCCTTTGTTCTGTACGAATGAAAAATGCCAGGATGATCAGGAGGAGTAATTTGCTTTCGTAACTTCAAGTGCAATTTGTTCTTACTATTAAACATGGAAATTTTTACAATCACGAAAGAAACAGTGAGGGGTTAATGATAGATGAATATAATTATTAAGGAAATAATATGAATGATATTTGATCCCCAAATCCGCCATACTTATGCACCATCGATACCGGATTTTCTTGCGTAAAGAAAATACACGGCCGGTTCGCACAAATTACTTATCTGTAGTCGAGAAATCTTTGTACAGTTGTGTCATCTTTGCAAATTATCTACTGTTGTATCTAAAACTAAACCTTTTAGGTTAGAAGTTATAACATGTGTTTCGTAAAAATTCATTTTATTGAGGATATGCAAGCATATTTAATACTCCTCAAATTAGATCACTTTTGACGTTTCAGTGACTTGCATTTCTTTCTCGTTACAACAGATGGGTTGTGTTCTCGAATCGCGGGACAGACATACTGCAATAATCATGGGAAATTACGTCGTAAACAATCGAATTCCATTAGAAAGTGCCAATCTGGTTTAATGCAGCCGCGAGAAACATAAACACCTCAAAAGTAATTCAAAATAAACTCTTGCGAAGTACTCTAAAACCTCTGTGGCTCATTCTAAATAAGAAAATATCCAAATTATTCAAAGTAGTGCCGTTAAATATTCATATTAACATGGTCTCGACGTTTTTTTCTCTTCATTAGTACTCTCACCGAACTGTTTCAAATTTAGCCTTCCGCTTTCTGTAAAACCCACTCCAAATTCGTTTCCGCTTTTACTGACTTTTTCAAACTGAAATCCAAAACTGACTTTCCTTTACCTCCCCCAAATTAAAATTTAATTCTATCCTAGTATAACAATAGTATCCTTATCACATTACATTTTCTTATTAAAATTCAATAAAATGACCTACCATTATACTTTTTTTAATATTTTAAAAATTGCAACAAAACTCCTATAAATCCAGTGCGCTCCAAGGATGCTTGCTCCTATAATATTTAAAAAAAAATCATGGTCGTCATCATCTCTTAAAAACAATGTACTAGTAAATCGAGCAACAAAAAATAATTTTAAAAAAAGGTGGGAGCTAGGAGAGTCTTCTCGTAGCGGGAAGTGACTGGCACGGTGAAGAGCAAGCAGGATTCATTGATTAATTAAATCAGAGTTTCCGGACGCGTCAAGTGCTATGGTTATTAGTCGCAGAAGTGGCATGTTTTTTTTAGAAATGTGGCAGTGTTCTTCTAATGCTGTTTGGTGAGATCCAGCACCGACCTACACGTCGTCTTGTGAATTTCTCCCCAAAAAGGCCTCTCCCATCTAAATACCGCCCCTGGCATGTACGGTGGTTTAGTGCATGCAAAAGTGTATGTGTGTGTGTGTAAGTAAGGGGTGAGGATAGGTCAAGGAAGAGGAATGGAAAATCGTGCTTCGTGGCCCGTCTGTTAGTATATTGGCCAGGTGGCCTGGTGTTGATTGGAGAAACCACAGAAGTATTTCGATGCGTGACACCAGCCGCTAGAATTCACCTCCAGATAGCAGCTGAATTCGACGTAGCTATGAAGCTAGTGTCGAAAACCGTGCCACCATCGGGATTCGAACCTCAGGATCTTCTAGTAGGAGGCACTACAGTGACTTCAGTTGATGCCTTGAACCACCTACGACGGGGGCATGCAGGGATGGCGGGGTTGTGAGCGTGGGAAGTGTGCGTGGCTGGAACAGGGTGCCTGTCGTGAAGAGGAGACGGGGAAGGAGTGAAGAGCGCCGCGTGAGAGGCAGCAGAGGCCATGCACATGCGAGGGAAGCGGGGCGCCGAATAAGGTCTCGGTGAGGGTAGTGACGGAGGACGGTGAGTGTGAGGCTGAAACAACGTAAATGGCATGGTGCACCATGGTGATGGCACGCACAATGGTGATAGTGCGTCGATGAATGTGGTCGATGGTCGATGTGGTGTTAGTGCGGTTTCGTGATGGTACGTCATTGTGGTAGCACGTGGTGATGGTACGTACGAAGTGGTGATGATTCCGCATTGCGAAATGGTGATGAATCGCGATGGCATGGTGTGGTGATGGTACACCGTGTCGACCGCGTGACGAGAAGATGGAGGAAAGGTGTGGAATCAGGGTGGCACGGCGTGGTGATGGCACGGCGTGGTGATCTCACCGCTTGGTGATGGCACGGCGTGGTGATGGCACGGCGTGGTGATGGCACGGCGTGGTGATGGCACGGTGGGGTGATGGCACGGTGGGGTGATGGCACGGCGGGGTGATGGCACGGCGGGGTGATGGCACGGCGGGGTGATGGCACGGCGTGGCGACAGCACTGCGTGGCCACGGAACGGCGTTGCCACGACATAATGGCAGCGCGATGGTGTCGGGAACGATGTGGCCGCGTGGGATGCGAGGTGCGGAGGCGGCCTGGGCGTCGCGCGTTGCGGGGCGGGGTGGAGTGCGTGTAGGGGAGGGGCGCGCAATGGAGCGACAGCTGCCGCGCGGCGCGCGCGCTAATCAAGTCGTTACGGCGGCCATTATCCGCGCGCCAACGCGATTAGGCGCCGCGTCTTGTTACGGCCGGGGCGGCGGTGGCGCCCGGCGGGCGGGAGGGGAGCGGGGAGGCGGGATAGATCGCGAGGGAGAGGGCGGGGAGGGTGCGTACACGTGGCCCTGCCTACGTGCTACGACGGTCTGCTCTAGGCACGACGCACGCACACCGGCCACGAGGAGATACAGTGTGTTCCAATATGGTAAGCCCTGTTGGAAATTGGCGCCAGTTTCGTTATGTCGGTCAGGTACCGCCGTGGAAATGCGAGCATGCTTTGGGGCCAATTGTTTTATCCGAGTAATATCTTTCCTATTGGGGGAAGGATACGCGTAATTCATTGAGAATAGTCATTGCGTTTGGGGAATCTTAGAATAAATGCTAGAATGTGAAAATATCTCAGCAGTGTAAGCGATTTTTTTACAATAATTTTTATCTATAAGCATAGCCAATTATTATAATTTTTGTTCCAACCACGTCTAAGGGTTTCAATCAGCATTTCTTCTTCGCACAGCGAAGTGCACCACGTGAGTATCTGAAAAAGACAATTCTACAGTTGAAGTTTTTACAGCGGTGTTGTATACCACGTTTGAACTGAAACAGAACAATTGCTTCATCATTATTCATCAGTCGTAACCTCACATCTGTGTCCGTCATCGTGATTCGGTTACCAGATGGCAAAATCTGAGGGGGAAAGCCTTTTGCGCACCAAAAGCTTGTGAGAGACTCATTGCACTTTACAATAGCAGCTTTCGATGGCTCAGCCATCATCATCAGTTTTCTGCTTTATGGAAGCCACAAAAACGACCACGAGTTGTGGCTTTCATACAGCAGAATACTGATGATGATGATGATGATGATGATGATGGATAAGCCATCGAAAGTTGATATGGTATAAACAATATTGTTGTCAATGACGACTCATATAATTATTTCATTGTAAATGCTAACGAAAACTCACCACAATACCAATATATCATTGCACTTTCTTGGAATAACCCAAACATAACGTTAATTAATTTTTACATCTGATGACAATTTTAATGACACATTGTTTTGAGAACTACGCTTAAATAAGATATACTACAGTTAATTATGTCCAATTATTATTATTTAAAGGGAAGAAAATCTTAAATTTAAAAATTTAATTAATTTTTAAAATGTTTTTGTGGCATTTTGAAGTAAGAAAGTAAGTAAGAGATGTAACGCTTGAAATTTGAAAGTAATAAATCAAGCAGCAGCTGATACCCAAGATAGAAAAAGGTGGCAAATTCACGTTTTCAAGCAGGGCTGCTCAACATCCAGGATTTGTGGCCTGGCTATACGCAGTGGTGCTCAAGCACCTCCTCCCCCACCCTACGGGCTGAGTGCACAAGCACGGAACACAGCGATGGCGCGCAGATAAGTGCTGCCAATTGGGCTGCCCACTTCAACAGCCATGTTCTAGACTAATCCGGTGCTTGCACGGTCGACGCTGCGATGGAAATTAAACAACAGTTGCCCACTTGGTCCGGGGCCATTTGTGCTGGTGCAGCTTGTAGGTGTAGCGTCAGAGTGTGCGATTGATTGATGGATATTCGTAGTTGTTTCTGGGGGCGCCAAGTGCTATGGTGATTAATCCTGAGTCTGTTCCCAACGTAAATGTCGGCTTGCGAGGGTTTTCCTCCTGCTGGTCACCCCATCTGCAGGCACCGCCCCAACTAGGACAAGCTATAAGCTTCCGACATGAGTGGCTGTGTAGTGTACGAAAGTGTGTGTGTGTGTGTGTGTGTGTGTGTGGTGTGTGTGTGTGGGTGGGTGGGTGTGGGCGTGTAAGGTTTATGGATAGGACAAGAAAGAATGAGAAAATATCGCGCCCGGACCGTGGCCCGTTTGTCAAGGTACTACACTGGCATGTACCTGGTGTTAATCTAAAAAAAAAAAACGAAAAAAAAAACATTGAGAACTACCCATCATAGCAGCTCGCAACTAGATTTCTCCTCAGACTCCTCCATTTCTCCTCTATAACTAATGTTGATAATCCACCTCCTCCCTTGGAACTCGAAATCTCTGACATCCGGTCGGAGGACCCTGCAGCAGCAACAGTGCGGACTGCTGCCGTGTTAGCGCGTGGGAGGCAGCGGGGCTGGCGGTCGCCAGAGGGGTGTGGCGCGCCAGGAATCCTCCTGTTGCAGTGTAGGCGCAGTATAGCGATGGATGGATGGATCGTTGCACAGAGTGCCCTGGGAGCGGGGCGCGAGGCGCGGAGCTCGGGACGGAGGGCGCGGGGGGGCGGGCGGGGGGGCGGGGGCGGGGGTTGGGGGGCGGTGGGCATGGAGCGTGGGGCGCGGGGCGCGGGGCTCGAGGCGTGGGGCGCGTGAGGTGGGGCGCGGGGGCGCAGGGTTCGAGTAGGGCGCTCACTGAAGGTTCGTGGGGTGCGGGCCGCGGGACGCGGCGCGCTGATGGCAGGTGAGCCGCTGACGAAACAAGGGATGTGTCACAATGACCACGTCGCGTCAGAGCAGTATGAGTGGTCAATTGATGTTTGTTCTGAGAAAGATTTAGTTGCACGTGCATGACCGTTGAAAATTTGATTTTCTTTATTTTTAAATTTGGTAATTAATATACAGGGAAATTGTTGTAATTTTTTGCTAATTCACTGCTGGTATTGCGAGAAGTTTGAATGATTTCAGTCTGATTACAATCACTCAAGACACGACTGAAACGCTTAATAAAAAGGTTGAACATTGAGTATATTGCAACATTATAGAAAAGTATTTTGTATAAATTCATCTCTGCCGATCCTCGGCATCATTACCTCTTCCACAGCAACGCGAGAGCGTTCATTTTTTTAATTTAAAATTTTGCATATGCGTACCGTTGAAGCTTTTGACGCGAGTTAGCGCGCAGCTGGCTGGCTGGCTGAAGTGATTTGATGTACGAATAAGCGGATTATCGTATCATCGTTTGCTGTTCATCGGGAGCTCCTGATTCATTGGTGTTCGCGAAAGTAAACGCAAATCGTGGGTTTATTTTTTCAAGAATTCACCTTTGTGAGGATGTGAAGAAGGCAACTACACGGTTTAAATAAGATTTCAGTTTACATTTTCAAAATACCTTTCGGTTTTGGTTTTCGGCAACAAAACTTTCGATATCGCATTTGAAGCCATACCATATGAATTTGATATTTTTATAAACATATTTTTAAGACTAACGAGTTCGCATTTCAGTATAAAACCATCTCCAGACTTTGTGAGGATGTGAAGAAGGCAACTACACGGTTTAAATAAGATTTCAGTTTACATTTTCAAAATACCTTTCGGTTTTGGTTTCGACAACAAAACTTTCGATATCGCATTTGAAGCCATACCATATGAATTTGTTATTTTTATAAACATATTTTTAAGACTAACGAGTTTCGCATTTCAGTATAAAACCATCTCCAGAATTTATAAAATACTATTGAATGCATCTTCTCAAAACTTTTTAAAAGTAGCTACGTGGTTAAAACAAATTTTCAGTAATTGCAAAACAATATGGTGCTGTTCAATTTCCACAGGCGATCTTGGGCATTGTTCGAAGAGTTAGAAGCCTGTAGTCCCTTTTCCGTCTGATAAATGAAGCGTTGGCCGCGTGCGGCTGACACCATCTGCGTGCGTCACCGCTCCCCGGCCCCTGCGCACGCACGCAAAAAGCCGCGCCCGGCGATCGCCCGCTGCCAAGCGCACGTGCTGGGGCGCGAGGACTCCGCGCGCACTCTATTTGCTCGGGCTGCTCCGACCAGCGCCACCAGGCCTCGCCCTCCCCCGCCCCGCCCCGCCCCCACGCCAGTCCTGCCCCGCCCCGCCACACCACATCCGTCCCCTTTCCCGCTAACCCACCCTTCCTCACCAAACCCCGCCCCTCCCGCCCGGCTTCACCGTTACTCCCCCTAAACCTCTCGCACCTCCTCTTTCCTGCCAAGACGCGCCACCCCCTCCCCGCCTCCTTCCTCGTCCTCCCTTCCCCACCCCTTTCCCCCTTCCCCGCCCCTTTCCACCTTCCCCGTCCCCTTTCCCCCTTCCCCGCCCCTTTCCCCCTTCCCCGCCCCCTTTTCCCCCCTTCCCCGCCCCCTTTCCCCCCTTCCCCGCCCCCTTCCCCCTTCCCCGCTTCCACGCCCCTTCGCGCCCCTTTCCCGCCTCCTTTCTCGACCCCTACCATGTCCCTCCCCCGCCCCCTTCATCGCCCCCTTCCTCGCCTCTTCTTCGCCCCTTCTTCGACCCCTTCCTCTCCTCTTCCGCGCCCCCTTCCTCACCCGCTCCCAGCCCCATCCCCGCCCACCTTTCCCGCCCCTTCCCCAACCCCATCCTCACTCCCTTCCCACAAAACCTCCCCTCCCCGTTTCACTCGCCATCCTACCCCGCCAACCTCCCCCCTTCGCGACCCCTCTCTCCACCTCCACCCTCCCCACCAACCTCCGCGTCTCGCTTCGACCGCCTCCTAGTCTGCTGCTCATCCCGCCCCACCCTACTCCGCTCCACCCTGCCCCTCCGACGTAGCACCGTCTCGCCCTGTGTCGCTTCGCGTCGCGGAGGTAAACACGTTAAATGCGCCCCGCGGCGCTTGTGAAAGAGATGGACCTAAACACTCGCTCGCCGAGAGAGCGAGTAATTGAGGACGAACACACGATCCAGACTGTAGTTCTCGAACTATTCCTCCTCTTCTTCTTTCAACCCCTTTTTTTCCTCTTAATTATCCTCTTCTTTCGTATGTGTCCTTTTCTTTTTCTTCCCCTGTTTCTTCCTTTCATTTCCTTCCCATTTTCATTTCCCTCGTCCTTTTCCTCCTTAACATTCTTTTGTTCCTTTTCTATCTCCTTCTTCCTCATTGTTTTTTTTAATTTTTATTATTTTGAGACCGATATGCCGAGACAAACGAAATAAGTTCGTGTATGACAATCATTTCGCTCTCGAAATTAACATTTTTCCATGAACATATAAAAATCTATTACATATCATTATTTCGTCCATCTCCATTCCTCATTCAATACACAGTACATCATCATTCGCCGTGTTAGTGCGAAAAATATTTTTTTACACGATGACGTAATGTCAGGTGTGCTGGAAGTCAAGAAAAACATAATTTTCGCTCGGACTTTTCCTTACGTTTTGGAAAAACTAACTAGAGTTACCTTGAGAAAAAAAACTAATATCATGCACGCGTAGCTGTGCGTTAATTCTCTCATTTTAATGCGATTGTAGAAAAAAATAAGTTCCGTCCCTTGCTCTCAGAACCGCGAGATAACGCAGTATCCGCATTCCATTTTTTTAGTTCACATGCGCACGTGGCGCCCCGCGCGGCCATTCTCTCAATATCTGGCACATTCAATCAATAACCGCCATGTTTATCCTTAGTCACACGCTGAGATGGCTCAGTGCAATCACTGTTTTCGATGCAGCGTTTCCGAGCGGGAGATCCGAGGGTTCTAGTCGCGATGGTGGTGGATGGATTTTCGCGTGTAGCTACGTGGCTAGATCGAATTCACCCTGTCTGCAGGAGGATCCTAGCGACCGGCTGCTCTGAACGAAACCAATGCTATAGCAGTAACCTAACAAACAGGTCAGGGACCGTCCGCGATCTTTCCTTCCTCTTCTACTGTTGTACCCAAGATTCGCGGGTTCAAACCCGATCGAAGCCGTGGATTTTTAGGGCGAACAAAATCCTTCGTACGCCTTCCTTCTTAGGGGAAGTAAAGCCGGCTGTCCCATGTTAGTAGATTTACTTGCATGTAAAAGATCCTCAAGCCCAAATGACGCCTCTGAGCTAAATTCAAATCGCCTGTTCTCGCCCAAAAAATACCTCCTTTTGTCTGCTAGTTGGTGAAAGGACGTAGCGAAATTTGCGTGGTCAGACGGAAGAGCAGGCCTGAGTCTCGCCACGTAAAATAAGGCAATAATAATTCAATTCAATTCAAGTGTCTGGAGCTGTACCCTACTGGAGGAGATAGCTGGCGAGGGGGACCTGCAAGTCAACGTGCAGGTCGGCGCCGGATTGCAAGTTCCTGCGGGAGAGGAGCCCCATCACCTCCAGGAAATACTATTCATGGGACTAACGGCCAAATCAGGTGGCACTTCAGTAAATACGAAATACTCGCTTACTCTTAAGCTCGATCAGCAGGTCTCATGAAATCAGATCTCATGCCAAAATCTCTTAAAAATGAAGTTAAACAAAGGCTTCTAATAAGCTAGACCCCATTTGTATTCACGTCCGATTGTTATCTACACCTACATTTTTGGAGTATGCGTGGTATTGTTTTGCTTTACATTTATGCTCATTCCTTTCTGGTTATTGTTCGTCACCTGTAGGCTTATTTACATTGTCTTTTGACCACTTTTCACTAGTTTTATTAAAATAAAATATTTGTTTATAGTAATATATTTGGTTATATATGATTAATATCGGTGACGAGCTATTAGACGATGTATTGTTTTAGCACTTAATAGCGATTAATTCCCTTATCGGAATTTACGTTCGAAGGCAAGGTTTCCACGGACATCATTTATTTTCGACTGTCTTTTCATCAGAAAAATAAATGTTTTAAAGCAGATAAAAATATCAAAAATATACATCGAAATAAAAATGGGAATTCATATAGATGCCATTTTATTTTCCCTGCATTACATCAGAGTTTGTATATCGTTTGAGACTCAGGGATCTGTAATTATGTCGTTATTTTCTGGTAGGTAACTTTCGTAGGATGGTAAACTACAGCGAAATGTTGTATACTTTGATTTGACGATAAAGCAAGAGTGACTCAGTTAACACTGGCATTTTTCCGGTCCGGATGGCCGAGATCGCTGAGCAGTAGAGCCGTGGCGATCTCGGACCGAAGGATCGCGGGTTCGAGTTCCGTCTCGGGCATGGTTTATTGTGTTCGTCCTTTTGCACCCCTATCATCATCATATCGTGTCATCCTCATAGTTACCATGCCGTTACACGCAATAGTGGTCGCTAATGACCTAGCAGTTGATGCGACCTTAAATAACAAACAAACGGTACACCATAACTGTTCTATTTAGAGTTGAGTGAAATAAAATATCCTCCATTGGGAATCTAGTGTAAATTCAGTGATCGGAATAAATAAATCATTAACCTTGGCAGCTCTAGTTTGTTGAATAATCATGGCGTGAAAACTTGATCATATTTTCTTGTGATCGAGAGTGTTTCGTTATCCAAAATTATGATGAACATTTTGTGCCATACGTAAGTAACCTATGAAAGTTTATTGAAAATTATTGCACAAAAATGTATATTTTAATCCTTCTTTAAATATTTCGACTTGCAATATTAGGTATTTAATCGCAATTGTTTGTAAGAGACTACAGTTATAGTTATTAATAAAAGTTTGTCTCTTCTAGTCACTTAAAGGAATCTTGTTTCGAAATTGAACAGCTGAGTTTCAATGAGAATTCATTCCCATGAGTTGAATTCCCGTGCCGGCAAGCCTGCTTTTTTTTCGTAGTTTCTCTCAGTCACCTAGGTGAATTCTGGGCGAATACTGAAAGGCACCGACCGTGGAACCGGCCTCGCTAGCTGAAATCGTGCAGTAATGAACGTTAAGCGAATTAGAGACATCGCTGTTTCCTGATTGCGTGACCGACTAGAAACCCCGAGATCTATCAGCGCCGAGGCCAAATTGTCCTTTACGGCTAATATAATGGCTTCATAATAAAAAGAATACAAACGTTACATAAATGTATGGAGACAGTTAGTTGAATAATTCCCAGGCGTGCGATGTTGGAAGGGCAGTATCTCTGTCATAGCAGTATCTATCTGGGAGTCAGCTCCTGTGCGCTGAAGGCGGTCGTGTGTGATGCATTGTGTTTCCGCGTTCGGGAGCGACGGGCGGGGCGGGGGTGGGGTGGGGGAGGGGGCGGGCGCTGGCGGGCGGCCAAGACGGCGCGCGACAGGTGGACGAAAGGGCTTGGCGCCGGCAGGTGGCGCTATCAAGTGGCGCTAGCCCACGACCTGGCGAGTTGCCGTCTTACGTAGTACGGCGCTGGCCGTTCGTTCCGAGCTCAGCAGGACGGGGGATGGGAGGGAGGGGCTCTAAGATTCATTGTGTTACGTTTTACGGCGGGTGCACAATTCGCTGCGATATGTAGACGTTCCCGGCACGCCAGGCTGTTGCTCCTTCACGGCGGACGATTGCGACTGAGAGGAAACTCGTGGACACTGCAAGTGCGACATATTTTGAGAGAAATGTCATTCTACAAAATTAAGGATAAAAAGTTCATAATAGAAGGAACGAAATTAAAAAAAGAAAGAACATGGTTAATAGCGTGTGTGCGTGTGCACGCGCGCGTAGTATTCATATAGAATTTTTTATCTGTCTTTCTCTCTCTCTTTCTCTCTCTCTTTACTGTCTTCCCACCCTGCTCTTCAACTCTTCCTTCCTTCTATTTCGTTTTTAATTCCTTTCTCTTATTCCCGACTCTTCTTCTTCCTTTCTTTTCTCCTTTCTTTGACTCTCTCCCTCCCTCTTTCTCTTCTCCCTCCCTCCCTTTTTCTCTTCTCCCTCCCTCCCTCTTTCTCTTCTCCCTCCCTCCCTCTTTCTCTTCTCCCTCCCTCCCTCTTTCTCTTCTCCCTCCCTCCCTCTTTCTCTTCTCCCTCCCTCCCTTTTTCTCTTCTCCCTCCCTCCCTCTTTCTCTTCTCCCTCCCTCCCTCTTTCTCTTCTCCCTCCCTCCCTCTTTCTCTTCTCCCTCCCTCCCTCTTTCTCTTCTCCCTCCCTCCCTCCCTCTTTCTCTTCTCCCTCCCTCCCTCCCTCTTTCTCTTCTCCCTCCCTCCCTCCCTCTTTCTCTTCTCCCTCCCTCCCTCTTCTCTTCTCCCTCTCTCCCTCTTTCTTTTCTCCCTCCCTCCCTCTTTCTCTTCTCCCTCCCTCCCTCTTTCTCTTCTCTCTCCGTCTCTCTCTTCTCTCTCCCTCTGGATCAGCCGTCTTTTGCCACTCTCCTAGCGCACCAAAATAAGAGCAGGAGACTCCAGATTTACTGCTTCACGTTTCATGCCAGGTACTTAATTTACTGCAATATGTAGGCACTCCATTCTTGCCAGCGCACTGCCGCATGTCGGCCATAGACAAAACATTAGATTACTTCTCAGCCCTCGTTCTACTCTACATTGCGTCTCAGAGGAGGTCTTTGATAGATCAGAAGCCGCGAGAAGGAAGACATCTTCACAACAATTTCAACAGAGTATTAACTATCTTAATTATTGAAAATTACCAATTCAAGTTGTAGAATTTCAAAAAAAAAAAAAAACACCAGAAAGATCTAATTAAATACTTCAACGAGTCTCAAATATAATACCTTTTCTTGAAATAAATAGCTTAGTCGGCAATGAAAAAGTAGGGTGACTTGAGAAAATGTTATAGAAATTCCTTTGGGTGTGTTGTGTGTAGTAATTCCGGGAGGGCTGGAAACCGATTTTTTCTGAATTTTTTTATTATTTTTTTATAATTCTTTTACCTTAAGTCCTGTAGAAAAATGACATGAGATAGACAAGAAGATACGAATTTTCAAGATAATAAAATTTCCTACAAATTTTGCGTAAAACATTTAATTCTGAATCCTTTTCTTTGCAAGAAACAGATTTTCAGAAAATCGCAAATTTTTTCATTTCTCCTACATGTGTACAAGAATACACATGTTTAGGATATCATAATGAGCATAACATAAACATAATAATTATTATATGAAATTCTTGGGTTTATGTCGCTTTCGGTATACACATTGCCTGATGTTTACACCAACGGTGTTAAATTATTGTTGACTTGCCACAAAGTCACCGACTTCCTACACCCACAGTCATTGAAAATGTTTAAAATAACACACACGGTAGCCGTTATCTAATTTCGTATTATGGATAACGGTTTGCTCACAAAATCGCAATTCCATATCCTTAAAACTTATGCATAAACTTCTTAAAACATGTAGCAAAACAATTAGCATCCAAAGTTAAACGAAATACACGTATTCATTTTTCTCTTGTTCATTTGGAAAGTTCACCTTACCTTCTGTTACTCTCTTCGAAACCCAGAAAGCAAAGCTCCTCCACTGTATTAATTTGTGTTTGCCTATCTAGCAAGGGAAAATGACAGGCAACAAGTAATAGTAACAATATTTACAAAATATGAATTTTTAATATTTCTATTATGGGGATGTACTAATTGTGTTACGTCTGATAGCAGTCTTAAAATATATATTTATTATTTATTTAATTTTTAATTAGCGTACTGCATTTCAAAGTTCTAATATCCAATGTTTGCTTATTTCAGGTGAGAATCTACACAACACGGTGATTTCCTATGAGATGAAAACGCAAGGTAGGAACTTCCATCTCTCGTGATTTCAGAAACAGTCTAATTAGCCCGGGAGCGAAAACAATTTTTTAAAAACGTCTGATAGGCGCCATAAAGAACTGTTTTGAAACGATAACCAATGTTATTTGGAACACAGACATACAGGAATTGAGGTCTTCAAGCATTGTATTCGCAGAGCAAATTTTTATTTTCCCATATATATATATATATATATATATATATATATATATTATGTATATGTATATATATATATGTATATATATATATGTATATATATATATATATGTATATATATATATATATATGTATATATATATATATATGTATATATATATATGTATATATATATGTATATATATGTATATATATAGAGGTTTTTCCTTCAAATAAAATTTGTTTTTCATAATTAGTTCTTTCACTAAGGTCCTGTACATTTTTTCGCAACTTTTAGTAGATTTTGCGAAATATTGCGTGCAATATTTGGAATGTAAAAAAATTACATAAACAAGATTTTCTCAAAAAATGGCTCCAACTTTTTCTTTCAATTTTAGTAGGGATAGTGCTAAATGTACTCTATGAGATGACATAAATATTAATATGTTCTGTTCTTTTGTTTCTCGTCGTTAATATAAACATTAGCGGCGATTGTTCCACATTACATCTATAAGTACATGTGCTTTAAATAATGTCAAATAAATTTTCTCGAACGCTCAACCGTTTTCTGTGAAAACTAGCTCAAAATTCCGCGTTCTAATAAACGCTCTAAGGCCATTTTCTCAAAAATTCCTCCAATTTTTTTCTTCAAACTTGTCGAACGGACCCCAGAATTTCCCAATACATTCTTGCCACAGCTTAAAAATTGATTCTCCACCAACCTTACCTTTCTTCCTACCTTTCAAATTTCCGTTGCACACACCATCCACCCATCTCTTATCATTTCCGATACGACCTCCCCAATGCGATCATCTCTTAACAACCACCCCAATTCGTCCACCTCTCCACTACTTCCCTAAAACAAGCACCCCACAACCAACGCCCCAAGCATAACCACCTCAGCACGAATACCCCCATACAACCTCCTCCATACTATCTCTTCAGCAAGACCGCCCCTGCATGACTACCCCTGCATGACTACCCCAGCACGACTCCCTCAACACGACTACCCCAGCACGACCACTTCAACACGACTACCCCAGCATGACCATCCCACCATGACCATTCCACCACGGTCGCCCCACCACGACTATTTGTCCACGACCCTCCGCTCCACATTAACCGCCTCGGTGTCCCTGCCTTAATCTGCATCATCACATCGCCGCCGTGATTTCTCTGTCCGGCCGCCCAACCCATGCAACGTCCAATTCCCACACCGTAAATGCCGCTCCGACCCTCGTCCGCCTAGCCCGCCCCATCCGTCCTGCCCGTCCGTACTCAATTCCCGTGCCGCCACCGTCTTTCGCACAGGGCTGCCAGCCTAAAAGAATAGCAGACCCACAAAGCCATCGCCAACATCGGCTGGGGCCAACGCCCACCCTCACCGGCCGCGCGTCTCCTTTCCCCCTCCCTGCCTCGCCCTTCCCCTCCCTCCCGACCCCACCGCCTCGCCCCGCCGCGCCGCGGGAAGGCGGCGGTGGGGCGCGGAGTGAGACGCGCCGCATTCGCGATAAGTGCGCGCTCTGTTTGGGCGAGAGCGAGTGAAAAGAGTCGTCAACGCGCGCGGCGTCCTTCGACTTCTTCCTTTTCGATCCCTCCTTCCCTGCGCACGACGACGGAGCTGCTGCTGAGGCGGGGCACGCGCTCGCTCTCGAAGCAGACTGGCTCTGGACCCGGTCACCGACACGTGACGCTTTTACTGGGCGAAACAGAAGGTGCATGTCATTTCTTTTTTAAAGCTGTAATGTTATTTCAGTTTCAGCTGTTTGCATGCAAACTACTTTCGTTTACTTTTTAGTAGGCAAAGTAGAATTTTGTGATGTACTAAAAAAAATGTTTACGTAACTAGTACTGAAAGTGAGTACTGTAAGAATGAAATGCTGCCGGAGAGACGACGATAGGAGCGTGTCCGGCATTTTACAATGAGTACGCCAAAGACGCTTGCGTACGAGTGGCGTACATTATTTTTTTTAGTGTGAATTGTGGTAATTTACATGTATAAACCAATGGGATCATTCTCAGTCAGCAAGACGACTGCCATGTCGATTCGTATTTCTCCAGTGTTTTGTTTACTTTGCAGTATCCTGTTGTTTAATGTGGCTGTGTCTTCGTTTTGGTAGAGTTCACATGAGATATCTATACAGTCGACTTCCAGCGAAATTGGCTGGCAACGGTTGTCGAAAACACCGCATCTCGTGCGAACTATTAATATTTTCCAATCAAAAATCAGTTAAGACATACACTAGTTTCCTCGGCCAATAAACTTGACCAATGACACTATAAACCGTCTCATATTAAGTGAATGATTCCAAGAGCTTACAGGCATGTACGTTACTGTGAATTATCACAAAATGTCAACAATAATGTACACGACTCGTCTGTGACTTATTAATTTCAAAGTTCCGGTCTCTCTTCATGTTGTCTCCTCATCCGAAAACATTTTATTCGTACGCCAGAGACTCAGCACCTTTCTGTACTAGTAACATAAATAACTATTTTTAATCGCTGATGTACTGAAGCCTCTACACCCATACAAGCTAAATGTAAAATAGCCACCGAGATTAAAAGAATAATTTCAAATTTTTTACAAGTTTAAGGGGACCGTGGAATATCAGTTTTGGGAGAAATCCTTTTTATGGTTAAGGCGCTAGTGTTGTTCACAGGCAGCGTTTTTGTATAATAGACCTTCAAAACCAATTTCCATTAAAATTTTCACGTCGATTTTTTGCAGCTTTACATTACATTCTCAATAGTTCACCAAGAAGTACGACTGGATCAACACAAATTCTACGTTTAAAGGAATGAGTGGAACAATCTCCTTTTCCTTATCGTTTGTGATGTTATCTCTATATCGTGGCAGGTTTAGTAACTAGTTCCCGTTTTTATTCCCATCCCTTAATTTTTACTAACAGTTTATTTCCAGTACAGGCTCCAGACGAACAGAGCCGCCGCAGTCTGTGTACGTCTGCCTGTGACGCACGCGCCGGCAAGTCTGTCGGAAGTTCTCAGGCCGCTGATTTCGCTCCTTAATTTTCATCAAAGTTAATGATCCAATGGAGGGATAAACTGCCGCGTCTCCTTTACGGATAGCGTGCATGAGCGCACCCGCGTTTCGCTTACCGTCGTAGGGGCGCCTTCATCGCGTCGGGGCGCAGTTTCAAGGAACACGTAGTTGCCAGTGAAACGCTCGCGCCTTCGCTTAGACAGCTCTTTGTCCGGAGCCGTCACCGAGACCCTTCGCTCGACGTGATCACAAAGTTTATTTTCCTTTGAGGTTCCACGAAACGATGTCATGAAGTGGAACGGGTACTACGTTGGAGAGCGATGAGAACAGGTTGAAAATAGGCTCGTGAAATAGTTTATTTTCAAATGGTTACTTTTGTTACGAGGAAGGTACTTACGTTTACTATGGGGAGTAAGCATGGCATGTTTCTTTTAATTCGTTGGAATTGCAATAAATATTATTTTCATTCGTTCACTGATTTTGCCATGCAGCTGATCACATACGTAGTCGGTGGTTGCCAACAAAAATGTACACCCGGCGATCACTTTTTTTTTGTCTTTCTTTAATTTAGCACTCATACAAATCATACAATTGCTTCTAACTCTTTTCTTAAAGACTGGGATTCTTTGTGAAGGCAATCGTCCAGTTTCTTTTCCTTCGACGTTCCACTGGCGGTGAAAGGAATAATGTGGCGTAGACATTTGTGAAGCTGCGAATTGGAAATAGTTTTCAAATAATAGAACGTAGTTGGTTCTTCAAAATAGTCGATTGATGAATGCTCCGGGGCGCGTCAAATGCTTTGGTCACTATTTGGTCATAGTGTAGAGAATGTTTTATCCTGGGAGGTGGCGGCTGGAGTGTGCTCTACAGCTAATCTACACGTCAGATTGCGGGCATTTTCCTTACCAGATCTCTCCACCACTGCCCTAGTGGTGACAAGCTTTATTCTTCCGATTGGCTCTCCGATGTGTGTGGTAGCATGTAGGTGTGCGTAAGAGCAGTGAGAAAGCCACTCTAGCATGCGCTACCATCCAGAGCAGACGGCCGCTATGGCCGGCTCTTCGAATTTTGTTCCAGACTGTAAATTCGACCTGATCTATTTAGATATTAGCTGATCCGGTGGCCGAGATCGCTAAGGCAGTAGTGCCGTAGCGATCTCGTACCGAAAGATCGCGGGTTCGAGTCCGCCTCGGGCATGGTTGTATTGTGTTCGTCCTTTCACCCCCTATCATCATCATCATCATCATCATCATCATATCAGGGAAGGCAACGGGAAACCACCCTGAATAATTTATCCCAAGAAAACCCGTTATGGGTCACCTAACTTCATGTATGGAAGATAGGACCAAAGAAGAAGATTTAGATATTATCGAACAATCACTTCTGTTGAACCCTAGAATCTCCCTTAGTGTCGTTGCAGTGGCAATAGTTGTTGTCCTAGTTTAAAATAGTTTGCATTTATTAAAACGATGACTTTTATTCCCAAACGTACTTTCATTTCATTTTCTGAGTGTGGTTGACGAAAAAGTGACGCTCCAAAAGACTTTTATCTACTGAAGTTACCAAAGTGTTAGTAAAGCATTCATTTGAGAGTATATAAGCTTTATTATAATAGGTATTTTTCAGAGCTCTTGAAAAATTGAAACAGTTTGAATAGTACTTCTGCGGTAGAATATATTACAGTGCATTACCTAGTTAACGTCCACCATATCGCTTTTAGGTAATTTTATGTATCGTAGAATTTTATAAACGTCATTTTTCACTCCCATACTCACAATAGTTCATTTTATTGTCCGAAAATTCAATTCTGTTGACTGGTTCAAATATAATAATTGAGGGAAAATACTTATAAAGTCTAATGTGCGTCCTTGGCCCTGCCTGTTAAAACCATGCAATTTGTTTGTTGTGTTTGGGAGGTTGTTCACGTCCGCATCTCTTGGTTCTCGGCGATTCCTTTTTAATCCGCCCGCCGAAGTAACCTTGGGGAACTCCCGCTCTCGAAATACAAGCCGCGTCCTGGGCATCGTGCGACCGAAGCCACTCGAGGCGGCTCCGTCCACTCGACACGTGACCTCTCTCCGGGGAGGGGGGGAGCGCGACCTTCGGCCCCTCGAGCCGGCGTGAAACCACAAACCCAGCCGCTTCCCGAACCCCGCCGCCCACCCTCGCCAACTCTGGGAATTTCGGAATGGGAGGGGCCCCACGCGTTGCGTTGGAATGCCGAGCACAGCCATGAGGAATGGCTTCCATGTTTGGTGATCAATAGACCCAGCCACATACCTACTATAGTTAATATATAACAATAATATTAATTATAAGCAGGGCTCGAATTCCAATGATGTAAAAATTCTTCGAAATTGACCTGTAAAGTGACATAAAAATAAGAGAAAAATGGCGTATAAGAGGGCAAAATAAGGGTAAAATTGCCTTTTTTAAATACTTAAACACTTGTGTGAATTTGTTTTTTCACCGAACTTTACAGTTGTATGTATAGTTTATTTATATAAAACATATTTAATAAAAACTTTATTTTAAAAGGAAATGTAGCTTAGCTCCGGTCTTCCAACCATCAGTTCTGAAAGATCGTAGAAGTTATCGAAGATCTGAGTCATTCGAAAAACCGAGTTTACTGCACTAGTGTATTACATCATGAACTGATGACACGATAAAAACTTTGTTTTAGTGTGTCAACATACATTCATGGGACTTTCACTAACAAAAAACACGAAAAGGAAACAAAATGCCTAAAAATGACGCAAAGGTCCAGAAAAATGATTTAAAAGTCAAAAAATGACCAAAAATGTTTCAATATCTATACATTTTATCACCCGTAAGTGGCGATTAATATTTATTTACAATCATTTACATCATCAAGCCATTTTCAAGTTAGCTACGCCTAGAATCCACCAATGCAACATAAATAGATAACATAAATAGAAAGATATATTTCAAAATCTTCAAGATACTATTAACAGAGCAAATGTCCAACATTTGCTGGCAATTAATATATTATAATATTTTTAATGTTAAGAAAGGAGAAAAATAAACTTTCTAATTACATCAATTATGTACAATGGCATTATTATTACAAACATATAATCTTTTTCCTTCCTTTTCTGTATTTCACATTATTATGCTTCACTTCTTATGGCGAAGAAAAACTCTGGCCTGTTCATTAAAATGTCTTTATTTAAAAAAAACAAAATATAAAGTTTACAGGTTTTGAGAAAATGCTCAGACAAATAAAGTAAATATTTTTTGCACGTTTTTAATATATTTTCCATATTCTAAATGTATTGGTATGTAAGACCACCTTAAGTGATAAGATTAAGGGAATTGATGGTATTTTATTTGCTACAAAATACATTATTCCTTATTCAGTGCTGTAAATAATCACCATAGACCAAAAACGACACATTGGTATCTCGTTGTGACACAATGGGTCGGTAAGGCAACAATAATATTAAATCAGTACATATTAACATCGTTTTATTGCATCGTCTAATATGGTACCATCATGACCATGATATCATCAAGCCATTACAAACATCGCCAAATACTGCTGTGTAAATAACGCCAGTTTTGTAGTACTCAAGAAGTGCGGCTCCAAGCGGGAAGGCATGGCACCCACGTTTCTGGACCACATCGTATACCAACTTCACTCGGGTCCCAGAGACTTCCATCCAGGCTGCTATTAAAAATACCAACTTCGGATCATAGACCGCATTCGAGTCTTCGGACTCGTCCCATTGGGCCGCCGACGAAACTTTCGGCTTTGTCCAGCCGCACATCTCTACAGGTACCCGCTTGCTCTGTGAAGGCTTTTGGTTTGCAATTCGGCTTCAACTGCCGAGTTCGTCTCTGCGGCGGCCGATATACACGCCGCGTTAGAGTAGGGGCGGGAACTTCCCCTCTCGTAACCCCGGGGTGAACAGTGATTTAGTGCTCGTCTTTGACCTCTGGGTACCGGGTTTCAGTCCTGGTCGATCCATTACGATTTTGTGGAGGACGAACAGGAATCGCGGCAGGTGCTCTGGGATTCCACGTTTCCCTTGCTCCTGATTCCTCCCTTGCTGCAAGGCTCATTGGTATCACGTGATAATTACCAATCCGTCAAAATGAATCATCGACTCCAGGCGACTGTATGGTGAGGAAGTGGCATCTTAATAAAGATATGTACGCCGCTCGACCTCGCCGGAGGCAGGGTGGGGCCTCGGTGGCTGAATCGCAGCAAGTCACGTTCCGCTGTTCATAGAATTCGCTCAAGATATCTGTGCTCTTGACGATCGTTACATCGCGAGCCAGGCACACGAGAAGGAAGACACTGCGCATGCACATTAGCAGTATAACTCTGAAGAAGGCCCCAGCAAGATGGCCGAAACGTCAGTACAAGTGACCGAGACGCGGCTCATCCCGGATAGCCAAGAATGCAGCAGTATAGCTCTGAAGAAGGCCACAGCAAGATGGCCGAAACGTCAGTACAAGTGACCGAGACGCGGCTCATCCCGGATAGCCAAGAATGCAGCAGTATAGCTCTGAAGAAGGCCACAGCAAGATGGCCGAAACGTCAGTTCAATTGACCGAGACGCGGCTCATTCTGGATAGCCAAGAATGCATTGACTCCGGCCGCGGAAGCCTACAACCCAACTATGCATACTATCGCTGTTCAGAAAACATCGGTTAGCCTAATGCGAGCTCAGAATCGTAGTCACCCAGAAATGTGTTTTGACTGCGTTAGTAATTTGTTTCCTCGTTTGGCTTTTGTTCACAATCCTCGCGCGAGGTGTGTCACCGGCAGCGCTCTTTTTGCCGCTTGTTGAGAGACAGCCTCGTCACATTCATCCTGGCGACATGTGGCAACACTCCGGCCGACTCGTCCAACTATGTTCTCGGAGGCGGTCCAGCCGATAGCTTTTAAGAGTGTGAACCGGTGTCAAAACTAGTGCGGCTGTTGGGTTGCGAATTAAGGCGGGAGGAATGCATGCCCAGGCAATAGCATACATTTTTTTGTCTTCGGAATATTTCTTCAACAATGGCAAGCTACAGTGTATGAACCTTTTGCAAACAATGGTATTTTAATCCGTGTCTAATACAACTTTTCCCTCGATAAAGGAAGATACAATAGTGCTGAAGAAAATCAGTGATTTGTTTCAAAATATATGCAGGAAGGAAAACAGTAATTTATAATATGAGGTGAAATGGTCGATGTTTTTAGCTTAGTTAATATGCGCTTACTCAGCCGATCGAAACTCTAATAACAACAGGCTTTCCTTATCCAACATTCAATACCTTACTCTTCCTCATGTTTTCTTTCCCTGCGATGCTCCAACTTCATACAGCGAGTCGATAATTCGCGATGCGACCCATTGTAAAAATATTGATTAACCTTAAGCGAGTACATGAAATTAAATTTGTTCTCTAAAATTGCCATGTTAGTGTGAACAAGTTAAACTAGTTGATTTATCAGTTCAATACTGTTTGCAACTTTTACTGTGATTGATTTTGATGGGAAGGACGTCGCCATTTGCAGCCACACACTCACGCGCGCGCACCCACACATACATACACACACAGGCGAACTTTCACAATCATTCTCACGCTCAACCATTAGCTCACATTCACACACTATCACTCAATTTTTTAATTCTGTCATGCACAGACACTGACTTTTACACACACACACTCTCTCTCTCGCGCGCGCTCACACACACATAAACACACACAACTCACATACACACACGCGTAGTCACAAACACACACACACACACACACACAAACACACCGGCGCGCACACAATCTCAAATACTCGTGTATTCTCACGTATGCGCGCGTGCCCATACATGCGAACTCCACGATCATTCTCATGCTCACACATATACTCACATTCTTGCTGTCATTCTCGCACTCAGTCATTCACAGTTACGCAGATGCACACACTTAAATACACACATACCAACATATACACACTGGCGTAGACACAATACGGGCACACACGGACGCACATACACATATGCACTCTGTCTGAAATACTCATGTCTACTCACAAACGCGCGCCCCCACACACACGCATACGCGCGAACTTCACAGTAATTCTCAAGCTCACACGTCCAAAAACACGCGCACATACACGCACACTCTCACATTCATTCTCTCTCTCTCTCTCTCTCTGACATGCACATGCACACTCTCGCACACAGATTCATATACTCGCATCACACGCACCCACACAGACACTTAAACGCATGCACACACCCAAAACCTTCATTACCTGTGTTGACAACCAAACTTGTTCGGAGTTCCTTTTTCCGCAGAGTGCGCATCTCTTGGCCTTATCTGTGAGCGCCCCCACCACCCGGCCCATCTAGACGCTCCCTCCAAGCGCAAGTTGCCCGGCGGAACTTCATTTCGAGCAGGAAAAACGGGGCCGCCCGAGCGCGGAGCTGGGGAGGTTGGTAACTCGTTTCCCCCACCACGACAAGGCGCCGCGTCACCTCGCCCGAACGGCTGCAGCCGCTAGCGGAGCAAGTGCTCCTACGCGCCTTTGCGCGAGGATTTTCGTTTCTCGTCGTGGCGTTTACACATGCCTAACGGTACCCTTCGTCACCTTTCGCCCTGTCATTTTACGTAACGTCACTTCGAAGAGTTAAGACATTATTGAGAAAGAGAGAAAGAGAGGGAGAGAGAGACAGAGAGGGAGAGAGAGACAGAGAGGGAGAGAGAGACAGAGAGGGAGAGAGAGACAGAGAGGGAGAGGAGAGACAGAGAGGGAGAGAGAGACAGAGAGGGAGAGAGAGACAGAGAGGGAGAGAGAGACAGAGAGGGAGAGAGAGACAGAAAGGGAGAGAGACAGAGAGGAGAGAGAGACAGAGAGGGAGAGAGAGACAGAGAGGGAGAGAGAGACAGAAAGGGAGAGAGACAGAGAGGGAGAGAGAGACAGAGAGAGGGAGAGAGAGACAGAGAGGGAGAGAGAGACAGAGAGGGAGAGAGAGGCAGAGAGGGAGAGAGAGACAGAGAGGGAGAGAGAGACAGAGGGAGAGAGTGACAGAGAGGGAGAGAGTGACAGAGAGGGAGAGAGAGACAGAGAGGGAGAGAGAGAGAGGGAGAGAGAGACAGAGAGGGAGAGAGTGACAGAGAGGGAGAGAGTGACAGAGGGGAAGAGAGTGACAGAGAGGGAGAGAGTGTCAGAGGGGGAGAGAGTGACAGAGAGGGAGAGAGTGACAGAGAGGGAGAGAGTGACAGAGAGGGAGAGAGTGACAGAGGGAGAGAGTGACAGAGAGGGGGAGAGTGACAGAGAGGGGGAGAGTGACAGAGAGGGGGAGAGTGACAGAGAGGGGGGAGAGTGACAGAGAGGGGGAGAGTGACAGAGAGGGGGAGAGTGACAGAGAGGGGGAGAGTGACAGAGAGGGGGAGAGTGACAGAGAGGGGGAGAGTGACAGAGAGGGGGAGAGTGACAGAGAGGGGGAGAGTGACAGAGAGGGGGGAGAGTGACAGAGAGGGGGAGAGTGACAGAGAGGGGGAGAGTGACAGAGAGGGGGAGAGTGACAGAGAGGGGGAGAGTGACAGAGAGGGGGGAGAGTGACAGAGAGGGGGAGAGTGACAGAGAGGGGGAGAGTGACAGAGAGGGGGGAGAGTGACAGAGAGGGGGAGAGTGACAGAGAGGGGGAGAGTGACAGAGAGGGAGGGAGTGACAGAGAGGGAGGGAGGGAGGGAGAGAAAGGAAGTAAATAAAATATTGAAACAGCACCAATATGTGGATATTGGTTATGAAAAGGAGCAGATGAGGAAGAGAAAACGGTGACGAGTCCGCATTTGTGATAATGTTGGCTGCCTAATTAATACCACACTTAACATCTTTTCTATAGAATGCAAACCACGACTAAATCTTTTTCTCTTGACTTCTTTCTCTTCTCTTCACCAAAGGAATTATCTTTCTATATAACTATCCATTTTTTCATGCATTTCCTAATTGCCTTGGGCGCTCCTGCCCCAGATTTTCACGCACGTTTCTTCAGCATTTCTTCAACCTCTACCTTTCTTAATATCTTTTGTGTGTACTTCTTCTAACTTGAAATAGATCAATCCGGCGTCGTTAGATGAATTACTTAACTACGCTCTACGAAGTCACGGAAGTGAAAGGATTTGACACCCGCATTTCCGTGTGGGTGACCATCTGGGAACCCCGGTTACTAACTGCGCCAAGCCCTTAGGTAAAGGGATAAAAGGAAGACTGACTGCGTTGCTACGAGACCAGACAAAATATAACTGAGGGTTTCTTCATATACAGTCGATGCCCAATAGACGGCTATAGATTATTGTTGCAATAAAGGCACAACTGAATTTTTCTAAAAATGGCGTGTCAGATGTCGAGCACCCGCAACGTCTAGCTGTATCTTGCATCCTCCCACTGCTCTTGTGTTGCAACCTTTTTCCCCGTTTTGTGTCAGCTTCTTTTTGGCCTTTCCGTGAAGGCACCCAGCCTTCACGATACAAACCAGGCGAAGGAGAAACCTTCCTCTTGCAAGGAGCGGTGGAAACGATACATCGGTTTTTTCTCAGAATTAATATTTTAAAATATCGGAATTTTGATATGAGAATCCTTTCACTAGCAAGGAGGGCTCTTGGGATGTATCAGAAGTTGAGAATATATCGGTGTTTATCTTTAATATATCGCTAAATTTATATCGAAAATTTATTTCCGTGTGATTCAACATAGTAGAAATACAAAAAAGATATTGAAGAAATAACGAATTCTGAATTAAATAAATAATTAAAATTGTTGATATAAGAACATTCATTATTTTTATTTACCGTGAACATTTGCTAATCTGTTTCCCAAATTTCAATACTTTCTAAATGTAATACCGGACGGCTAATTTTCTGCCAACCCTTTTGATTGGTCATCTGCCAAAAACCCGAGCTCCCCGCCGCGCAGCCACCCGGTTTCATGCAGCGCACAGTGCAGGCGACAGCCCGTGCCTCCGAAATTGCTGAACCGCAGCAGCATTCAGCAGACGCGGGGTTGCTGTTTCGGACTGAGCGCGCTAACCGCAGTTACGCAAAGGAAGGGGGCAAAATGCCGTCACTCCTGGGCCCGCAACCCAGCAGTCGTCCCCGCCCCCGCTTCCGTCGCTGGCGCACCTCCTACCGCTTTCCCACTCCGCGCCGTCTCCCCGCCTTCCTGCCGGCAAAACGTGCTCAGAGTATGAACTGATGCCACTACAGTTGTACCTCTGACCGGGAGGTTCTAGGTTCGAGTCCCGAGTCCCCGGTGGATTTTCGGCAGTAGCTAGAGAGCTAGGTCGACTTAACCTGCTACTTGGAGGAGATTTCCGCTGCTCTGATAGGTAATTTTCCGTGGTTTCTCGGATCAATACCTGGCGAATGATGGAGCAATATTATAACAAACGGACCAAGTGCGTTTCCTTCATCTTCCTTGTCCTGTCATCACCCCTTACTTACACACGTCTAGTCACCTGCACTACACTATCACACGTGTCAGAAAATCAGTCGGGAGCTTATAACCTTTTCCGGCTGGGCGTGGTGCCCCGCTGGTGGGAGATACCTGCTTAGGGAAAACACCGCAAGCCGACGTAGGTCGGTGCTCGATCTCACCAGACAGCGGGGGAAGATCACCGCCACCTCGCGCGATGAAAGCATGCACTACATCAACGGGACTAATGACTTTAGCAGTTGACATGCTCGGACTCACTATTTAATAAATAAATCAATCCGCCTTCTTTCCGTAACCACTAATGGCGCCGCCGTCTCTGTCCCTCTTGCTTCCTTTCAGGGCCTCCACAATTTAAATTCTCTTCACCACCATCTATCTGTTCCGTCTACCCTTTACGTTCAACCTCCTCCCCACCGTCGCACCCATCTTCTATCTTGACTCCGCCTAGACAGCTTGTTCTACCGGACCGAACGCACAGACATTCTTTCTCCCACTCCGGCCACCCTAGTCCGCCCATATCCTTCTATGCGCTTTCGAATCCAACGAGCCTCTTGCTCATCGTGACTCAACCAAGCACGAATTGAATTGAATTGTTGCGTTATTTTACATGACGAGACTCAGGCCATGAGGCCTGCTCTTCCGTCTGACCACGCAAATTTCTCTACGCTCCTTTCACCAACTAGCAGAGAAAGGAGGTATTTGTTGGGCGAGAAACAGGCGATTTCAATTTAGCTCAGAGGCGTCATTTAGGCTTGAGGATCTTTTACATGCAGTAAATCTACTAACATGGGACCCCTCTGAAGGAAGGTGTACGAAGAATGTTTTCACCCTAAAAATCCATGGCTTTGATCGGGTTTGAACCGCCGTCGGGTTTGAACCCGCGTACTTGGGTATAACAGCCCGATACGCTCACCGTTACACAATCGCCGCCGCGATACCACGTAAAGGAGGGGTGTCAATCCTCGCTGCTGCGACCCCTATCCGCTGGTTTGCCTCTTTCATACCCGCCGCCTTGGCCCTCGCCACTACTCTCGATGCCATTGCGCGCGGCTAATCACGAGCCCCCACGTCCACGACCTCGGCCCTCACCCACATTAGTATTCACATTGCTGCGCCTTGCCTCTCGTATTCATGTTAGGGTCCGTTTTCATAGCCACCGTCCACTAGCTAACGCTGTTCCTGCTGTCCTCGTCCCTGCCTCATTTCACCTCCGCCCCTCCCCGCCCCCTCCCCGCCCCCTCCCCTCGCCCCTCCCGCCCCGGCCCGCCTCGCCCAGCCCCGTCCGCCCATCCGCCCCCGCTCTGCCCTTGTCTGCGGGTTTACCAGTCATGTCTCCTCTGCAGAGCGTCTCACCCTCTCCCGGTCGCCTCATTTCGTTATGACCCTTGCCCTATCTCCTGACACATATTTCAAATTGCCCCTTAGTCTCGCCCTTCCGTCGATCCTTTTCAACCAAACTTTTTCCGCCCCGCCTCTCCCCAGCCTTTATCCCCACTTCTTCGTCATCTTTCTGTTCCCGTTTCATTCTTCTTTCTCCGCTCTTTGTACTTTCCCCGCTCTGTTCCATTCCGCACCGTTTCCTGCCCGCCTCGCGTCCAGACTGCCCCGCTCCCATCCTGTGCCGCCACGTATCGCGTCCTCCTTCCACCCCCCTTCCGTCTGGCTCGTTCCCCCTCGTCTTTTCCATTCCCTCCCTTACTGGCTCTACGACCTCCCCGCCATAACACTGCCTCTCCTCATTCTCCTCTCTCCCCGCCCCCTTGTGCCCCAACGTCTGGGGTCTCATCATTTTCAAGCCGCCGCTCCGCTTCGACCCCGTGGCGCGAGCCAGATGACATAACGGCGGGGAGGAGCCGCGAGGGGCCGCGTGGGGCCGCGAGGGGCCGCGAGGGGCCGCGAGGGGCCGCGAGGGGCCGCGAGGGGCCGCGAGGGGCCGCGAGGGGCCGCGAGGGGCCGCGAGGGGCCGCGAGGGGCCGCGAGGGGCCGCGAGGGCCCGCGAGGGGCCGCGAGGGGCCGCGAGGGGCCGCGAGGGGCCGGGTGAGGAGGAGGGCGGGCGGGGAGAAGCAGAGTGGAGTGCCGGGGAGCGGCAGGGAGAGGCGGAGCAGAGGTGGGATGGGAGGGATGGAGCGGGGGATGTAGGAGGGGGAAGGATGGGGCGAGGCTGGACATGGAAAGCCAGGGTGGGGATGGTAAGTGACGGACGTGGCAGGAAGAGGGTGACGGACGTGGCAGGAAGAGGCAGAGAGAAAAGGGGAGTGGCAGGGAGCGGAGGTAGGAGAGGCGGAATAAGGAGGGGCGAGGTGGGGAGGGGATGGTAGGCGAGGAAGATGGGAGATGAGCCTGGCTGGGAGGGACAAAGAGAAGCGGGGACTGGCGGGGCAAAGCTGGGAAGGAAGGAGAGTGGCGGCTCGGGCCGGGAAGGGAGGGGTGGATCGGGCCGGGGAAGGGAGGGATGGAGCGGTGAAGGGGCGGGGCAAGGCGGGGCGGTGCGCCTCCTAAATTGAAACATTCCGACGAGGCGGAGCCGCAGGCGATTAACCGCGCGCGTCCGCTGTGCGCCGGCGCTCGCGCGACTGTTCCGTTCTGCGCCCGTTCCGCCCCTGCGTCGCTCCCAAGCGCCGGCGCCGCGCTGCCGCGCCTTCGCAGTCTGCGTAATTAGCTTTGTCACATTTCTGAACTGGCATTTAACGTCCGACCCAGACGACTGAGATCTCCGAGGCAGGCGTCCAGTGGCGATCTCGTTTCGTCGAGCTGTGGTTTCGAATGCCGTTTAGGTGTGGTTGTTTTTCCGTTTGTTAGAGGACGGGCTTCCTCACCCGCAACGCATTATTATTCGAATCATATCGTTCCAGCTCGTTTCTGCCTGAGTGGCGTGCCTCCGAAGCAAACCAATGCCCGTTGCTCCTTGGTGGTGACATTCCCTGATCGTATGCGCTGTGACAAGTTGCAAGAGACTCAATCACCGAGTATCTCCCGATACCTGTTATCCTTCCGTTCCACACCAATACTCAGTCATAACTGCGTCATACTGTGGCCAACCTAGTGGATTTCCTTCAGCAGCTTTTAACCATAAGAGGCAAATGGAGATAGACCCAAGAACTGCTTTCGGTAGCCGTGCTGAATGGGTTACAGTAAATTAAGGCGGGCGAGTCATTTACCCAGGAACCCGTTGCGCTGGAGACTAGCGAGGTGTGGATAAAGGACGGTTTTAGTCATTGTGAGGCTGAGCGGTTTCCCGATCCAAAAGAATTGTGTTATCACTGTCTTTGGAAGTCGTCGAAACAGGTCAGTGAGATTAAAACGGCAATAAAATAAAAACATTTACTACTGATATCACTTGTATCTTTGTAACCGTAGTCTCTGCGTCTTACTTAAGTATGTATTTTATATTTGGTATTGCTCAGGAAAGAAATTATTACTTACGTATTTTTCCGTGCGAAGGTGGCGCTGGTTACGTATTCCGCTATCGTATCTACAGTTCGCATTATGCACGGCGTAACCATAGGACGCAGAGAGAGAGAGAGAGAGAGAGAGAGAGAGAGAGAGAGAGAGAGAGAGAGAGACAGAAACTGGCTCACATCATATACGAAGCGATCATTTTAACAATGTCCTAAGACACACACTAGCATACTTTCAGCATGTAAAGTTTGTTATGCTTGAATAAATGAAGCTTCCAATTTTTCGTTACGTTATTTTTGTACCTTAGGTCGCAAGATCATTCACGTACTCTAAGGGGATTGCCTCCTCGAATTTCATTGATGACTGCAGTAAAAACAGAAGGATGCTACTGCATGGACGAGGATGGTAAAGGTTCCATTGCTTGGTTTCATGTGACGATGCGACGAAGTTGTGTAGCTATTGTCGAATATTCTGCCATCACCGAGACCTGAACCGTATTACCTCTCAGTCAGAGGTGCTGCAGTGACATCAATTGTTGCCCTCAGCCAACTGAGTCGGTGTGAGTCATTTGGAGACTCACTCGTTCATCTCGTCCTTGCATACAGGCCTTGTACTTCATTGAAAACGTGCATGACTTTTTTATGAGCATTAACTTCTATATTATTCATGTCTTCCGGCTGATTACCCTCTATATTACTATAGGACTATTTTACCACTACCGGACGATATTACCCTCTATAGGTATAGAATATACTTGTGGCTGTAGCTTTTTCCTTACTTTACCTTCGGTTTCCTTTCTGTCTGGCACGTATTTTTGCGTTATCTATTTCTCTATCCAGCGCTTCTTCATAAACCCAAATTAGGCGTTTTCATTAACTTTTCCCGCAGCTCTGAATTCAACTTTATTGCGACTGCGGATATTCTGTTCCCACGAGATAGCAAATTAGAAAGCGAGCGATGTTTATTTTGTCGATGTAGCTCAGGATAATGGAAGAAGAGTGTACATTTTTTTTGAAAACTCAATGTTTTGGAGTGAAATTAATGTTGAATAATAACTCGGGGTGTATTGAAGTTTGGCAGATCTGTGGTTGAAATTTCAATTGGCAAATGGCTGTAATTTTAAGGCTCTATTCTATATAACATTTAATGAGTGAACAAATATTTTTGTTGTTTACAGAATGATATTAGTTTAATGGGTTATTGTATCTTTTAATAATAGGTGAAGACGAGCATAAAGTGTTTATTTCATTACGCACTTGCCTTGATAATAGGTTTTATAAAGCACAACGTTTCCCAGACTGATTGTCTGCTTCTTCAGGTACATCAGAGAAATCCAATACTGTTTACAATTACAGTATACAAAAACCCAATAACTGTATACAGATGGTTACAAGAAAATATTATTTAATCGAGGCATAGTATTTGTCAATGCCAACTAGACGAGTGCTTGATCAAGTGTTGAAGTCACCAAATGAACACCCACCTTCATTCAACGTCTTTTGAAAAACTGGATTTCACTGATGTACTTGGAGAACTCACATCGGTCGTGAATCGTACTTTATAATATTTTAAATGGAAGTGCATAGTGTAATTATTGGTATAGTGTGAATAGTATATAGTGTATTATGACCATCTTTGACTGTCTGTAATAAAAAGATACAGTAACTTACTAAATGTAAACAGGTCACAAGAAAAACAATTTAAAGTTAATAATATTAGTGTAAAATGAACTATTATCGTAACCTGGGAGTGCTCGCAATAGATCTGTGAGATCCAAGCCGCGGAAATTTTATGTTCCTGAATTATTGCCATGCATTAGTCGTCTGATATTTCATGTATTCCTTCATTGTACTTTCCTAAGATCGCCTGGCCTTTTATTTTTATCCTTTCCCTAAATAATTTCCCGTTGAAACTTGATATCGCGCTGCGCGATATCTTGAGATACGTTGCGTGCAATGGCGCCAATGCATTCTGAGCTCCTGGCGTACGCGGTGCTTGGCATGGCATTATTTTCAGCCATGTCTGTGACAAATGCATTATCAGAAAATGTAATAATTTGCCTTATCTGCAGTGGACTGTCACAATTTCTTACCAAAGAGAAGAAAAGGTGTGCAGGAGTCGTTTGTAGGGAAATGAAAAAAAGCAAACCTTGCAAAATGGAAAAACAAAAGAGACTTTCTAAATATTTTTGTGAAAAATTAAAATATATATTTGTTTATAACACGACAAAATAATTGGTGAAATTGAATTTAATATTATTTAATAGGATAAAAAATGTTTAATGATTTTGGTATATGCTTCGTCAGTTTTTACCTTTCTCACCAGAAGCATTCAGACAAGAATTATGCAGTGTAAGATTCATTAACAATTGCATTGAGGGACATGTTGAAATTGAATAAAATACGTATATCAGTGTGCATACACTATACATCTGAACCATACCTTGCGGGCCCTGGCGTGAGTCTACGTATTGCGGCCACTCCCGGGTTGAAGTGCTGCAAATGTAGTGGCTGCGTTGGTAGGAGGGCGCAGGGGAAAGGAGCGGAGGTGGGGGGAGGGGGGTCGCGGGAGAGGAGCGATGCGCGCAAACCGCAAGCGGGGAGGCGCACGTTAAGCCCAAGGGCCCTCGACTGGCAACGCAGGGAATGCAGGGCCTCGAGGGAGGTCGAGAGAGCGGAGAGCGGGATTCCGGGCAGCGGAAGGAAGATATGCTGCTTGGACGCCGCTCTCGTCGCCCAGCTCCTCGCCCACGCTTCCTTCGTGTTTCACGGTTCACCCACGTTTCACGCGTTCCGCACTCATTGGTTGATTGATTCCTTGATTTAGTGGCACCCAACAACTCCCGGCACGCCAACAACCAGGGTCATTAGAGCCGTAAGTATAGGGCATGTTTTTGCTGGCCGGTGGCGGTGATCTTTCTCTCGCTGAATGGCAATATCCGGCGCCGAGGTACCGTCCGCTAGTGGGGTTTTCCCCAACCAGGTATCTCCCACCAGCGGGGCACTACCCTAGCCGGGACAAGCTCTAAGCTCCCCACCGGTCTCCCGGCATGAGTGCTTGTGTAGTGCGTGTTAGTGTAAGTGTGTGTGAGTAATGGATGCGATAAGGAAGATGAAGGAAATATCGCACGCGCTCCGTCGTTTGTTTGCTAAGGTACTACACCGGCATTCGCCTGGTATTGATCGGAGAAACTACGGAAAATTTCTGATCAGAGTAGCTATCCGCTAAAATTATCCTCCAGCCATTGAATTCGACCTAGCTGACAAGGAAGTATCGAAAATCTCGACACTGTCGGAACTCGAACCTAAGACCTCCCGGTCAGAGCGACTGCAGTAACATCACTTGGTGCCCTGAGCCATCTCTCACGGTTTCTTCACTCATGCTACACTCATTTTTCACTCATACTTCACCCACTCTCACCCGTTCTTCACACTCTCTTTACTTATGCCTCATCCATGCTTCACCCCTGTCTCACCATGCACAGTAAACCTCGTACCCTGTTTTGGACCCACGACCCCAAATCCATTTCGCGACGCTTCCTGTCTCGACGTACGCTAATTCACCCATCTCCCTCTCAACCAAGTGAACCCGAAGTTCAAAGAATACTCTATCCCTACTTTTTGATGCCTGATCCTCATTTTTCCCCCTCCTGCATGATCCCGGGGACCTCGAATTCCCCTGGTTTTCTCCTGATCTTTCTCATTTTATCACGCTACATTCTGTCTTACGCTTTCTCCGCTGGTGCATCTCTTTTCAGAGCTGCGAGAAATCCATTCCCGTCCACACTGACAGGTCGATACAGTGCGTGAGAAGCATCTCTCCTTTCCCTGTCCTCTCATTTATCTCGGTCTACCCATCGCTCCCCGCCTCTCCACGCCCAGCCCGCCCTTGCCCCACCATGTCTCGCCTCGCCTTGCCTCGCCTAGCAGCCCATTCCACCCTTCAACTCTTTGCCCATTATTATAGCTTCCGTTCCTTCCAATTTACCTTTTCCTAATCCCATTTACCCCCAATCCCCCACTTTCTTGACCCGCCCTGTTCTCCCTACCTCACCTTCTCCGCCCTCAATTCTCTTCGCTCTCCCCTCTCCCCTAAGCACCCCTTTCTCTCTACCCTCCTGTTTCACCTCCTATGCTCCCTTCTGCCCCCCCTTCTTCTGGTCCAGCCCCACCTCTTGCCCCCTCCTCTGCTCTCCTCCTCTGCCCCTCCCCTTCCTTTCTCGTATGTCCGCATCTCTATCCCCTCTCTTCCGCGTCCCTTTCCTCTGGTTCCGTTTCCTCCTCGCTATTATATTCCCCATCCTCGGGGCGCGGCGCCGATTACTGCAGCGGCTGAGGGCGCAGGGCGGCGGGGCTCAGCCCGAGTGCAGCGCTGCGAGTTGAAGGGTCTCTCGCAGTCGGCGCTGCCTGGCCGGCGATTCCTGACCCAGATTCCGCAGACCGTGAGGCCCAGCGAGATATTCTGCGGACAGTAGACTCACGATTATACGAGTCCCAGTTAACTGCGGCAGCCTTCAGAAGAATAAAACAACTAAATAATCTGTTGAAAAGGGAACCGAAAGTGAATACATAAGTTGCAAGAGATGTTGAAGACAATTCTACAGGGCTGAGCCGGTGTGGGCGCTGGGCGTACGTGTGGTGTGCGATGCCGTATGTACGTACGTTTGATAATCATCGCTCGATAAATTTGTGTTCATGTAAAACGTGTACATTTTTATCCAAGTTTTTTTTATCAAATATGTTCAATTTAACTGACTTATTAAGATTTACTTTACAAAAATATAATTTTTCTTCTTTTTTATTCTTTGCTAAGTGAACTCCGGAATATCCGAGGTACTTTTGGTCCCAATTTTTTTGGATAATTGCAAGTGCACTGTATCTCGGAGAAAGGAGTAACATTAAGCCGTTTCTAAGACTCGTAGATCACTTGATGCGAGTGGATACCGAAAGAAAGAGAATTTGAAATGTAGCCCGAGAGGCTGAATATTCGATAATACGCTAATTGTGATTTTCTGTAAAGTTGAGTGAAGTGTTTTTCTGTAAAGTTTGGTGTCTGTATATCTTGGAATTTTGGAATCATTGGAATTCAGTCTCTTCGGGCTATTGATAAAGACTCGTCTCTTTTCATATATGAAGTGTGTTATAAAAGTAAGTACCGATTTGGAAAAAAAATTATAAAAATTTGTTTTTCCCAACAAAACTTATTTTTACGTAAAGGTTTAAATTATTTTTCTACATTCTTGTCATCATAGTTGAGACATTTATCAGCGGGAATCGAAATCAAACTTTTCTATGTCCTCTTCATTAAAAAATGTGTGCCGTTAGTGAAGACAGCCACATCTGAACACCGTTTTTGAAAGCCACGAACATTATCCTAGGTGAAAGTCTATGCCATCGTGTAGTGATTTATAGTGAAAATGTAATAAGAGATGGAATGATGTGAAACTGGTTTAGGCCATTGATAGACGAATCAATTGCCATGACGAAGGACAGGGTGCAAGGCCTCTGTTGTCAATGATGAATTCGTTGAAAAAGCGAATGTAAAAAATTCGTGTAAACAAATGATTTACAATAAGAATGCTTTGTGATGTCTTTTCCAGAAATCGCAGCACCGTTTTCGCAAAAACCCATGTTCAGTAGTGGTTGTCTTCACTGGCGGCATCTTTCTATTAAGAGGCCATGGAAGAGTTGGTTTCCCACTATTACAAATGTCTGAATAATACTGATAACCGTCTAAAAAAATAGTTTACGAAATGGTCTTTTATGTAAAAATAAATTTGTTTTGGAAAACGGTTTTTTTTTCCTAAACGATTCTTACTTTAAAAACACGCCTCGTATCTGACGGTTTCATTCTACGTCCGAGCGGGATTCAAGTACTTCTAACGATGGAAACAGAATTTTGCCTTTGACGACGGATGAAAATTAATTCATCTCTACTCCGCGAAGCGCTATTGCACTCGAGAACGAGCTCGGAGACCCTGAAACCCCCAGGCAAGCGGTCTTCATTTTCATCAAAAAGAAGCAGCTTTTTAGCGGAAAGAAATCCCTAACGCGTTTTAATTAACGCCTAATTGAGTGAGCGTTAAATCAGTTTCAGAATTTGACACGAAAAGCGATCGTCGTCGACCGACGATGCGGCCGACGGCCATTTGTACAATTCGCTCCCCGCTACGTCAGCGCTCTGTTTGGATGTCAGGAGCTCTGTTGCGAGCAAAAAGGAGAGATGGGCTGGTGATTTATGTGTAATTTCACATCGTGTTTGAAGTCGACGTTCGTCACTTCATTTTCGCTCTCCGTGTGCACTAACGAATCAATGAAGGGGAAAAAAGGAAGATAAACTTAGATTACAAACTATGTAAAACAATGTGCATGGAAAAGGTAGTTGTTTGATAGCTCCCAGAATTGTTTCTACATTTATCAAAACTGCTATTGTCTGGGGATTTGATTTTCACTTTCTCTACCAGATCATTTAACTATATCCGATCTGTCTGGTTGGGGGAAAGTGAGATCTCGTTAGGGCGGGATGTTGTCAGATGGATTTAAGTTTGCCGGGCATCTGCTAGTGTTCTTTTACATTCCACAAGAATTACATAACAAAATGGGTATCACTCCGATCTCCATCCATTTCTCCCTCCTATTCGTTCTCTTCTACACTAAGATCCCCGATTCTCTCAGCCGTACATTTCAAAATCCGAAAACAAAATCATCACCACAATAGACTCAAGCGGAAACTATCACTACAGTTCTGTTACCTCCTGATCATTATGTACCCAATGTGGCTTCGCACATAGAGTCCACGTGCACTCAATGTATTCATCTGTGGATATTTGCAAAACAATGCTAATATAATTTAATGTACCCTCAAGTATCGTACTCGGCTGCTGAGGGTCTTCGGACCAAATTGAAATAAATTTAAAAAAAAGTGCCACAAGAAAAATGAAAAAAATGCCACAAATGAGTTGGCTACTGTGGATTTTCCGCCCTCCGAAAATATGCGCACCTCGATCGGGGTCGAACCCGTGCACTGGGGATGCAGAGGCCAGTAAGCTGACCCCTCACTCACCGAGGCGGCGTCCCCTTGGCAACTCAACTGTCATTGCCACCAGGTTTTAATGTGTTGGTCCCACTGACAACACAATTGTCATTGCCACCCGGTTTTCATGTGTTGGTCCCACTGACAACACAATTGTCATTGCCACCCGGTTTTCATGTGTTGGTCGCACTGACAACTCAACTGTTATTGCCACCAGATTTTCATGTGTTGGTCCCACTGACAACACAATTGTCATTGCCACCAGGTTTTCATGTGTTGGTCCCACTGACAACTCAACTGTCATTGCCACCAGGTTTTCATGTGTTGGTCCCACTAACAACACAATTGTCATTGCCATCAGGTTTTCATGTGTTGGTCCCACTGCCAATACAATTGTCATTGCCACCAGGTTTTCATGTGTTGGTCCCACTGACAACTCAACTGTCATTGCCACCAGGTTTTCATGTGTTGGTCCCACTGACAACACAATTGTCATTGCCATCAGGTTTTCATGTGTTGGTCCCACTGCCAATACAATTGTCATTGCCACCAGGTTTTCATGTGTTGGTCCCACTGACAACTCAACTGTCATTGCCACCAGGTTTTCATGTGTTGGTCCCACTGACAACTCAACTGTCATTGCCACCAGGTTTTCATGTATTGGTCCCACTGACAACTCAACTGTCATTGCCACCAGGTTTTCATGTGTTGGTCCCACTGACAACTCAACTGTCATTGCCACCAGGTTTTAATGTGTTGGTCCCACTGACTACACAATTGACATTGTCACCAGGTTTTCATGTGTTGGTCCCACTGACTACACAATTGACATTGTCACCAGGTTTTCATGTGTTGGTCCCACTGCCAATACAATTGTCATTGCCACCAGGTTTTCATGTGTTGGTCCCACTGACAACACAACTGTCATTGCCACCAGGTTTTCATGTGTTGGTCCCACTGACAACTCAACTGTCATTGGCACCAGGTTTTCATGTGTTGGTCCCACTGACAACACAATTGTCATTGCCACCAGGTTTTCATGTGTTGGTCCCACTGACAACTTAACTGTCATTGCCACCAGGTTTTCATGTGTTGGTCCCACTGACAACTCAACTGTCATTGCCACCAGGTTTTCATGTGTTGGTCCCACTGACAACTCAACTGTCATTGGCACCAGGTTTTCATGTGTTGGTCCCACTGACAACACAATTGTCATTGCCACCAGGTTTTCATGTGTTGGTCCCACTGGCAACACAATTGTCATTGCCACCAGGTTTTCATGTGTTGGTCCCACTGGCAACACAATTGTCATTGCCACCAGGTTTTCATGTGTTGGTCCCACTGACAACTTAACTGTCATTGCCACCAGGTTTTCATGTGTTGGTACCACTGCCAACACAATTGTCATTGCCACCAGGTTTTCATGTGTTGATCCCACTGGCAACACAATTGTCATTGCCACCAGGTTTTCATGTGTTGGTCCCACTGACAACTTAACTGTCATTGCCACCAGGTTTTCATGTGTTGGTACCACGGTCAACACAATTGTCATTGCCACCAAATGTCCATGTGTTGGCCCCACTGTGCCGCCACGCCCATAACACGAATTAGCCTCTCCGCCCAGCCCCGCGCGGTCGCCATAATTTTGCGGGAGGGGCCGTCTGCTTGGATTTACGACGGCGGGGCGCGCCGCCTTTGTGGCACGGCGGGCGGGCCAGTGGGCGCGGGCGTGCGGGCGGGCAGGCGGGCGAACGAGGGAGGGAGGGAGCTATCGATGGGCGAGCAATGGGCGATCGCCGCTGCCCCTGTCAATTTGGTGGCAACGGATGCCAGGACCTCATCTAAAGGCTGGTTAACACGTTGCCAATACTGGTGTGCCAGTTACAGGTTTGCCAGCACCTAATCAGTGCGACTAGCAAAAGCTGTTTACTCTTCTAGTAATGGCATGAAAGATATTTTGCTCGTTGCTCGTAGCTTATGCATGCTCTTTGTGACGTGCTGATGATAGTATTCGGCGCGCAAGCATCAGTGTGCAAAGCAAATGTTTCTTAAACATTTTATCTTATTCGCTTAAGCTGCCTTGGAGAAGTTATGTCTCCATTTTATTTGTAATTGCCAGAAATGCGGCATTCCTGGCCTCGCGGTTCTTAGAATCCGATAAAAAATATCCCACATATTTTACGGTTCTCTGTATAACCGGTCAAACTTGTCAATTTGTTCTTTCGTCATTCAAAAAGGCGTCTGGTTCCCAGTCATTTCTATAATTATTCATAATAAAAAGCTCACGTTGAAGAGCGTGCAAGTATAAAGCAGTATACAAGTGATGGGAGTCGGGGGTCACCAGCTCTAGTTTAGAGGTCGCCAGTTTGAAAAAGTGATGGCGGAGCGCGTGAGCATACCAGTAATCCAAATATTCTTGTTCTACTGGCATCGCCAGTGACTAGCGCGAAGGGTTTGCCAGTCACTTGCAAGAAGGTGGGTACACGTTGACAGTCTTTACTTGCCAGTTACTGGCAACCTCAACTGGCACGTTTACTTGCAACAGCCTTAATGCTCGCGCCACTGGCTGCCTGCGGTGGTGCAAGCTCCTCGTCGCACAGCGGAAACCGTGTGAATACCGACTGCATCTCACGGTCAGTCTTTCTCAAGCCGCTTATCAACCTCCCGAAAAGGGCACAGCCGACTGCATCCAGTTCTGCTTCCTTCCTTTGTATGAGGATTGATTTCTACGTTTTCCGTGGTCTCTTTAGAACCACATTGATCCTTATAGTTTGTCCACTTCTGTTTTCCAGAAACATTGCTATTCAACATTGCTGCCAACGTTGGAAACAAACGCTTAAAATTATATGAAAACAAAATATTAAATCATACATCACGAGCATCTTCTTACCTCGCTGATTTAACATACGCAGTTCCGAAGTTTCTGCCATGTTTGCTACCAAATCTTGAGACTGCCAAATCTGATGCTACCAAATTTTGAAACTGCGTGAAATCGTTTGCACATGCTGAGAGGTATTGACATTATTCGCGAAACAATTGTAACGAGTCTCACATTTTTGTTCAGCGATCCTGCACTAAGAGTTTGGATATCCCGCATTAATAAAAGTTCTGATAACTCAGAAAGTGAAGCCATTCCGTACTCATGTTGTACTGAACTTTGTGCTTTCTCTCTGCATGAAATATACATTTCTGACGTTTCACCGTTATTTCACAATACGCTGTATTCAAAATGGTTTCAATGGCCGACAACAAATAGCCTTTCTTATTCATTGGTAAGTTATGGCATGTGAAGCTCACTTCACGTAACTCGCCGTATCACAATACGTTCTCTTATGAAACCTAAAATGTGAGATACATTATTTATTACTAAGCGGCGCCAATCATTTTTAAGGCTCCTTCGTCCCAGAAGTTGGCTTTTTTTTGTAACTTCATCGAGCGATAATATTTCATTCCAATCTCCGTGAAAGCACATCGTGGCGGTAGTTGTGACACTGGCTTTACGCGTCCACATCCCCCCTCCCACGAATACTGGCGTCCCACCCGGGCGGCCAGGTTCGCGCCGCACCGCGCGCAGAGCCTGTGCCAAGAGCGCGTTTTTTGTTCGCCCGCCAACAATGGGCCTCCGGCGACTGTTTATTTCGCGTGACAGCTCGACAAATGGCGGCGGCGTCTGCGCGGCCGCCGTCTCCTTCAATCGCCGGATTTAATCCCCGTAATACGTCGCCGTGGACGATGCCGCCCCCGCCTCGCCCCCGCCTCGCCCCGCCTCGCCCCCGCCTCGCCCCCGCCTCGCCCCCGCCTCGCCCCCGTCTCGCCCCGCCTCGCCCCCGCCTCGCCCTCGCCTCGCCCCCGCCTCGCCCCCGCCTCGCCCCCGCCTCGCCCCCGTCTCGCCCCGCCTCGCCCCCGCCTCGCCCCCGCCTCGCCCCCGCCTTGCCCCCGCCTCGCCCCCGCCTCGCCCTCGCCTCGCCCCCGCCTCGCCCCCGCCTCGCCCCCGCCTCGCCCCCGCCTCGCCCCCGCCTCGCCCCCGCCTCGCCCCCGCCTCGCCCCCGCCTCGCCCCCGCCTCGCCCCCGCCTCGCCCTCGCCTCGCCCCCGCCTCGCCTTCGCCTTGCCCCCACCTCGCCCCCGCTTCGCCCTCCTCGCCACCGTCGCCACCGCTGCCACCGTCGATGTCATAACCGTCGTCGCCACCATATACGGTGCTGACACTGCCGCCGTCACCCCCGCCGTCTCCGCTTCAACCATCCTCGCTAAAGATCGCACTCCTCCGTTAACACCATGCCTTTCCCTCCGTCACTGCCACTGCCTCTTTCACCGTCTGCGCCCCCACAATATCCATGCCGCCACTATGCCAGCTGCCGCCGAGACCAGCCCGTCATCGTCGTTGCGGGAGTGCCTTCGCCACTGCCACCGCCATCGCCACATACGTCACCACCGCTACCGCTATCGTTACCGCCCCTTACATCGTCACCGTCATCACCACCATTACATTGTAACCTTCATCTCTACCGTCACATCGTCACCGCCATCACCACCATCACATCGTCACCGCCATCACCACCGTCGCCGCCTTCACCACCACCACCACCACCACCACCACCACCACCACTACCACTTACGTTGCCACCATCACCAACTACACCACCACCGTCACGTTAACTACACTTACATCGCCACCGTCACGTCACCTCCACCACCACCACCAACACCGCTGTCACTGTCACTACCACCATCACTGTCACCGCCGCCGCCGCCGCCTTTGGCACCCCAACAGCCGCCGCCAACACCCATTATCAGCGCTACCACCATCATCGCCAGCCGAGCTTGCAACTGCCACCGCCGCCATCGTCACGATCGCCTCCGCCGCCTTGGGCCATTCCGCGCTCGATATTTCACTGGAAGCGCTCACTGGGCTCACTGGGCGCAAATGGAATGGACGGAGGAGGGTGCACGAGCCTCCCAGAGATGAGGTCCAATAGAACACAAAAAAATCTCAAAGAACACGTTGCACTTTCGATTTACTTTACAGAGACATACTGACCGTAAACATACTGTCTATGAGTAAAAATGTTCAGGGTTTCACAAACTCCATTCAGACTAAATGTCTAGCATTTATCCTTTAAATGCACTGATCTGTGTACACGTTTTAATATAATGTAAATTGTTGTATTTCCAACTTGCCGTGCCGATATATTATTGAAGTCTTAAATAATTTTAGTTGTTATTAATTGTGAGAAAATAAATTTTGATACAGCTGATAAATTCGACAGTTACGTGATAAGGTTATTTTAATAAAAAAAGTCGACCAATTCCAAAGTCGTTGCGCAACAAAAGACACAAAAATCGGCATGGTTTTAGTTAAGTAAAGAAATACTATATAATACCAATAATATGTAATAAGAAATATAGTATAAAAATAAATCCGAATATAATAATAAGTACGAAATAATCGTATGCCTCGAAAATTGCCAATTTTACTTATTCCTTATTGAGGATTCATTATTTGTGAGTTCGGCGACGTTTCGGCCCAGTGTGCTGCGTGGGGCAACACGAAGCCGCCGCCATCTTGCGCGTGAATCAAAATAAGTGCGGGACGATCGCGTGGGCGTAGCTGAGGGTAATGGCCCGGGGATGTGTCTTGGGGCGTGCGCCCCCACCGCACCGCCTTGTCGTTCGGCTAAGCCAGCGCCGCCTTCGCTTACTGTGAAATAGCCTTCATTGTTTGCGATGGGAGGCGGCGGACGGGGGAGAGAATGGCTTCTGTGCGGTAGAATTCTATCCGCCGGGGCCTCCGGCCGCTGTTCTACGGACAGGAAATTTAAAAAAGAAGCCGAATTCTACTGCCGCTTGCCGAGTTGCTTCCGCACGCTGCTGTACGGCCCATCGCGTGTTCGCGCCGTGGAACGCCTGCCGCCGGCCGGGCGCTTTCAACGGGTGGCCGCACTGGAGGAGGAGCGCTGCCAGACATTTCGGTGGCCTTTCCCGCACGGCCGTGAGAAAGACAAGGAGAGAACAGCGAATATTCGTTCCCGCTTCCCAAAAGACGTATTTCAGCCTCCATAAATACGTACCATTAACAATCATTTATCATCTCCGGTGTGTTTAATTTATTTCTTATTTTAACGTTATAATTTTGAAATATTAATGTTATATATCTTGTATAATTAATGTATATTTTGAAAAATTAAAGATAATCATAAATTACAAAGTTGTATTTCTGGTATATCACAAAAAGTTATGTAATGTTTAATCAATTCAAGCTCCTGAAAAATACGTATTAATTGAACAGGCATAAAAAGAATAACTACACAACGAGTACCATAACGGAACTTGTAGGAAAGAAGTGTTTGCTAGATTTGAATGTAAATTCTAGGGGTATGTATATATATTGTGGCGTCACCAATCACATTGGAATAATTTTATTGTGGCATCGCCAATAATATCATAGTAATTTCATCTAGAGATAGCTTCCATCGCGGCAAAAGTAGGTCAAGGGACGATGCCTTTGTCGCGAAGAGCCCGCACCGACCGCACTTAGGCCCCGTCGGGGGCGGACACGTTTATTACCCCTCGTAAAAACCGGCCGAGCCGTCGGCCGAACCCCCAACGAACAATGCACGCCCCCGCACCCCTTTTTTCTGCCGCGCGCCCGGGGAAGGAACATGAAGTCCCAAAGGATTGACACGGATGTCTGTTAAGAAAAGGACACGTTTATGACACCTCGTAATCGTTACCATTCTAGCCATCGGCCAACCCCCCCATCGAACAATACCCACCCCCTCACCCGTTTGTCACGCGCTCGGGTAAGGCCCGCTTCACACGGCGCCGCAGAAGCGCTCGAACCCGCCGCAGAACACCCTCCGGCGACGACGGACAAAGGGGCCGCAGCAGGTACCTGCTTCGGTCCCTTTCTTCGTCGTCGCCCGAGGGTCTTCTGCGGCGGGTTCGAGCGCTTCTGCGGCGCCGTGTGAAGCGGGCCTAAGGCGCCCAGATCCCCAAAGGGACTATTTAGGAATTAACCGTCGCAGGCTGCAGATTAGCCTCCGCCGACCATTTATGGCCCATGAGAATACGCTACCGCGTGAACACGTGTCCGGACAGCTGCAAGAAGCTTCTGGGACCACTTACAAAGGAAGAGAGAGAGGAGGGAAGCCGGAGATAGAAAGAGAGCGATCTCTGGAAAATTCAACGAAAACTACAACTTGATTGGTAAATTAGAATGCTGAAACGCAGTTATCCTCAGCCGATGGGAAGTTTCACTATGAGGGAAGGGGTAAATTTACAGATTTAGAAACATTTTGGGAGGGGGGAAGAGAGCTTTCTTGAACACGAGATGCAAAGAGGAAAGTTAATCACGAGCAGAACGCGTCTAGGGAAAGATGTTCGCAGAGTAAAACTTATGATCGGAACGCGATCAGGGGAAAGACATTCCCAGAGAGAAGTTTATTTTATTTGGACGCGACTAGTGGAAGATGTTCGCGGAGCGGAACTTGCTATCAGAACGCGACTAAGGGAAAGACAGGATCAGAGAGAACTTTATTCTGATTAGGCCGGCATTAGTGCAAAGACATTCTTAAAACGGCACCGTGGATTTGCCGCGCAGGGAACTCGGGCGGGAGATCGCAGGATCCCGCGCTACTTCCGCGTAGGCCCGTCTGCCTCTGCCGCCTGTCACGTCGGGCTCATTCATTGCCCATACTACGCTACGGCCAGCGCCCGTGGGCCCTCGACCGGCTGAGTCCGCACAATCTGGCGACTCCGCCGCCGCCCCCGCCGCCAGCTGAGGAGGGACGCACCGCGGAAGGTCGGCGACCTGGGACCGCCCGCCGCCTCTGCATCCGAGGATCGCCGCACGGCCAGCTCGTGGAGCCAACACAGCCAGCGGTGAAAGTTATGAGGCGAAGCTGCCTCGCAGGACATTTTTGGGCGAGAGATTAATAGTGGCCGCGCTTAGGCCCTGCAGATTGTAGATGGTGGATAGAATGTTGCATGCGTTATTAGAAATTAAGCCTTTTATGTTAGCCTTAAGGGAATTAGTTTATTAGTGATCAGAGTAATGAGCTCACAGAATAGGTATAAGAGGAAACCTGTGTCGCCCTTTGCGACCTGTAACTTCCCTGGCAGCTCATGGTGCCAGGAATAAACCTCAATTTATTATAAAATGACTCAGTGTGTTAATTCATGACTTCCCAACACTTCCATCCAGCCACATTACAGGAGCTGAACCTGGCGCCCTCCCCCCGTTTACATTACATTACATTACATTCGGCTTGCCCAACCTAGGGGCTTGCTGACATTACAATATATATACAAGGTGGTTCAAATATGACTGGGACTGATTTTTTTTCAAATACCCCGACATACGCATTAACTGCGCCCACTGGAGAGAATCTAGCCACAACCCCCCACCTCCCTCCTTTGCAGGTTAGAACCTGTTCAGTCGCGTCTGGGTCTTGCTAGAACGATGAGTGAACAAAAGGTGCCGCGGTGCGTGGAACAACGCATTATCATCAAATTTCTCGTTGGAGAAAACGTTCAACCGTCGGAAATTTTGCAGAGACTCAAAAAACAGTACAGGGAAGAGTGCCTCTCACGGACCCGTGTGTTTGAATGGTGTAAGTGTTTCAGAGAGGGACGAGAGCGCGTTGAGAATGAACCTCATAATCGTCGGCCGCGAACATCCATAACCCCAACAAACATTGATCGTGTTAATGCGGTTATTTGTGAGAACAGGCGCATCACTATCAAAGAAGTTGCATCAGTAATTGGCATCAGTGTGGGTAGTGTAGAAGACATGATAAAAAAACACCTAAAATATAGAAAAGTGAATGCTAGGTGGGTTCCACGCACTTTGACGGACGAGAACAAATTGATGCGCATGCAAGCTGCCAGTGTTCTTCTAATGCGGTTTGAAAATGAAGGAGATGCATTTTTGAAGTCCATTGTAACCACTGATGAAACGTGGGTTCACTATTTCATTCCCGAGTCCCAGCAGGCATCACGTGAATGGCGACACGCCTCTTCTCCAAAACCCAAGAGAGCGCGGAAGATCCGTTCGGCGGGAAAAGTGATGGCAACATTTTTTTGGGACTGGATGGGTGTTATCCATGTAGACTTCCTTACAGAAGCTAACACCATCAATGCAGCTTATTATTCAGCACTTTTGGAAACAGAAATCAAAGAAAAGATCCGATCCAAACGGAAGAGAGGTGGGAAACGGGTAGCATTCTTTCAAGACAATGCACGGCCTCATACTGCTAAAACAACCATGGCAACCATCAGCAAATTGAAGTGGGACCTTCTACCACATCCGCCGAACAGTCCAGATTTGGCCCCAAGTGATTTTTACCTTTTTGGACAGCTTAAATCACATTTGCAAGGCATGCGATTTGCGGATAATGACGCAGTCATCCACAGTGTTCGGGAGTGGATATGCCGACAACCAAAAGACTTTTATGAAAAGGGCATTATGATGCTCCCAGGACGTTGGAAAAAATGTATAGAATCTGGAGGGGAGTACTTTGAAGAATGACATGTACAAATAAATTTTTGCTAATAAAGTATTTCGTAAAAAAAATCAGTCCCGGTCATATTTGAACCACCTTGTAAATATATATATATATATATATATATATATATATATATATATACATATATATATATATACATATATATATATATATATATATATATATATATATACATACACTTTGATTATTTCGTGTTGTCGGGAGCGTCAACTGCTATGGTCAGTAGTCCCAAAGTGTGGTGCATTTTTTATCATGGGAGATGGCGGTGTTCTTCCCCGTCACATGGTCAGACCCGGTGACGACCGGGCTTGCAAGATTTTCCCTCTCTATGAATCTCCCACAGCGGGGCACTGCTCTAGACGGGACGAACTCTATGCTACCAACTGGTCTCCCGGCGTGTGTGGTAGAATAGTGCCTACAAGTATAAGTGTGTGTAAGTATGGGATGAAGAAACACTAAGCAAGGGAACACGGACACTGACGGACAAGAAGAGGACGGACAGATCGCGCACGGTCCATGATCCGTTTGTTAGAGTACTGCTCCGGCATTCGCTTTGTTTTATCCGGAAAAACGACGGAATACTGATCAGAGCAGCCGGTCGCTAATAGAATAGACTCGTCCCGAAATATGGTATAATACGAATAATACATAATTCGAAATATGAATATAAAAATAAATACGAATATAATAACTTCAAAATAATCGTATGCTTCGAAAACAGTCTGTTTTGCTTATTCTTTTCGAGGTATTCATTATTTGCGAGTTCGGCGGCGGCGGCGGTGTGCTGCGTAGGGCAACACGATGTCGGCGCCATCTCCAGGCAACGCCCGAACTCGGCCTAGTTACGTGGCTGGTATTGATTGATTAATTGATTGATTGATTGAGTAGTGATTCCGAGTGCATGAACTGCTAAGATCATTAGAAACGTAAGTGTAGTGCATGTTTTAATCGCGGGAGGTGGCGATGATCATTTCCCTCTGAATGGCGGCCTAAATCGGCTTGCGAAGATTTTCCCAGTCGAGGTCTCTCGGGCGCGGCACCGCCCAGTACGTGCACTACACTACCGCACATGCCGGAAGGCCGGTCGGGAGTTCGGAGCTTGTCCCGGCTGAAGCGGTGTTCCGCTGGTGGGAGATATCAGGTTGGGGAAACCCCGCTAACCGACATGTAGGTCGGCACCGGATCACACCAATCAATGGGGAAAGATCACAGACCCCTTCTGAGGAAAAATCATGAACTGCACTTACGGGAATAATGACCTTAGAAGTCGATGGGCCCGGAAACACTAATCAATTAATCAACGAGGGCAATTCCATCTGACCGCTATATCCGCTATAAAGACATCTACTATTGTAACAACTCTAGTTGAATTGATTACGATTAATTTCCGTATGTGATAGCAAAGGAATACGACAAGAAGATTCGTAGTATTTTTCAACAGTATTTTCTAAGTTGAAAATACATATATCGTCTCTGAAAAATTACAGAATATTGCAGTTATAGAATAACCCTAAGAATTTTTACTGGGAGTCGAACATCTGCAACGTTTTAAAAAGTAAGTTTGAGATAAAGTGAAGTACACGTCAACAAAGTCCATATCTCTTCTTCATAGGATAGTGTTCTGCTGGCTCTTTCATACCCGCATTTTACCCAGATTTACGAGCATCTTCGTGCAAGAATGACACGAAAACCATGGCTGTCATACGCAACTGTTCGTGATAAAAATTAGTACAAAAACAGTAGAGAGTATAAATGGAGGGCGAAGTTAGAAATATTAATTACATAACATATTTTCATAATGAATGATTGATTGACTGATGAAATTAAAAAAAAAGTACTAGAAACGTTTCAAAATAAAATATTTAATTTAATAACTACTAAGCTGCAAAAATATATTATTTTCATACGAGTGTACTCGTATATAACACTTTTTTAGAAGTATATTTTTGTTATATAGTCACATCACATTTTACAACGCTTTCAAAAAATTTTACGCGTTCGTGCTCGTTTTCCTGCCCGAATTTTTCTCGACTTCGCCATAAAATGAGAGCACAGGAACAGTCATATATCGTATTTTCACATTCACTGCTGACCACTACGTATATTTTTGCAATAAAATTGGCAGTAAAATTTGGCGAAATGGAAACAAATGTCGGAGCACTGCGACGAAATCTGCATGAGCGGAGCTTGCTGCGGCTGGAGGCAGTATTGCCTGACATTTCCTCTGAGCCCTGTTGATGATACGTTAACACAGGAAGACGCAGTTTTATTAAACGAAGAAGTCGTTTGCTGAAAAACACAGCTCATTTCATTATATTAGAAGTGTTTATGAGAAACGGTGTAAGTACCAAAAAGGATTTTTTTCAAGGAACCTAAAAAAACTTCTCAAAATCTGTTTGTTCTTTAAATACAAACTTTGGTTTTGAGGGTTCATCTTAACCTCACGTGGATACACGGTACTTACCTAAGATGTGGTGAGCAAATTTCCCTTTCATATGCAACAGTGTGTGAATGCGGGAAGATTTTACATCTCTTGTAAAACTTTCCCGAGTGGAATGAGCTGGTTTTGATAGCAAACTCTTCAAATACAGGATAGCATCTTTATAACGAAACTTGCGGAATCGAGTACCTTCTTAGGTTACAGAAAGTTTTCGTTATGTGAAGAGTGTATCAGTTGGGGGATATGGGATAAACCGAACTCGAATCATTTCTATGCTAGAGAAAGTTTTTTCTTCAGAAAGGAGTTCGTTATACACAGTGTTCACTGTATTAATGCTATGAATACCTTCCAAAAGATGGTAAGTTTTTCGATTAAAAGTCTATATTACAATTCGACGGCATTTATAAACCTTGTATAAATCAAATTGGAGTGTCTGTGCTTTCAAAATAAGAGTTGTGTTATAATTTCACGTGATTATTTAGATTATTTAAAAACTCAAACAAGTGTTTTCGTAGTTTTTGCTCATTTGTCCGTGCTATTACCGCGGAAATTTTCTTTTATAAAAAAAAAAATATGTGTGTGTTTATTCGTCACTGCAGTTTTATTCCGTTTTTATTTATTTTACGTCAAAAACGGTTAAAAATTGTGTGCAACGTGCTACGGGTAGAAGTGAAAATCTGCACACGTTTTCCTAATTCTGTGATTCTTACCCTACGTCATATACTGTACTAGTTGAATTCTGAATACAGAAAGAAATGAATGTTGTTGTCAAGAATTGTTAACAAAATATTCGCTCCGATGCAATACAATCTATTTTGAAATTCAAATCAGCTATAACATTTGGGCTCTTATCCCTCATCCCAAGGAATAATACTTCCTGCCACAGCATGGGAACGATCATTTGAAAATCTATTTTTCCCACTGAATTCTAGAAGGCGTGCACAGATAATTAAGTAACATTTATGTCCAGAAGCAAAACAAAGTGTCATATCAGCATTTGCTCCAAGAATCAAGCAAACTCAACCAAAAACCTCAACGAACTTTGTAACAATTAACATCAAAACGAAGGAAAAGTTACTGTGTACATAAAATTGCGTAAAATTACCTCCATCTCGTTTGCCTAGTTCTCCCTCCAGTCCGTTTAAAGCAAAATTTAAATGTACGAGTACATTCATTCGGTTTTGGCAGGAATATCTCGAATGTGGTAAGGAAATCCACCAAAAATAATCTAACGTTTCTTGAAGTCCAATAAATGTTCTCTTAAACGCATTTTATTTATTCCGCTAGCGTATATTCAGAGATTGAGTAATTGAGAATCAAAATTCTTACTGGACCATCAGGACTGGACATATCTTCTACTCGGGATCTAATTCGGAAACTTCTTGGAGGAAGATGTGAAAGGGCAACCTATTTTGTTTTCTGGTTCAATTTGATGGTCTTTTGCCAAGGCTGTGAACTGATAGTGAAGGGATTCGGAACATGTTTGAGGAGTTAATATCTAGATAGGTGATATGATGGACTATAGTCTATAAATCGAATTCTTAGTGTAATTGTTTATTAGTGACGTACCAGGGAGAGTTTGAAATAATTATAAGAAATTGTTTTTGTACTATTTGTAGTTTCCTTAGGTTGTATTTTGCTGCATTCAACCGTATTGAGCATGCGTATAATAAGAGGGGTCTTATTATTGTTTAGTACATTGTTAATGCTGAATTGTATGATAATGGGCTGGATCTGTGTGTTAATGACTTTAATTATAGTAACTTGATTCTGGCTTGAGTGATTTCGGCGTATATAAGCTCTTTCCAATAGTTTTGTGACAGTGTTCAGTCCTAGGTATCTGATTGGTTTATTGGGAGGGAGCCAGTTGATTATCGTACAAATGTCCAGTATTAGCGGTCGCGGGAGGGAGGCGTGTGATCGAAGTGAGTCAGGGTGAGGAAGGACGGAGTGGTCGGGAAGGAGCGATATGAGCCGTGGTTGAGAAGTTGGAGCCGGACATGGCACAATAGGGCGGGGATTCGCGAAACAAGATCCTTTTCCTGTCTGATAAATGGTTGTGATTAATAAATACCTGTTCAACGCAAGGTACACAATGCACAATAATATAATCACAATACAGTATAAATAGTATTCGTGACTAATGTGAGAAAGAAATGTAAGCTTGAAATATATTTCATAAAATATAATCCTCGTTATATCCTCTATAATATTTTGATGGAACTGCATTTCCATTGTTGTTTTAAAGAAGGAGTTCATATATGTAAATCTGGCGTTTCCTTCCAGTTTCCCACTAATCCATTTGACAATCTGAGTCAAATTTTAAAAAATCTTCACTTTCTTTCACCTTTCTAAGATATTTATATTGTTTAATGAAATAAATAAATATTATAGATGGCAGTGATATTGTACGAATAAATGGAAGTTGGTATAGGAGCAGTGTTGTAAAATCAGATACGAGCGATTGTCTGTCTACTGTTTGTATATCTGCCTGTCGATCCATTGTGACGTCGTGGGCAGGGGTATACAGCATAAGATTACAGACACGAGTGAGCTACATACAGTTTATTTACATAACTATGAACTATAAACAAAGTCGCACTCTGATGCGTTTGTTGAAGCTAATTCCCCTCAGCCTCTTCTCTCCACACGCCTTGCGATGGCGTCAACGAATAGTCAACGAGGCCTAACCAGCATCTGCCGTGCCCTGGTAGACACACTGACCTATAGTGGTTGAGAACCACTCAACAGTGCCCGAACTCATCCGAGCACCTCATGTATACAGCACTTCCGCACAAAACTAGGCAGAAAGTTTTCTAAGGCTCCCACAGACCGACGCGGAAGACCCGCAGCCTACGTGGAATGGCCGCAGCGGAAATTTCGCGTCACGTGTTACCTTATGGGCACGTTCAGACCTGTGCGGCAGGCGAGCGTCGCGGCAGCGGATTGGTACCGTTTTAAAACTTAGGGATTTTTCGCGAGCTTGGCGGATGTCCGTTCGCCTTCGGGAGAGAGTCTTCGCTCCCTTTGCCTTCGTTTATCGGAAGAGGAAAACTGTCACCAAACGCTGAGTCATAATTGACGCTCCGGAGTGAACGGTTCCGCGGATTCCGCCGCCGCGTCTAGCGCGGAGCGCTCCGCGCCGCAGTGGCTGCGGATCTCCCGCGCCGGTCTGTGAGAGCCTTTACTCCGAGGAAATCAAAATTCGTTACCCATGAGTGGCTTCGCGGCACTCCCTTATTAGGGGCCGAACCACATGACTTGGTAGGTCATCTGCCCCCACGCGCTGCCCTGGTACACACGGTAAGCGACGCTCTTTCACCTCGCGACACTCCGGCGCCCGGTAACCTCCCCCCTAATGGAAATCCCTCTGGTTCGGTGTGTTGTTCATAGTTATGGTGGCTGTTTTTAGCTACCCTCATCCCCGCACATTGCAACGGCGTCTCTGGTGCAGAAGCCTAGCCCTATGACGCTACACTATCTGTCCGTCAATCCACCTACCCATGTGTCCCCTGACGGGCAGTCTTCGGGTGAGTGTGTGCGTGTTGTGTGTGTGAGGAAAAAGTGAAACTGCAACTGTGATTCTCAAGAGTCAGTGCAAGTTTGACTGGCAAACTATAGAAACCTCAGTGTTACGAGTAGTACGAAAGTTTAGATTGTATGTGCTAGTGCGTGTAAATATAAATAAGTAGAGTCTTCTGTAAGTTTAGTTTGTAAGTATGTAAGAGGTAGTATGTAAATTTAGATTACAAGTTCAAAAAGGGTGTAAATAATCTAAAGAATTAACGTAAAATTGTAAATAGTAGATTGTAAGATTAGGATAAATTTAGATTCAAGATCTAGCTCAGCGCTCCGCACCCACAAAACTGTACAAGTAATTTAAATATGTCGCAATAATCTTCAGAATCTCCACTTCCTTTTTCACGTTCGGTGGCAGGGCGTGCCGCGCCGGCCCGCTGGCGGCGACGCGGAACTGGGCTGATGAGGGATTTGGCGGGGGGGGCCCCCCGGCCGCCGGGGAGATTTCAGCGCCCGAAGCCACTCCGGCGGCGAAGCCGACGCCGGGAGGGGGGGGGGCGGAGCGGATTTGACGTGACATCGCGGAGGGCGGGGAGGAGGGGGTGAGGGAGAGGTTGAGGGATGAAGAGTACGTCCCATCCGCGCGCGGAGATAGCGTCAATCTGGGCGAAGCCCGGGCGTATCTTCGGCGAAGTGCCTGTTGTTTTACGCTCCGGGCTGGAAATGGTTCTCTCTGGGGAGTTTCCCCTCTCGGCAGGGTCCGATCGTTCCTCGCGTTCACTCGGCAGTGGCCTACTTTCTTCATTGCGTCAGTGCAGAGACACATTTTAATGAATCTACTCTGTCTTTCATCGCCTAAGACACGAATGTTGTTTAATGCCTATAAAGAAATAAATAATACAGTTGGAAGTGATTTGGATGAATAAGTGAAGGTTGCTGCACGACCAGTATTGTATATGCAGATAATAGTTTTTGGTGGTCTCAAAATCACGCGGTTTAATTTCACCGTGTGATAAATTTTAATTTGACGAACACTAATTAGGTAAATGCTTCCAAGGGCCAACGTCAAGCAATTTAATTCATATATGTTATTCGGGTTTGAATGTAAGGAATATTGTTTACCCCATTCTACTGTTTGATTATCTTAACACTTTTTGTCTTAATTTGCATGCGTGAAGTTGTTTTTAATTTTTCATTTGTGTTAGTGAGGGTAGATTACTTCAAATGAATTTTGCCAAACATTGATCTCAACGATTCACATATTAGTGCTTCAGTTGGAGTTCGGGTTATTTAATTAACAACCTTACATAATGTGTTACTGTTTGAGGCATCTAGACGCCAAGGAGGATAAGTGTACTTCCTGTAATAATTGGTGTAAGTGCAGGAACGTAAGTTAAAAACGTGACGTTTTGAGATATTAAGTGTCATATTGAAAAATGTATCCAGAATTAAATACATACTGTTCACTTTGAACTTTACATTCTTATAACTGGACAAACGTTACAATTAATGTCTCCAAGGGTGAATTGTATCTGACCTAAATGCTATTGAATATTTCAAGTACTGTTAGCGAGTAAACACTCATTAAAATAATGATAGGGATCAGCGGATATAAATTTGAATTTTTATGCAAGACTTGACATTAATTGATTCGAAGTCGTTTGCTTTTCCTGTCGTAGTCTTTGCTCCCCTGTTCTGTTTCTCCGAAGAGCGTTAGTGAGTAATCCATGCTTACTTTCATGTTATTTTCGTGACTTATTTAGATCACTCTCCTTTTTCTGTTTTGTATAGCACTTAACATTTTAATTAAAAATACAATTCACATCACGTCGGTTTTCGGAAATCATAATAGAAAACTATTTATTTATACAACGCTTGTCACTGACATACTTTTAGATCTAAATTAGATAAAATTGAGTTGTCTTAAAGGGGTCCGCTAGAAAAGGGGTTCCGAATGATCTATAACTTTGAAACGAAATACATTAAGGCCAAAAAATAGAACGTTACCTTCAAAAGGTTTCTGGAAACCGTCAATCTAAGGTCTATTGCTTCTCTTTACTTTATAGAGCGGCATAAAACCTACATCGTGCCCTTCTCAAAGATCGTTCAATACACATTTCTGAAAGCCATTAGCATCTCGTGCTACTCAATTCGAATGACTGCTGTTGCAGTGAGAATACGACTCATACTCAGAACGAACGACCTCCCATTGGTCTCTCAGAGTGGCCCCACTACCCTTCTTGCGCATAAATTGGTTCAATAGAATCCCTGCTTGCCATGATTTAATAGCTAATGCGACTAAAGCAGTCAGATGTCCAGTTCGAAGTGTGCCAGACTTTATGGTCGGCTCTGATACAGAAACACACTTGTCCTTTAAATATTTGATACTCGGTTTTAAATAATCAAGGAAAATTTCATTGCAACAACTGTAATGCTATCTTTGGTTACGTTGCTTGCTTGCTTGCTAGGCCTCGCTTGCACCCACAATGATATAGGCAGGCAGGGCGTCGCAGTTAAAGCAGCAAACGCGTATTACATTACAAATTATTTAGATTTTATGGGTCCTTGGGAGCTAAGTCCCTTCAGAAGACTGCAGGATGGTGGATCAGCACAAGTGAAAATGAAAGACAGAATATGTTTTAGCAAATGTCGAAACAAAAGTCCTTTACTTACATAAAGTGAAGTTATACAAAAAATGAAGTTACATCTAAGTTACGTGGAGACCTCCGCCCAACTGAACGATAGCTCGGAGAGTCTCTCCGGGCAGGGCCCTTCCGCTTGTTTTATAGTAATCAGAGCTTTTTTTGTAATCATACGCTTTCACGTGGGCTGCATGTGGCTTCCCCCTCCCAAACCTGATGCGGCCAGAAGGCGCTGAATAGGCCCTCTGTGTTTGTGCCCGCGCTGGTCATATCGTCTGCCGTCCGTCACTTTAGACGCTGATGGGGGTCAGCTGGGGTCACATGTCGCAAAGGCCATCGTGCTTAAACATTCATATTTATTGGTACTTCCCAGTTGACGGGTATTTCCCAATTGAATGCGTTATGATAAAAAGCTCCCATGAAGTATGATTATACTCATTACAGTTATATCACAATTACAATTATTACAATTACACTTATTACTATTACAATCATTACACCTTCAATCACAATTATTACAATTACACTTATTACTATTACAATCATTACACCTTCAATCACAATTATTACAATTACACTTATTACACCTTCAATCCGTACAGCTACAATCATTACACCTTCAATCCGTACAGTTACAATCATTACACAACCCTATTTGATTAGATTTATTAACATTGCATTAGGATTAATTACAATAATAAATTATTAACAAAGAATAAATAAATTGGGTGCAGATTCACTATCAGATACAAAATATTATCATCACATAATAAACAGTGACGGTGTTTATCAGCACGTCAACATATAAGAAAACCTCGCAATATTAATGAAAGTAATAAAAAGTAAAAATAAAAAAAGGATATAGTAGTTAATATTTAAATAATCCAGATCTATAATTGCACTCATGTAACAACTTTTAATCGCAGCCAGTTTTAACGTATTTCTAAAAAGACAGACACTTGAAAAGATTTGAATTTTGTGTACAGCGAGCGTTACAATCTCCAATTATTCTGGTGTCAAATAAAAATTTTCCAACTTTTTTTTCTAACTCGAAATTTGGGAATGTAATCACTTCTGACGCAATAATTTGTTGATTTTTCAGTCTGCGATGAATTTATATCCAAGCTAGTTGACGTACGTCCAATTATAATATAACCTCGCTAATTCGAACCTCGCAAATCCGAAATTTCGAATAATCTGAAGAAAATTTGGGATGGAGGACAAATAAACAAAATAAATAAATCGCTTATTTATTGTGTAAAGAAAAGATTTTAAAATTACAACTGAACAACTGATTACTGAAACATGTCGAAATTAAAGGTTTTTTGCACTGGTAACTACGGTGTATATCACATGTTACTGTAACAGTAATTTTCCCTTGAGGAAACTAACAAAATCGGTAATCTTCTTTTGCCGTAAGGAACGGGATCTGCTTGATGATGCGATGTGATGTGATGTGATGTGATGATATGTGATGTGATGTGATGTGATGTGATGAGATGATGCGAGTTCTATGCTACGTTGTCATTTTCTCACATCGCACGCTCCATTGCATTTTCTGTTAATCCGTAAAGTGTATTCGTCGTATGTGCGGTACATTTTTTTCGGGTAATCCGAATATTTCCAAATCCAAACAGACCACATTCTCAATTACTTCGGAATACCGGGATTCTACGATAGTTACATTTCACAACAAACACATCACATTTATATTAAATTTGTAATATAAATATGTAATCTAAACACAGTCTTTTTATTGTTGAACACAACTGTCGCTAGTTTGTACACACGTTTTAAAAATTTGATTAGTTTTGAAGTCCTATCTTTTATCTATTTTTTTAACTTTTTCCGTGGTTCATCATTTTTAAGATCTAATGTCATGTATAAGATGATTAATAAGATGTAAATATATTTACATAGATTTTAACGTTTTGGATATTCCCTATTCAGGAAAAATAACTTGATAAATATGAAATATTAATATCTAAGTGGCCTTCTCAAAAATAATTGTTGTTATAAAAGACTAATATAGCAGACGTTTGATGGTAGTACATGTAAATGGCAGAGCGGAGTAAATGTGCTGGAAAACTTTAATTCTGGCCTCCTCAGAATATAAAGTCAGGAACCTCTTCTGCCGCTCTTTCTCCTACGAAATGCGGCACCCTATCGTTCCATTGTCGCTTACGTTGGTGCGTCGTCTCCTACGGCCATCTGCATATCCTGACAAATGTCCTTGTCTGACAGAGTCTTTTTCAAGAGAAGTCGGATAAAAATGCCGTGCTCTGGTGTCTCTATCTCCTTGCGAGTCACAATGCTGCGAGAACCAAGGCTCTGCTAGGCCGTGGTGGTAAATGCTCGATTGCAAGATGATACGACTCGTTCAGTCTACTACAGCAATCTCCCCCACCCAGCGCACCGCCCCAGCCGGAGAAAGCTGCAAGCTCCCGACTGATATTCCGTTATGTGGAGAAGTGTAATGCATGTAAATGTGTGTGTGTGTGTGAGTGAGAGAGAGAGAGAGAGAGAGAGAGAGAGAGTAACGGGAGAGGATAGACCGAGGAACCAAAAGGAAAAATCGCAAGGGATTCGTGGCCCTTTTATGAGAGCATTAACCTGCTGTTGATAAAAAAAATACCTAAAACTAGCGATCACAGCAGACTGTCGCTAGAATTCACCTCCAGACATCGGCTGAATTCGTTCTACAGTAGCGGAGGCGTGTAAGCAACTCTGACAGCTCTCTCGCCACGTGCTGTGGTACGCCATGTGTCCCGCTCTGAAGCAATCACCTTGCGAGGATTTGTTTACTGTCTCACAGACAGCGTTCCGCGTTGCCGCTCAGCTGACTCACACGAAGTCACGGAGGTGATAAGGTTCGGCTGTGGCGACGATCATGATATCAAGACGTGTCATCAGTAAGTGTTAAAGTTTTGAGATTTAGTTTACCTGCCATGTAGGTGGTGCCGCGAGCCAAGTAATGTGTGGCAACAGCGGATTGAACGGTCAGAGTCGCTTATACGCCGCCGAGGGGCTATTTCGATACTAGCTATCTAGCTAGTATCAAAAATTCGTCGGTACACGAATCCTGGAACAGATTCCGTCCAGAGACAGTGGCAATGCTGCTTCTGAGCTAGACGCAGATGGCCCGAGGCGTTCAGTGGGGAATCTGCTTTTCATTAGCCGAACAGGCAATCACGACTCGTTCAAACAGGTGTTTCAACCTACAACGCATTGACCCCTTGTTGCGTCCACGCTCAGCGGCTGAGTCAACACGCGCCCTGCGAGGACAGCGGCTGCGGTCGGGCTCAGGAGGTTCGTTTGCACAATATTCGTCCGCGGTCGCCTCCTCGTTTGTCCTCGTCTCTTCGCGGCTTGCTCGGCTGTTTGTTGTCGCTGGTTCCCGCCGTATGACACGGCGCACACGGCGGGCAGTGGCTGCGCCGGCGGCGACTTCTGGTAGTGAGCAGCGGAGTTCCCCTTTCATTGTTAGTGTTTCCTGGCGCGTCAATTACTAAGGTCATTAGTTCCGTAAATTTAGTGCATGCTTTTATCGTGAGAGTGGCAGTTATATTTCTCCGCGAGATGGCGAGATCCAACTCCGTCCTAAACGTCGGCTTGCGGGTTTTCTTCAACAAGGTATCTCCCATCAGCGAGTCACCACCCCAGCCAGAAGAAGCTCTAAGCTCCCTTCTAGTCTCCCGACAAGTGTGGTAGTGTAGTTCACGTTGGTGTAAGTGTGTGTAAGTAGGGGGTGAGGATAGGGCCAGGAATAGGAAGGAAAGATGGCGCGCGGTCCGTGGCCCGTTTGTTAGAAGACTACTTCATCACTCGCCTGGTAATTATCGGAGAACTTTCGGTTCAGAGCAGCCGACGCGAGAATTCTCCTCCAGACTGCTCTTGAATGTGGTCTAGCTATGCAGCTAGTTTCGAAACTTCTGCCACCGTCGAGACTCAAACCCTAGGATCTCCTGATCAGAGGCACTGCAGTGACATCATTCATGCCTCGACTCTTCTAAGGCGTTTGGAGTTCCCCATGCTTTGTACGGATGACGCACGCCCCTGCTGCTCCTCCCCCCCCCCTGCGCCGTCCTCCCCCTGCCCCCCCCCTCGCACACCGTCATACCCAACGCCCTTGCGCGCCGCCTCGCACAGCCACTTGCCTCGTACTTTGCGCGCTGCCTACCACACCGAGTTTTCACCAAAAGAGATGCCGCTGCTGACTGGCGGCAGCTTTTGAGTGCTACCGAGAAGGGGACATTTTTTTTAATGTCGGTATGCAATGATAGTTTTTTTATCGAGATATCACACCGAAAACAAAATCAAATCGTTTGTAGGTGTTAATAGAATATGTTCGCACCCTGATCTCCAGCTTCAATTTCTTTCAGTTTGTTAGGAAGGGTTCGTATTCAGAAATACGTTATTTTCATCATTTATCCGGTAACATAGAGCTTAGCATTGCCTACTCACTGCCTCCACCTTGAAGCTAACGACGTGGTCATACGATAGCATCGAAAATGACTTCTGTAGGAGCTCACTAGTAGCCATCAATGGAGCGTCACTGTGGTGAATTTGTTGAAATCTCTGGAGGGCCCGCATTGCCAAGAGAGCTTGTCTCCCATCACGCATTAGAATGCTGTCCCCATTCCCGAATGTCTATGTCTACGACTATTGTTATTAAATACAAGGATTATCATTACGAAATACATTATCTTGCAATGTTTTCCATTTCTCTCAAGGTTTAAACTCTTGACTCGTTGCGTTTTCGCTCGTATGCTCATGAGATTCCCTCCCTTTCTAGTCTTTTTAGGGGTAATTCAATAATACGTACGCAATCTTAGAATCTTCAAACCACTGTGTGAAATATTTAGTAGTTCTTATTAACCTTTCACTGACTTATACAAGATCCTTTCAATCCTTTCTGAACCTACGATGCTGAGTCAGAAAAATATAAATTCTCTAAATTTGAGTAAATTCTCATAGCGTTCAATCTAATGTATTTATGATTAACTCCAATATATCCCTAACTTGAAGTAAATAAATCAATTTAATCTGAAAAATGCTGTGAGAGTATTCCCTTTCCTTTCTGCTCCTTCCTCGCTCGCATACATTTCTGGTTTCAATGTGAAAAACCCCCTCATCCAATTTGCGTACGTATTTCTCTTTGAATGACCTTCTTTCTCTACCCGCAAAGCCAGATCATGCGATATTCCATATTGGCGCCCCTATTTCACGTTTGTACCTCTTCCTTTACAAGGAATATGTTGGAGTAAGGTTTGAGACTCAAAGCAGGGAAGTGACAAAACAAAAGTGGGAATATCCACCACGGAGGGCCAGGTATCTACAGGGAGGTATTATGACGAGGGAAAAAAAGGCAAAACAAGAAATGCAAATGCGCTGACCATCTTCGCAGTAGTAATAAAACAACCGCCCTCCAAAACCTCTTTGACATACACTCATCGGGCATGTGTGCGAAATTAGGTAGGTCATGGATGTTGATTTTTCGAACTGCTCTCTCACCTCGTTTAAGCCGTTGCTTCCAGTACAAGCCGCGTTTGTATGGCTCCAGCGCTTTCAAGAGCTCGCAAGTAGTGACGTGCACGACTCTCCACGAGAGGGAGTTCCTGTTCCACTTGTTGGAGTTCACGGGTTTTCTAGGAGGGGCTTCCGCAGTAGCTTGGGCGATCAAGACTATTGATGGGGGGAGAAGGGATGGTAAGAGCTGCACGCAGAACAATTTCGAAAAACATTGTTGCTATTCCTGCACCTGATAAAGGACCGGTAAAATAATTAATTATTAGTGATATTACGAGAAACATAATTGTAAGGATTGTGAAGGTAATATGGTCAGGTTAAGCGCTTCATATTTTCCTAATATATATTTCAATATTTGGCCGAATTAACATCATGAAGTAATTGAACACTTTTGCTTCAAGTTGAAATAGCTATATCACAAAAAAGTGATTCAGGAATATTTTGTTGTTGTTTTACAAAAACATTGTAATATAAAGGTAATATGCCCACATGCAGGTTTTGTGGGCATTGTCAGATTAACTGATATCTTGTAGTATGACCATGAAATTTGAGCTAGCTATACTAATATATAATATGAATTACTCTCTTGCAGTCTAATTTTACAAAGTACGGTCTGACATGATTTCAGGAACGCAAGGATTGCTGGGTTATTTATAACAAATTCAGTACTTTCTACAAAAATACCAATTATCACAAAATACAAATTATACAAAAATTTAAAAGAATAGTTTAATCCATTTCACATTGAGGACAATAAAAGTTTTTTTTTTGTCTGTAATAGATAATCCTACACTCTTGGCCATATTGACAGGAAACGCAACATTTAAAAAAATATGACTTCTTTTAATCAAATTTTGTTCTCGGAATTCATAAAGGGCGCTTAGAAGAATTGAACAGATACCATTTGAGCTAAAATCCCCATATTTTTTAAAATTGCAAAAGTTCCAAATTTTTTCGGCGTCTTCCTACGACTACAATATTGATATTAGAGATTTCTTCTCTGAATGAAATCCATTGTTCAACGACAAATCTAGAAACTAGATCATGTACAATTCATTGAAATGTGAGTAGTTTGTGCGTAATTTCGTTAAATATAGGTAATTTTTAAACAATTATTTTTTCATTTCAGGGCGTATTTACGGCAAACCTCGGTATTTTCGAAAATTGCAAACAATTAAAATTGCAAAAATACAATATTTAGAGGTTTTTTCTTTAACGATATAAAGTAGATCTTTATATATGATCATGTATATTTTTGCAAAAAAAAGTTGCTTGAAGTTAATGGAATTTATAAAGCAGGATTTTTTAAAAAAGGCTCCCATTTTTTGTTTAAATATTTTCCACATATAGAGCAAAGGACGATTAAAAATGGAGGTGGTCTCATTTTATTTGAACTCTCATAATTTTCGGAAATTGCAAAAATGGGAAATATGCACTTTTATAAGAAATATGCCCTCTAGTGCTGTTGTGGCAGATAATGTTCGAAACGTCTCATTCTCTAGAAATAGAATCGTAAAAACGATATATTTTTCTTCTATAAAGAACTACACTTGTTTTTAAATTAGCCACTTAAAACAATTATTAAAAACATATTTTAAATATTACATATATGCATTGTGATATTACTGTAACATACTATTGTGATATACTATTGAACTATCCCCACGGGTAGCCAACTGCTCAGCGTGCTCGCTTTCCATGAAGCGAGCCGCGATTCGATTGCCGGTTGGGGCAGATTATAGTGTGCGTTTTCCTTGCAATGTCCCAGTGTCTGATGATGTTTGACGACAAGAAAGCTCACTTCTCAAGTTGAGAAGACCAGAATACGGCGTAGGGATGTTCTTGTGCTATCTTCGTACCCCTTAACCCATGGCCGCAAGGCCGGGTCGCTGCTAGCAGGCCCTGGCCTCGTCAGAGGTTGTGAACCTCAAGCCAAACAAAATATTACATTTTCTAACTTTTCTATACAAATAAAATTTCTTTGCGTGAACAATTTTATATGATAACACACTTAGATATGCTACATTTGCAGTGACCACATTAAGAAATGAAATTTCCAAGTGATAATGTGGCTTTCACACTTATCACCTGTACCGACCGCTGGGCTTACTGAAACGGTCGGTTCCTAGCTCTGTTTACGTTCTCAGCTCTGAGAACTGTAATAGTAATCAATGGACCTTGTTAGTGTGTTTCCATATATAATTTAAAGCCGATTTTGATACTTAGTTAATTTAAAATTACTTAATACGGAAGGTTAAATTAATCTGTGTTCTTGTAATTTCACCACAAAATTTCTGTGTTTTTTTCATTTACTTTACCCCTTTCATGTTAATTACTTTTGAATGCGAAATTTCCCCGCCAAAGAGGAATTTCCTCTTTACTTGGCAACCCTGCGTGGCCTACCCTTGCAAGCCCATTCGCGTGCCTGAAACGGTTGGGTGTCCCTCGCATTGATGGACGTGGATTGGCGTGGCTCGTATTGGCCGAGATTAACATGATTAACATTGTTTTATTTTTATTGATATTACGATCTCATTGATTTAAAGATTATTAAGTTATTTTTCTTAAATAAATGGGATCGTAAAATCAATAAAAAAGAAGCTCTATTAGACAGTTACAACCAACAAATGATGTTTTTGATTCTTTGTTCTCAAATTGAATTGTCCGATATGAAAAAAATAACATTTTATGTAAAAAAGAGTAAAATAAAATTTGAGTCAGGAGTACGAATGTTGAGGTGCAAAGAAATTCGTATTTTCTCTCCATTACCACGGGCAAAGAAATGTGGGAAAAGTTTTGATCTGAATGTTATTGTCAAGTGGAAGATACCTTTATTTTTCATTATGAAATTGTTGTTAACGAAATATCAATTCTCTGGCATATTTCTAACAGTGAAAATTGTATTATCAGTTACAAGAATTTTTATTTCATTTCACAATAAAACGTGGTTTACTTTGTCAAAGACAACGAAATTGTCGCACTTTACAGATTTTATACGTTGTAAAGAAATGTACACTTTCGAAAGCATATTTTTGATGATAAAATCATCAGAAAATTGCTCCCTCTATATTCACAACACATTTAAGCGCTCAAAAACCAGAAAAAAATTCGGGAATTCTCAAGACCCTTAAGTTCCAATCCGGTGGCAGCCGAGGTTGAGTGCAATACTACTATTTCTACAAAAAATAGTACCTGCGATACACCTTTTTATAGTGGGCCATAATATTTGCTTACATCACAAAAAAAGGAATAAATTGACAACAATTTCGGGCAGAACCGCAAATAATGAAATGGATAATGCAACCAAATCTTAATTAAAATGGCTGTTAAAAAGGCGGACAACTCAATTTTAAAAAAAAAATTCAGGAGAAACAATGTAAATTAAATTATTAATGAATGTATTGTTTTAGAAAACATTTTTTCTCTAATTTGAGGTACGAGTAGTTCAGTAAAAGTACAATCTTTTAGAAATGGATTTTAGGTTTTCATTTTACTGTATTGTGTTAAAATAGCAATAAAACTATTGCAACTTGAAAAACATCATGATTCAATAAAAGAAATAAAGTATGTATTATTGCAATATATTTATTGCAGTATCAACTCTTGTCATATAGAGTTATTTTCGGAATGATCAAGGGTACTTTTTCGCCCTTGTGGTTACCATGGTACCACAAGCAATTGGTTGGTACGTCGACCACTTACATACCAGACGCTGTCTTTTGTAGAATGCATTCCCATTCTTGATGTAGTGAGGAAGAAACATATTCTCTTGATAATCTCTACATATCAAATTTCCCTCGGAGTTTCATAAACAAAACTTTAAAGAAGTAAAACTTCCAAACCTCACATCTATAATCACTAGACAAACATAGCTTACTCAGAACAAAAAACAGCTGTTTGAGAATCTTAGGCTGCTTAATGGGATGAAAATGGGAAACAGTTTGATACAAAAAGAGGGCTATCTATATTCGTATTAACATGAAATTAACAAGAAGAGTGGAACTACGTCGTTTTTACACTTGGATCTCCTATATAATGTACACGTATGATGTTCGAGCTAAGCCACACGTTTCCAATCATTGTTATTATTATTATTATTATTATTATTATTATTATTATTATTATTATTATTATTATTATTATTATTTTATGAGATAATATGTAAATATTATTTCCTCATTTTTTTAAAATAACAATTTGAACCAACGATACATTTAATTGTTGCTAATCAGATGTCTGTATTGTAACCGTTCACCTGTATTGAGGTGATGCATGACCTTTCCGAGCGGTGAAGATTTGATGTCCGCATCAAGCAGAGTTGAAACAGCGAACCACGTCAGTAAGGCGAGGCCAGATCGATGGATCGAAATGTCAATCGGCGCTCATTGATAGGCGCGCCGGCGGTCGCCTGCGCATTTGTGTGGAAACGTGGGAAGAGTGCGGTTGCTCCGCGAAGTGCGCCATGTTGCTGAGGAAAGAATTCTGACCACGTGCAGCTCCGACGAATCGCTTCACATCCAATGGGTAAGAAAAAAAACTCAAGAATAGAGGTAGCAACTAATTCAGGAAAATATTATGTTTTCTTTGGTGAACGACTTATTTCTTTCGGAAGCCTTTTGTGATATAAAATATTAGAAATTAAAGGAACGTCCTATGTAACTGGGATACTATTAATTCTAAACCAAAACCATTTCTGTTGTTACAGCCAATAGTATTCATTTGATTTATATTTAAGTTTACGTATGAGTCGTACGTAAAATTATATTTCAAGTTAAAGTCCGAAAGAAATAACTATTTCATGTGTTATTTCAATTTTTTTTTAAATTGTGAGCGTCGTTTTTAATTATCTGTGTCCATTTTATCATATAAACGGATATACGTGTACTCGGTGTTGACTGGTTAACGAATGTTCCCGGAGTATTGGCAGAAGCTGGTGAAATGAAGTGTTGTGCCCGACATACGACGATGGATGTTGAAGGGCACTTATTTCTACGTAGATCCGAGAAGCGGGAAGACGATCGGTTGCAGAGAAATTCTTACGTCTTAGTAGTTTTCACATACGAGCACCATACGCCCTCTGGAATCCTTTCAAAGTTAGATGCTGTGTTGTTGTTTTATTTATGTCGACAGATCGCTCTAGTTACATCTTATAGGATCTAAATAGGATTTCTATGCTAAATAGGAACCAGAATTGTAGACTTGTTTAATCTACTGGCACTTCCTAAAAATAATATTTCCAGTTAATATCAGAAGGGTAAGAGAAGGGAGAAAACAGTTACCTTGCAGGCAACAGCTCAAGGTCCAAGGTCGTGGACGGAGGGGAGAGCGCAGTGATTCGGGGCAGGTCTTCGGCACAGGAAGAAAGCTTTCACTCGCCTTCCAATTTCGAGACCGTTCAATTCGTGTCGCTTATAGAGAATATGAGCAATTATTTGGAACAACTAAGGCAACACAGCCTTTGAGGCGGCGTCACCTGGACAGCCAAGATCGTTCAATTATTTCGAACTCATTTTTCCTCATAAAGTGTACTATGTTCGAATTTAACGTGTACCTGCTTATTTATGACAAAAGTTTTAAACAGATTCTACAAATGGTAATTGTAGAATAATGATAGTTTTCAAGCAACTTTTAGTATGATTAGTATTTTACATGTGTTATTTTCTTGAGTGTATTATTGCAAGTTCAGATGCGAATTTCTTGTTGCAAAATGTTTTTGAAAGGTATTTTTCGTTTAAAAGATAGTTACCAAGGATCCTAATTTTCGTTAAAGAAATTAATATACCAAACCTTGGGATCAAACAAGAATTACAATGAATTTTTTCTTGGATTGATATGTAATTTCGTTATGTTTTCTTACAGCAAGTGATTTTCTTTATTTTTATGAGTGTAAAAATCTGTGTTTTACTTTGTATAAATCGAGAAAAACTATACAGCGATTTATTTAACATTTGTGACAGTTTGCACGTCTTTCCGTTTTATCACTAGTTCCATACAAATAAATTCTTGAGATTCCTAGAATCACTTCTTATGGTGATTGAGTTAGTTAACTTAGACCATAGAGAGGCACAATCATTATGCAGTAAAACAATATATTATGTTGTGAAGAGCGTCCAGCAGCATACATTTTATTCGTGCCTTCCGGCGTTTAGCTTCTTTTTTAAATATAAAAATAGCGAAAATAAGGAAATTATCTCCGGCAATAGAAGGCACAAACTCCACGTTATGCAAGTTTGAATCCACTGGGTAGCCTTCAGTTCTTTTTATCTACGTTTTGTGCTTGAAGTTGACACTACTGAGCAGTGGTCAGTACGTGTGCCGTTACACTTCAACTTATTACTTTGTTAAAATAAAATTGTGTGTCATTTCTTGCGTATTTTCAAAAAGAATAAATATTTCTAGGTTGGTGGTGCGCTATGTCCTCTGTTTCGGCCTACTGTACGGCAACAAAGTGGTATTTATGCCTAGGTTCTCCCGTCACTCTTGAGATGACACGAGCGGGCGGAATTTATGAAGCCAACGACATAGTTTGTATGTTAGCCGCTTCATTGATTATTTCGTGTTTCGGTCAAAAGCTTAGGTCATTAGTCCCATGAGTGTAGTGCATACTTTTGTCGCCGGAGCTGGCGGTAATATTCCTCCACTTAGATCCGGCGCCGACCTATATCGACTTGCGGGGTTTTCCCCAATCTGGTATTTTCTATCAGCGGGGCACCGTCCCAGCCGGAACAAACTCGAAGCTCCCGGCAGGTCCTCTTCATTGTCCTGGCCTCTCACACCACACACATCCACTACACTACCACACTTGTCGGAAGATCAGTTGACAGCTTAGAGCCTGACCCGGCCGTGGCCTGCAAGTGGGAGATACCTAGTGGAGAAAAATTCTCGCAAGCGGACGCAAGTCGCTACGGGATCTTACATCCCGCTGGAAAGATCACCGCCCGCGATAAAAACATCCACTGCATTTAAGGGCCTAATGACCTTATTAGTTGGCGAGCCAGGAATCATTAGTTAATCAATCAATCGGAGCTGCGTACAAAAATTAAACACTACCAATTGGTGTAACCAGCCCCGGTCACCTTGTTATTTCCCGAGATGTGCTTTCTTCCCGCGCATATCCGCCGCCAGCGGAGCCCATCGGCAGGACATTGTGGGGGCGGTCTGTCTCCGGACGCGAGCTGGGCGTCCCCGCTGACGCACGCACCTTGGTGTCCGCGGGCGGCGCGGCCCTCGCAAGTGCGAGCGCTGCGCTGGAGCGGAGTGAGAGGGCGGGGCGCCTTTTCTCGGGGTTCCCAACAGCGCGTATTTGTAATCGGTTCGGCTGGCGAGGGCGTGCCACCCCGACCGCTGGTGGCTTCGTCCGCGGACTGTTCGCAGTCTCGTTGCTGCTCAGGCACTCCCCTGCGTCTTCCCCATGATGCCATCGCATCCGCACTGCTTCGACCACGTTAATCGCCGCCCGCCCGGTCGATCCCCGCCTAATCGCTCCCCCCAATCGCGCCCACTCAATCGCTCCTTCCCAATGGCTGCCACCCAATCGCTCCCACGTAATCGCTTCCATTCAGTCGCTCGCTCCCAATTGCTCCCATTCAATCTCTCCCACTCAATTACTTCCACTCAATCGCTCTCACCCAGTCACTCACTTCCAATTGCTCCCACTCAATCGCCCCTCGTCCAATCACATACCACCCTGCTCATAACAATTTTCTCCCTCCCAATAGTATATGTAAGCTTCCGCGGCTCGAATCCATGAATTCTCAGCTATCCGGGAGACGCCGCGTCGTTGGCTGGGGTGCCGACGTTTCGGCTGACATGTCGCAGGCTTCCTCAGGGCAGGGCACTCCATGCCCTGAGGAAGCCTGCGACATGTCAGGCGAAAGGTCGGCACCCCAGCCAACGACGCGGCGTCTCTCGGATAGCCGAGAAAACCTTCCCAAAAGCTCCCATAGAATTGCCCTCCGTCTAATCGTATCCCTCCCAATCGCCTCCCCCCCCCCCGCCCATTCCCCACAGCTCAGCTGTTCCCACCCAATCGCCCCTCTCTGCCTGTATACTTCGCGCTCTCTACTACTCTCACCTCACTCGCGGCCCATCCCCTCACCTCTCTCTTTCTCTCTCTCGCTTTCTCTTTCTCTGTTTCTTTCTCTCTGTTTCTTTCTTTCTCTCTCTCTCTCTCTCTCTCACTATCTCTCTCTCTCTCTCTCTGCCACTCCCTGCTCCCAGAATTCGAATGAATTCGTGATGAATATTCGTTTTTCTTTCTGAGCAATTCCAACGAAATACATCTTTTATTTTTTCGACAACGTCGCAACTGACGATCATGTGTAAGAATGGAATATTATACCAATAATGACCCTCCCCTGACTGCTGCCAGGAGTCGATGCATTGACGCCGCTTTTTATCCACTCGATGAGTATCAAGTACTACCATTGTTCCTCAGCTCTAATAAACTTTCGTCAAGTGATCCCGATATAACACAACGTTACGTAAAAACATAACAATCTCCGTTTAGTAATATACAAAATGAATATTTCTAAATCAATACCTTTCTAATTTTATTTGGAAGAGAATGTTATAAATATCATTATTACCAATTATATTGGCTTTTTTTATACGAGAAAAAAACTATAAACTGCCAACCAACTTCGGATTTACTTTAGAACAAAATAATCAACTGAATGTCAGTTTTCTAAACGGCAATGCCGTGTTAAATACATCGTATCATCACCGCAATATTTCTTCTATTCTCATTAATATCAATTATATTTTTGTTTTTTCTGTACGGCAAAGACCTGTCAGGTTTATAAATTGCCCTATAGTCCAAGACGCTAGTAAATCTGACCGTGATAATCGTGTCTAATAAGTCTTAGCTCTATTTTTATTGGTTTGGTTTCGTCTTAGAGGTTGCCAGTTGGCAGTGGAAAAACGGAATTTGTTCACGCAGTTAAAAGCATTCTCGTCATGCTTGTAATGCTTATCAAACAAAAGAACATAGTTTGTGGCGTAACCGTGCGTAGTCAATATAACTCGCAAGATGTTTTTCTTATAAGTCAGACTATAATTTCTTTTAAACATTCAGTTTGAATAAATTGACTGTCAAAATACATATTTTTAGAATCATTTATCAATCGTCTTTGAAAAATACTTTTTAAAAATACACTAGCAGAGTTGTTAATATAATACACAACTCATCTGAAGAAAGACGTACACAGAATTTGAAAACGATCGGTAGAAGGCAAATGGTATTTTTTTTTAAATTTACTTTTACTCACTGAACACGCACAAGGCTTTATACGTAACGTTACGGTTTGAGAATAACATAAATGTATACAAAACATATTGAACAGTTGTTATTTGTGGTTAACCCAGTTGGTCTCCAGCAATGTTTTTATTTGTTAAATTCAGATACATTTTGTTTGGCGATGGGTTAATGGCGTTAAGGGTGGGAAAGATGGTTTGAATACGTAATAAGTTAATTCAGAAGATAAAAACGAGATGCAGTAAGCAGTCAAGTTAACGGTACTGTGTAATAGATACATTTTAGCAAGGTCTGTGACTGATTTCCTTACGCACTGACGTGAAACTGAGACATGAAAAGAAATAAATACAAATATGGAAGCTCTGTTTGAACTGAGTTTGTAGCTTTGTCACAGAACGTAGTTTCTAAGAAGAAGACTCATGTATAGCGGCGGAACATAATACATGCACACAAAAGGCACCAATGAAATTTAAATAATTAAATTTCTCTAAAAATGAATTTTAAATAATTAAAATAAACACGTTAATACATAAAAAATTAATTTACGTCACATTCTCAAATATCGTATGTCATATTTAGAATAACCCCAAGATCTGCAATATCAGATATACTATATCAATATTCCATGTTCACAACATTCCTATCATCGGTCCTGCTATTGATGCTGTTTATGTTTAAGATGAAATCAGCACATATTCAAATGTGTCATGATGAATGATCTAACTTTGTTGTGATCTGTTAAAGCATGTTTTAACTGCTAACTGTATTTTCTGATTCCATTTCAGTAGCAAGTATTCTTACCCTTTTGTTCGTCTGTTGTTTCAGAAGACGCGGGTACTCAGAGCAGCACCACGCCTCAACTAGGACTTCTCGGGGAAAGTCTTTTGGTTCGAGACGCAGAGGTAAGTTTTTCTATTTATTGTAGTTGGTTACACATTACTAAAATTAACCTCCGAGCGATTGCGCAGGCGGTGTAAGTGTTGCCTTTGAAAATAAAACCGGGCCGCGCCTTGATGCTTGATCTCAGCACGGAGGCAAGCCAAATATTCTCTAGTTACTTATTGAGGCACAAGATGGCGGTAACGTCTTCGCAAAGACCCACTCACGTTTGCGCCAAATTCGCGCTAAGTGACCAAGGTCATCGATGTTCGCTACATGCGGCTTAAACACCGCCATGCGGTCGCACCTGTTCCAGTTTATTTTTACAATAGTCATCGATATGTTAGTATATTTTTCATATATTTTTGTAAGACAAATTTCATATAATGCTTCTATGCTAATTATTGTGTAAATTAAATGAATTGGTTACATGCAATTTGTAGGTTTTTTCAGAAGATTTTTATTAATCTCGAATCCTAATACTATTCTCGTTTTATTACAACATATTTAGCTATTTACACATTCTCTCTTCCCCACTTTACCACTTTCATCTTACATATTCGATTTTTATCTTCCTACTTTATTAGATTTTAATTTAGATTTTTGTTATGTTATTATTAAATTGTATGCATTTGTCATCAGTGTATTGTGAAGTCAAAGTAGAAGACTGATCTTGCAAATTATCTTCTTCAGAAGTTTATTTTCTGGAGAAGAATTAAAATTGTTTCAATACATTTTTAATCTACTACAATGCGCAGTTGAGGTTATTTAATAAATTCTCCACGACTGACGATCAAGAGAAGCTGTAGTATTGAGAACAGAAAATATAAGATGTTCGTCGGCGGCAAAAATATCGCCCCGCGATTGCGCATGTGATGACACTTAAAGGCACTCACGAAAATGTGAATGAACGAGTAATTACGTATATGCAGTCAGTAATTAGATCTGGTTGATCAGCAACTCTAAGTTCGTATCGTCTGTGATGTCCCTGGGCATCATCTGAAACAGGTGCTAGGGTTCGAGACCTGACGATTGCTAGATAATTTGTTCGAATTCTGTCGTTGCCTCGAGGAGAAATGTGGCGGCCGGTTGCTGTGATGTGTAGTTTGCCATGATTTTTCCGATCAGTACCGGGCGAATGCCGGAGCAATACCTCGACAAATGGGCCACGGACCTCGAGCGCTCTTTCCTTCCTATTGCTTGTCCTATCTTCCTCTTGATTGTCCTATCTTCACCCCTTTCTTACACACACACACACACACACACTTACGTGCTTTATATGCTACATTTCTGCAGACCAGAACTTGCCTCGCTTAGTGAGATGCTTCGCTTGGTGAGATATCTTGTTTGATCCCTAGACGAATAAAATTCATGGATGAAATGGATATATCTGGTCTTAAATGGTTCCAGACACTGCAGAACATAACGAGACTAAATGAAGAAATGTTTAATTATTATTTTATTTTTTACTGATTCGGTATTGCTTATTATTGCTTTCGATCCGGACCTCGATATGCACTGGATAACTTACCTGGATCGAGAGGATGATGGTTACGAGAGAAATATAAAAACAGTTGAATGAAACTACAGTTACCTTATGGAAGAAATTATGAAAGAGAATTATGGGAGGGAAATATGAAGACAACCCGGGTCAAGTTAACATCTAAGTAATTAGTAAATACGTAAATCTGAATCAATAAAATGAGGTAAAAATCTTGTATGTACCACAAGCGTTAACTGGTTCCAATTATCTCGGACGACAATAAGCCCAAGGACCAAAGGCCTTTGTTGGTTTTGGCCCCCGCTCGATTACGGTCTTGGTGCGTAAATACTACTTCTCTTTAGTTATTCCGGCTTCCAACTATTCGAATACACATGTCCGTGCTACCTGCGTCATTCGAATAGTCATTTCCACTCTTTTTTTTCTCCAAATAAAAACGCTAAATGGGCACAACCAGCCGCCGTTCTGGGAACGCAGCGGACTTGCAATAGAATTGCACGCTGCCTGTGTCTCGAGCGAAATGTTTTGAGAGTGAGCCTCATAGTGGAATTGTTTAATTAAAACTTCACATTTAATTTACTCCCTGATCGGACGCCCCCACCCCCTTTCCTCGCGTCTCTTTCGCTGCGCGTTGTTCGCTCCAACGATTCTCTCCTCGCCTCCCTCGAGTGTTTTTAGTTGATTTCCTGCGACTCGATTTTTTTTTTTTTTTTTGTGAAATTAACTTGTATTTTTATGTTCAAGGGGAAGTGCTGTAAAGGACTTTCAAGTGAAAGAGGAATTAATTAGGATTTTATAAAGACCATGTTTATTTTTCTGTTATGTTTTAAAAGTATCAAATACAAGATGCTTTTTAGCGATTTTAAGAACAGGAGAAAAATCTATGGTTATATTAATATATTTCGTGACAACATTGTTGATGTCAACTGAATGAGGAGAAATACGCAGTAATTACAATTTTTTATACTATGAAATTAACATTTTTGGTTTATTTTGCGTATTTACAATCTGATATAACATCCAATTACGAGTATTCTAGGTTTTAATGGATAAGGGGCTGTTCTCATTGACTTTGTTACATCTAAGATTCAAATACAATATTCAAATTTTTAATATGGCCGGTATAGAGAATCTTCACTCCTGTCCAATAAATTAGTCGAATGTTAGTTTAGTTTTATTTCGACAGAAAAACTCGTATTACGTGGCCTTGGTAACAAAAAAGTTGATAAATGTTGTACCTACGAGTATATATTGTAAATTACTTTCTCTTACGTGTTGTGCAGTCTGAGTTCACGTTTTGGGTGACCTTGAGAATTGATTGAAGGCAATCCGTCTTTCTGTCTGTCTAGGTCTGTCTGTCTTTCCGTCCGTCCGTCATTGGAGAACACTAGTTACCAATCCGTCGGCACGTTGCTCTCCAAACTTGATATTTTCGCAACGATCTTAGCGATCTCGAGGCCCTACGGGTGTGAAACGCATATTTTGATTTTTGAGAATACTTCATATGAAGCCTCAACGTGTTCAAATTATTTTCAAATACGGCTTCAAATTTAATAGTTTAACTTTTCCCTCGGATAGCCTGAAAAAAAAGCGTAGGACTCATTTTCATTAAAATCTCTATATTTTCGAAAATTTCAATAATTCAAAAATATTCAGCACCTTCCTACAACTGCAATGATGATGATAGATATTTTTCTTAATGAGATACGTTTGTAAAGACAGCTCTTTAAATAAGATCCTCTAGAATGTTTCGAAAATATGAGTATTTTTCCTGTACTTTTCAAGTAACCCCACGTAAGTTTTAATCAATTATTTTCTTTTAAAAAATGGCTAAACATTTTTTCTTAGTTTTTTCCCCTTTCATATAGTGAAGTACGCTTTCCCGTATCTTTCTGAATTTTGAAAATTGCAAAAGTTATAAATACTGCGATTAAAGTATGTCCCGTTGTAGTTATATATTAAAATATTTTTCATCCAATACCTTTTGCAACACAAACAACAACCTCAGCTCTCATGTAATAAATATCACTGCAAATATCACTGCACTGAGTAACTAATGAATGTATCGTAAATTTTGATGAAGAGACTGTCAGTACAAAATCCTTGATCGTGGGGGAGGGGACTTTATCTTTCTTCAATTTTTAAAATAATGGCATTATTTGATTTTATCCTTGACGTATTGAATATCTATGATACATTTTCTTATAAAATAGAAGTACACAATGAGGAAAATATTCGATTACATTTATGTTATGAATACATAAAATAATTCAAAGTAGATCTAGGGCTCGCCATGGCAGTTTTTGCTATTTGAACGCGAGCCCGAGGCCATTATTTAAGGGCCACGGGCGCCGGAGTAGAGATACAGATTTTGTTAGGGCGCTCTGGAGTGTTTAGTAATTCTGTTTACATCGACTGTGCCCACTACGAGATATCTACTTGAACTGTGAAGACTTCGGTTACGAACTGTTATTTCTTCTAGTGACAACGACAGTGTTTTCGACTGTTGGTGCAACATCCTGGTTATGTTGTAAGAGGTTATCGGTACGAATTGTAACTCTGGAATTGTAGAAACTGCACAATAAATATTGTAAACTATTTATTTATTGTATACTTTTGGACATAACACTATATTTTCCCGATCGCTAAAATCAAGTATCGGACTGAACAATGGTACTCCGATCTTTAACGCATACTTTACTATAGAGTACCCGTCACTCTTAAACTAATGCAGCCCACAACGTAAAACCTCCCAATATGTGACACATTTTCAGTTCACTTTTCAGGAGAATAAAAATGGTATAAAATTAAATAAAAGAGGTTTCACTGTACTTAATTTTCAGTCATACTCAAAATACCTTTGGCAGCAAAAATACTGGGACATTATCGCGTTTGCAGGAAAATAAACCAATACGGGGCCCAAAAATAAATTGTTCATGATGCGTTCTGTCAGTTCTGCTCTAAAATGAAGAGAGTAGCTCAACATCACGAAATGACTTAAAGAAATCCTACTGAAAACCAATTGTTGGAATGACGACCGAAGAAAAATTTTCAAGTGGGCTATTTGATGTTTCCGACATCACTTAAGTACTAACGCGGCTGAAATAAGATTGCTCGAGAGAAAGTTACTAAAATAACAAATTCGATCCGCTCATTTTTAACCCCTCGCGGTATACACAAGTGTTCCTTCAACCAACAAGTGAACGATTGCGTCGTGGCTAACATAATCCACGTTGTCAGTATTAAGGTACACATAATAGGCGATTCTGAAGAAGAAAAACGCAGCAATAAGGCGAAGTCCGTATACAATTGGGGCGAAGTCAGCAAATAGACTCCAGTCGATCACGCCACCGACTTAATGCCTTCCAATTCTGTCTACACGCAGCTAAACGTTGATTGCTCCATTTCCTATGAGTAAGCTGCTTTAACGAATTCGACTCGCTGCTGTCCAACACGTCACACGCTTCTCCCGTCCAACGCTTACGCCATTCGCGACGTGGCCACCCGAATCCGACGTCTTTCGCCACTCTCTCGGGCCGCGCACAATAGGCCGTGCTCCTGAATCAAAGCCGCGGCGAGACTGAAGCGCGCGCCGCGGGGCGAAAACGAGCTATTCCTGAGCCCATTAGCGTTCTTTCGCGAGGCGGAGCTAACAAGCCGGACGGCCCGCGCGCCCTCTGCGAAGCGTCGTGTGGCGGCAGCCTGGCGGGATTCCCCTCGAACTCATCGACGCGACCGACGTACAGTGCTGGCAACGTAAAAGCGACTCTGACAGTTCTCTCGCCGCGTGCTCCGGTATTACTCGCGCAACTTTTCTTGAACGATGGATTGCAGGAATGCGGGTAGAGTGGGGGTATTTGTTACGAAATCGGCCACTAGATTTTATGAAGCAATGCCAGTCTCTGGAGAATCAGTCATGCCTTCGCAACTTTCTCAATAATTTGCTTTCTAATTTTCTCAGGAGTTTGGGGTATTTCCTGTGATGAATATTCCACCTGCTTTGGTCATTTATTTAAATTTTTTGGAGAAAATCACGGTCTCATCTTCAACGGAAAATAGTTTATATTTCGCGCCAGTGAAGATGTGTTTGTAATGTCATCAATGCACGCTGCGAGCTTGTGTCTTCAACTGTTTGTGTCAGAGAGGGGGAAGCATGGTAATCGTTGAAGAAAAGTTGCGCGAGTAAGAAGTCTTGTAACGTGGTGCCAGAGTGAGTGATTCTTTCGTAATTAATGATGAGAATACGAATTATAAAGGTTGGACGTTAGATGTTTATAATTGGTGGGTGAATGCGTGGAATGTAAGTGGAAGAAAGAAACAATTATATATGTGGGGAACGACTGGTGTTGGAAAGTCAACGTTGTTTGAAAAATTGTGTTTGTCAGGAAATGAAGATAGTTTTTTATCCTGGGGAACGATTTCGGGACGTCTGGTCACCTTACCACTGAGAACAGAATTGTTTAGCATTGATAACATGGTATATTCGTTTATCCGTTGTTTTTTTTTTGTTTTGTTGTTTTTTGCAAAAATCTGATGCAAGTCACTTCGTGGATGTGAGAGGGAGTGTGTTTCATGTGCTGCAGTTTTTTAAAACTCTTTTTGAGTGATTGTTTCCTAAAAATGGAAAATAATTGCTGCGAAACGATAATAATTCTTGGTTGGCACGGTAATTGCAGTTTTCGAAATAAAGCCCATATGTTTCGCTTCGTGTTCGAATAGATCACGAACCAGCAGTCAGGCGGGAAAAAAAGCTTTCAGATATTAAAATATAAGTTTTGCTGTTGCCACTTCAATGAGGAAAACTCTATAAACATGTGTAGCGAATTATTCTTAACATATTAGTAAATTTTGTAGGAGAGTATAGCTCTGTACTATCACCAATTTAAATATGTTGTTTACTTCATTTATAATATTAATTTCCCTTCCCCCTTTATTTAACTTGCTACATATCAAATAAATATATTTGACTTACAGAGTAAATTGCTGCATGTTCAAAGTACAGCATTTGAACACTTACTATAGTTGACAAATTCATAATACTCCGGGCTTGATTTATGTCGGAATGCGACGGAACGGCGTTTCGATACCTCAGGAATAATTATTAAATTATACTATAAATATATAATTAATTTCTGTTAAATTAAAAACTTGCTTGGGGATGCACTCCGAGATCTAAAATTTTATAAATCAAGCACTGCTAATACTTGTTCAGAAATGCGCTATAAAGACGATGATTTAATATTGATGTTCATGTGAGAGCTCTGTAGAAATGAACGACTGGTAGAGATTAGCTGAGAGTGAGTATTGCCAAATGTCTCTGCAGTGAGTCCGGCCGAGAGGTCCTTACGTTCAAGTCCCGATGATGGAGGATTTTCGACACCAGCTAGATAGCTAGGTCGAATACAGCCATTGTCTGGGCGAGAATTCTAGAGGTTAGTTGCTCTGATCGTCAGTTTTCCGTGTTTTCTCCGGTCAACACCAGGCAAATGCCAGAGCAGTATTATTCTTACAAAAGGTCCATGTACCCCGTGCGATCTTACCTTCCTCTTTATTGACTTATCATTTCCTCTTTCTTACACACGCACTTGCAACAAACTATCACACATGTCGAGAGACCAGACGGGAGCTTAGTTTGTCCCGCTGGGGAGATACCTGAAAAGGAAATTCCCCGCTAGCCGACGTGTATTGTCCAATTTTCTTTAGAATGGGATGATTTGACTGCTAGTGCTGGCAACACAACTGACGATTCTGTGGTCGTTGTGTCCTTGAACTTATTAGACTCTCCTTCCTCCATTCGTTCGTTTGCAGTTGGCTAACTTGTAAATAGTTACGACTCTCCCTGGCTGTGATGTCCTCGTCCGACGAAAATATAGTGTTCCACGAGAAATAATTAAAATTAGGAAGTGCAGAGCTTTGTGCTCTTCTGTAAAAATTCTTTCTTTTTATAAAAATTACATTGATTTTAGTTTTTATGTGATAAGTATTGTTTGTTTTAAGATCGAGTCTTGAATGTGAGATGCGTATTCGTGACGGTGCACGTGTTTACTTCTCTGAAGTACACGTGATGTTCACTTGTTTCGCCAACTGTCACTTTATCCCATTCTTAAGAAAATCGTTCTATAGATCAGCGCCGGTTCTCACCATCCAGTGTGGGAGTAAATCCAACACTTCTAAGTAAAACAAACACCCACTAACACTATCGGAACTATTGACCACATCAGTTAACGTTCTTGGAAGCGTCAATTAATCAATGTTATGTTAAGACAAAACAAAATGACTCATTCTTATGTCATTTTTCTCACCTTTCGTCTATTTTAACTAATGTCATTTTTTACCATTGTACATCACTTTTAATGCGGCTTTCGCTTATTTCATTGATATTAATATCATTTTAGTCGTACTTGCTTCAAATAATATTTGTGAGGTGCAACAAATGATCGCCACAGAATTCTTGAGTAGCCTATTCGATTTCTTCGCTCATATATTGTAGTGTCAGCCGCAGTGTGCTCTATTGCAATCTAAGGTTCCTGTGACGTAGTATATCGGCGCCATTGTGTTTGGCCGCTTTCGCGATGAAGGCTGAGATTTTCTTTTAAGGAACAGTCCAAACCTAATGTTTGCCAGCTGATTTAACTTGAACAAAATTAAAAAGCCTTGATTACATCAGTAACATACCTACCTAGCTTAAGTTGTTGATATGAAGTGGTTTTCATGAAATTTTTACGTCATTTTTCTTTGTTTTTTTAGGGCATTTTTTAAGCATATTAAGAGCATTTTATTGATCATTTTTGGTAATGTTTTAGGTGATCAAAATTCGCTCCCTAGTAATGTGCGTATTTGCCTTCGCCTTTCGTACAACAGTTGTCGAAAAATTTGAATGCTTGAACGTCGTGACGTCTCAGATTACATGTTCGTCTAAGATAGCTATGCAGTGGCGACCGCAGGGTTGCGAGAAGTGTTGCTACGGAGCTCTTTCCTCACGACTACTATGGAATTTCCTCAAATAACCTCCCCAATGAAACAAATTTCCAAAACTTTGAAACGAAAAGTATTCTTAAAATTATGGACGAACGACATAAGCTGTCTCTGACGATTCTTTTGACTGTTCCCTGAAATCCCAATAATCCAAGTCAATCGATGATCGTCCTCAGAGAAGCTTGAAGCCGTCATTCGTTTTCCTCATTTTTTCCCCTTTCTCTCTGTCTATTGTTTATTTATCTCCTTTTTGATACATAAAAATGTGACAGTGACCTCTATTATGTTTTATTCAAAATAATTGAGAGAATTATATTTCTATCTCGACTCCGGATGAAAATAATTTATCCACAAAATCCCCAAACATTTCCCCGTCCATTATATTCCCCTTTATTTCCCCACAACAACAACAACAAAAAACTCCATTTCGGGAACCAAATTCCCCAATCTGGCAACCTTGGACAACCGTTAAAGTACAAACCAACACTTGAATTTTAACGGTCGTCAAGCGCACAGCTTTACGGTACTTCGATTTATATCTTGCGCGAAGTGAACACTTCGAGTCACGAGCTGGAAAAAAGGGAGACGTCGTCATCCAATCCGGAGCCTTAAAACCAAAAATTTAAGTCGTGACAAACCTTGCGATTGGATGACAATGCCCTCTTCTCCTGCCCGTTCGTGTTCTTGAAGGGACTTTCTGTTTTAATCGGAGTGTATACTGTTATTTTGGCGGCGGCGGTGAGAGAGACGGGCGGCAGGGGCGACGTGGCCGGCGGCTCTGGAGTGGCGGCGTGCGCTCGCTGACCAATTAGCGCGATCCGCTGGCCGCGGGCCACGCGCCGACGGCGGCGCCAGCGGGGAACAACTGTTGTGGAAAGACGCGACCCGAGGCAAAATGAAGGCAACGAGTGATTGGATGAATCAACCGTTCTTGCAACCGTCGGAATCGTTGGACCAACGGTTAATTTTTGTAGATCGCTCTTCTCCCGAACACGAATTTACGGAGTTGGTGTGTAAATGTTTTTGTGAGTCATAATGAAGAATTTCTTTTTTATTTTGGAGTGTTTTTCCACCAAATTAGCATCCATCCTTTGCCGTTTGAAAATACCCTTAGTGTTTGGAAGTTCCTTTTTAATTTTTCATAAACTTTTCCCGCGTTTTTAATTGATGATTGGTTCGTTTGCGACTTCGAGAGGTGGACCCAAAGGCTTGTGAAACTTTCGCGCAACTTCAAGTGATGTGTGTTAAAGAATTCATCTGTAAACCACGATTGTAGTATTTAATGAACATTTAAAAGTTATCAATTACAAATAACTACAGTTATGTAAAAATAACAACTCACTCTATAAATATTCCATGAAATTATCTCTTCTATTCATTTATATTTATGCATCCATGTGGATAGAGAACTTCAGAATAATTGGGGAGTTTCACCTAAAATATTATGTTATTATCTATTAAAGGTTCATAAAGGTGTATTATGTTCGTTTCTTTCGAGTGTGTACTGAAAATTCAAATATTTAAGAAATATAAATTACATTATTTACGAATATCCATTTCTCGAGATTTTGATAATCTCCTCGATAGCTGCTTTTCACCCATCACTGCGTAGATGTCCCCATAATTGCCCAACGATTCTAAAGTCTCGTTGAATCGTTCTGAAAACCAATCATACTACCGGTTCAACCAACCGTTGGACCACCTCCGGATCCCATTGCTAGACCAGTACGTTAATTAAAACATTCAGTTCGTTGACACGTGAGCTTGAACGTCACCGTAGTTACGTTCCTATAGTGACGTTCAAGCTCCCGATTTGCTGATAATCTTGTCGTAGCAGCTCCCTATTGGAGTTTGCCTTCTCTCTCCTTTTCCTCTGACCTTGAGACGCACGTTAAAAAAATCGAAGTATAGTATTTGTTTGCTGTATATTTTACCGACGTGGTGGCCGAATCAAGAGCGAAAATAATCTGTAAAAGAATTTCCTGCATTCTCGCGATTGTATTGTTAAGTTCTAGTAAACGGATCGTTAAAAACTTGTTTTTTCTTCACTTAAGTAGATTGTTTAAGGATTTGCTACCAAAATAGTTATTTATAAATGTAAAAGTGACATTTTATTTTGCGAGTAGAAATGTTTGCGACATGAGGCCCACAGGCCTTGTGTTGCAATCCAACGAGCAAAATATAATCACTTTTACCATGTGTTTCATACAGTATTTTTAAACAGTTTTACTGTCTTTCATTTGGTTTTAATTCAATGATACATGACATCAGTTTACATTAAGGTCAGTGGTAGCTGATTCGATCAAATGGAAGTAATCTGTTTACTTTGTTACATCCACATATAACTGGACTCTCACTTTATCACTAAAATTCAAAATTGAATTTTCAGCACGCTTTGCGTGTCCTGAAGTAATAGTATTTACTAGGGTATGTCTAGAGGCAATTTTTCGGATATCGCATACGGAATAAAAAAAAAATTAAAACGTAATTCTCGACAAGCAATAAAAAATGAAAAAGTGATTGGGTCTCTTCGAAATCACGTCATCATTTGGTGGTATTGGAACGACATATGGCGGTGCAACTTGGTAGTTTTCGCACGGCGTAATTCAGTAGCTGTTGTGAGTTTGGGATTGGGAAGGGATTGTTGAAGTGGAATTTTTTTGAATTTCGAGAAGAAAAATCTCTAGAAAATAATTAGAACAGCTGTTACAAGAGTGCAATAGATAAATGTATGCTTTCGTTTTCACGATCAAAAAGTCAGAGAACCAATATTTCAGCAAATTGATGTGTTTTAGACTGAACCCTACTTCGTTCGTTGTTCAAAGTAGACAAAGTAAAATTTACGGAATCCTCTCCAAAATAGAAGAGTTTTTTAGAGTGTTTTTCAGATCAATTTGATGGGGACTATTTGAAATGCGAAAAATCATACAATGAAGGAAAAACATCTCTCGCTGCATTTTGTTTGTAAGAAATTTACTGTAATGTTCTTTTATATTCTTTGAAAATGTAAGACTTTAATTTTGTACCATCATTTTTACGGGTAGCACAATTCTAAAATATGTAGTAGTATTGCAAGAATATGATACAACTCGAAAATATGTGTTAGTAGTGTAAGAATACGGTAGTAATACATCTTCAATGGTATGTGGTAGGGGTGTGTGAAGTTAGGATTCATTGGCCTCCAAAATAGAGATAAAATAATATGACATCGTTTCAGATCTATCTTTTTATGTTATGAAGACAAGTTACTCTTTTGTATCATAACTCATAAATTGAAGTCCATTTATTGATAATAACTTTGCCTTGCGTGTCGTTGAACAAAAAATGGCACTGCCTTTACACTTTCCGTTAAACTTTCCGATTTCGAAAAAATCGTCCAAGTTTTTGCTTAAATGAGTGTCAATTGTCCATTTCTTTCAGTCTAATCATGTTTTCAGGTGCATTTTTTCTATGACATTCATTGTTACCATGTTTTTACCTGGTTGACGTTTTACTTGTAGACAAACGTAGTTTGATTGTGTATCCCTGATTATAAACTTTTATATCATTTTTGCTGATGACTGATTCTCTTTCCTTCAGTCTGCCTGCCTGAGGACTGGCATTGAAGGATAAGAATTTCTTCTTCTTGTTCTTCAATGTCGTTCCATGATTTAATAACCTCGCCCACGTTTCACTTTATCACAACAGTACTCTCTTATTGCTTCCCCTCACGTTTTTTCCGTCCTCTTCTTCTCATTCATCCTGCCACTCAACATTTCATTTCCTACACTCCCATTTTTTTCTTCAAACTCGGCTGTATTTTGTACAACTTCCCGAAACACGCGTAAAAGTCTTCGCTCGGGAGAGACCCCATTTCCCGGGATAAGACGTAAACTCGAGAGGGGGAGGCAGCGGGACGTGAGGCAGAGCGGGAAATATTAAGAGGTTTGTTTGGTGTAGGGGGCCCAAGGGACGAGGCCAAATGGTAGAGGGGTTGAGCCGCTCAAAGAAAAGAAAAGGGTGTTCAAGGGTGGGGGAGGGGACGGGGAAGGGGCGCATCACGTATTCACAAACGCACACCGGCTTGGGACTGTGCATCTGACCGACAGGTCCTAGGGTTCGAGTCCCGACGGTAGTAGGATTTCCGACTTTTAACTAGATAGCTAGATAGAATTCAGCGTTGCCTGGAGGAGAATTATAGCGGCGATGATCGGATATCTCCGATCAACGCCAGGCGAATGCTGGAGAACTACCCTAACAAACAAACAACGGATCGCGCGCGAGCTTTCCTTCCTCATTCTTATTCTATTCTCACCCCTTTGAAGCCTAGAGCTTGATCAGATGAGAGGAGATATCTGAATGGGGAGATCACCTACAAGCCGACGTGTTAATCAGCGCCAGATATCATCCAGTCGTAGAAGAACACCACAGCATCGGTGATAAAACTTGCACCACACTTAAGGGATTACTGTTGACGCTCCCAGAAATACGAAATAGTTAATCACAAAACACACTTGCGATCTCTCGCCTTCACTTCTCACCTTCGTCCTGTAACAATCTGCAGCAGTCAGGTTAGGACCGTCGAGTGTCCGCCTCGCGAGGTCACGGTTCGGTGTTTTCCGGTCCACCTTTTGGATCAGGTCTCGTACGCATGTCGGGCAACTAACCACTTGCTCACGAATCCTTCCACGACATTGTAAGGGAGCAAAAAAACGTGTTGTTTGGAATGTAACTACTTGGCTGTCCGGGAGCCCCCGCGTCCTAGACACGGGTGCCGACGTTTCGGCCGCCATTCTAGGACAAAAGAGTAACTTTTCTTGTGTAGTTTAAGATCATGAACAAAGCCATTTCTTGATAGATTCGTGCTTGTAACAAAGGTACGATAACCTCATTTTTAAAAGGAAGGCAACTCAAGACCAGGTTCAAGACAATCTGAGGAAATGCTCACGAAAGGAGTAAATTCTCGGTTTTTATTCATATGGATGGGAGCATATGCTGCACTGAGCTTAGGAATGTGAGCACTGTCTCATGTTTGAGAAGTTACTATTTTTTACTTTTCCGGTATCTCTTTCGCCCTAGGCGCCCGACGAGGAAGTTTCCGTGCCAGCTCCATATAGGGGAGATACAACTAGAGTGCGCGTGAACCTACTGCGCAGGTTTCAACATGCGGTGGCCGCAAGTCACGTGACTTTGGGACACCGGCAGCTTGTTTTGCCTTGTATTGTGTGTACTTTTGCGTGCTGTTTGTTATTTCTGGTGCTACAGCGTAATTATTTGGGGGCCTACAAGTTTAGCTAGGATCATCTGGAAATGTTTTTCAGCTGCATACGAAGCAAAGACGGATTCAACAATAATCCTACTGCTAAGCAAATTGCCTGGGCTTACAAGCGATTACTGATGCAGATTTCTACTTCTGCCTTCGCGAATTGTGTTCCACAGGATGAAACAACTATATTAAATGTTAGTTCACGTCAATATGCAAGTGTGTCACAAATGAATGATCCTTAACTGTGCATTGAGGTGCCAATTGACCATATGTACTTGCCATCAGTAGACAATCTTCAAACTAGATTGTCTCCCTATGTCGTGGACATTGTAACGTATATTAGAGGATTTGTAGTAAAAAAATGGAAATTTCTCTTGCTTGTGTTGACTGTAAGATAGTTCTTTGCCGGACTGATAGTGACGAAGACTCATATTCCTTCATTCAGAGGAAGGATGATCATGGGCTGAAATACCCTTCTGTAGATGTTCTGCAAAATAACAGAAGTAGAAGTAAGAATACTTCAAGGGAGAGGTGACAGTTTTCAAAGGGCAGCTTACACTACAATTGTAAATAGAAGTTTGAGAGAATTTGTAAATAATTCCGTTTTTTGTAATTTAACTTATCATATTATTGGTTAAGAGGCCATACTGAATCATAGGATGTATTTAAGGCAATATTATTTAAATGTATTGAAATTAGATTAAAACATATAGAAAGAGAAAAGACTGAAATTTACCAGAAAAATAGAATTAGATCAGTTAATAATAAAATTATTTTATTTAGAGGGCATTAATTTGTATGTATTTATTGGTGTTAGTAGTATATATTATGTAATTACAGGTGTAAGTTATGTTTGTAGTGTTAGTAGTATATTAGTGTTTATGGTTTGTATGATTGTAAGTATTTGATTTTTATTAGTAAATTCTTTGAAAATTATGTATTTCAGCTTCTGGGTCAAAGACCCCCATTTCGATCAGGTTTTTGTTCAATTTCCCTGATCCATTGAGTTTAAATGTAGCTTCACTATGCGCACGTTTTGTTGAGCATTCCTTTTGCTTTTAGTGGTAGGAGTAAAGCCAATGTTATGATACTGTTTTGTCAGTAATACAAAAAAAAATTAATACCTGCTGATTGTTTATTGATGCAAATAAGTTTTGTATAATTTGGGAGGGAAAATATCTAATGGCTATAGTTGAAATGTTGGGAAGAGATTTTTGAGCTCAAGAAAATGTGTGCAGATGGTACTTCTCCTCTGTATGTCACATACAGTATTTAATGTTTTTAACTAAATAAATCAAAATATATATCAAAATAAAAGTTTGTTTCCCCCTCTACAAATCCTTGAAATATTTTGATAACTTGCTGTTATATGTCTGATGTGGATTATCAATAGCAGAATGTCTAGCATTGAGTAGTAACAGAAACTTGGATTAATGCCTCCCATGGAGTTAATTTATTTTACAAATATTCTTTATTTATTGTCCTATATAATAGTACTTGTAAAACAGGTGTAGTGGGGTACGCGGTTGAGAGTGACAAGTTGGACAAAAATCGTAACTTTCATGCACTTAATTAAATAGAGCAGAATAACTTAAAGTAACTTTTCTGCTATAAGCAACATTCTTAGGGCTGTGTAATAAATGAGAAAATAACGCTAGAGTGAAGCATGTTAGATACTTATTAAAGTTAGTACGAGACGGGTGTATAACAGATACCTCCCAGCTATCCCAAAGTCACGTGACTCGGGCGCGAGAGATGTTGATACCCGGCCGGGCCTTCTGCGCACTCTAGTATATCTCTACTCTATGGCCAGTTCAGAGCGCCCGAAGGCGCTCGTCGTTTTCCGTCGTGGTCTACTATCTATCGAGGCTTTAGTGAACTATGTGATGCTACCTCGACAGTTGAAAGTGTATCCATGGACTTTCTACCAAGAATTATAACTATTAGACAAAAGAAGAACTCGAACCGTCAATTTATACATCAGGAGTGTAAACAGCTGTCATGGCAGGGTTGAGAGAGGACGAAATTGAGGAAGAATTATGTGCCAGCGACTTTCGTGATACAGAGTCAATTAGTAGCGATGACAATGGTTTTCTATGTGAAACTGAAAGCGATGGAAGTGATAGTAGTGAAAATAATAACAACAATGTAATTGGACCAGGTATACATGTTCACTGAACCTTGTAATTTTCTGGGAGATGTTGGTCCAATTCTTAATTTGGAACCTGATTCTTATGAAAATTTATATTTTGAACACATGTTGGGCGGTGATTCACTATACCAGGATATAGCAAAGTGCACAAACATATATACAACCTTCAAACAAGTAAGAGGGGCAAGGAATGGAAGGACACTACAGCTGAGGAAGTGAGGGCATATCTAGGTGTCCTGATTTATGTGGGATTGTTTCCACTACCAAAAACACGTGATTACTGGATGAGTCCTGACATTGATTGCCCTATAATCAGAAATACAATGACCTTCAAAAGGTACAAATTGTTAACAAAATATTTGCATGTAACTTATGTGACATGAATGAAAGATAAAAGTGATCCTTCATTTGAAATGCTACAAAAAGTTCAACTATTGCTTGAAAGTTGACTAATTTCCAAACACAATACAATCCAGGCGTATGGATACCATTCAAAGGAAGAAATATTATGAAACAATACATAAAAGAAAAGACAATGAAATTGGAAATGGGTTTTGAAGGGAAATGTACACCTTAGGAAGAAAGAAAAGAGAAGTAACAATATGTTATAATAATAGGGATAGGATAAAGGGAATAAGAATTATTAAAAATAAAGCATAAGTGGTATAAAAATAATAATGATAGAATTGAACTGGGATAGCATTAAAATTAAATATCTCAAGGTTCCTAAATTATCATTAACATGATCTCGATAAAAAATAAATTCAGATTTCTTAAAATGTGTGTATAATATTTATAATGAAACACACTTTAAACTAACTTTCTAAATTTGAATCAACATTCAAAAATGTCTTTGCTGTTCAGATTTAAAACCTCTCATGGACATAAGATGGTAATTATATTTCTACATCTCTTACCGAAACTTGTAAGTAATGGGGATATTTGGGAACTGCTTTATCTATAAATGTCAATAAAACATAATGATATTTCATAATATTAATATTATCACACATTCAAAAATGTGACAAGCTTTTTCAATTCCTGTCTTATAGAGCTTTTTCTTTCCATGTTCATTTATTGTGACATTCCTTAATTCCCTGCTCTTAATCGAAGGGTGTTATACATTTTTACAATTTCTTTTAGAAATTTTGTTTCGTGTAAATATTCGCAATCAGTCACAGAATTAATTGAGCAACCATGTAAATAATTATTGAAGTTTAAAATAGTAAATGTAAACTCTGAATTTATGAATGATCAATACATTTTTGGATTCTGGCGACCCATGCTAGTTCCACTTCCATAGATGCTATGCTACCCAAGTTGACATAAGCTGAAAATGTGTTCTTGCTAGCATCCCAGATCAACTGCTTTCTTATCGGCATACCATCAAATATAAGAGCACATTCCTTCAAATGTGATATCTTGTCACTGTTTTCATTTATACATTTTAAAACTTCACCAATAAAACCTGTTTCACAATTTATTAAAAAGTTATTCATGACCTTGGTATATTTGGATGAGGTAATGCAAATAATGATCAGGCATACTTATATGCTTCAGGAGAATAAAAGTGCAAAGTAAGAACTGTTTCACAAGGTCACTCTACCATATTCCCCTTTTATCACATTTAGAATTTTGTTACTGTCTTTTGATAAACTCAAACAGAAAACCACTAACATTTTCTTCAAGAGCTGCTTTCACGTCAGAATTTAAATGTTCTATCTTAATTATTTGATTAAGTCTGCTATGTTACTTATCTTCTTATTCCTGCGATTGAGTCTCATTTGTAAAGCTTAATTATCTTCCTCCAGATGGCTTTGGTCAGTGACTGAGGAACGGTCTATCTGTGTTTTTTTACATTTATGTTTTTTACGAGATTTGCACTGAGAATCGCTTCCACATCAGATTCGCCTTCTTTGTCCTGTAGCACATACAAACTCGTTAATTTGGTCAAATTATTCATTAATTGGTATCACAATGGTGGAAGACAAATTCTTACTTTCATACATTGTTGGTATTGTAGTGAGTTTTTGTTGGCATTTACAATGAAATAATTATGAGTCATTGTCAACAATATTGTTTGCAAACAATATTATTGACAAGGGCGACTCATACAATTATTTCATTTCATACATTGTTCATTGGAATAAAGATTATATGAAAAAATATGAAACTTGTTCTCACATTACTTACAATTAGAAGGTTTCAACCACTTTCGAGGTCATCTCGGAGATGTTTCTTCCCCAAGATGGACCGGAAAATCAAACACAGAAAAAACTGCTTCTTATTTCATTAACATGACTCCTGGGCTAACCTAGAAACACAATAAATTAATAACGCGTATATAGCTGAGATAAATTTACTTCACATGTACTGTTAGAAACAATTATCAAATTACTACTATAATATTAACCTGATAAAAACCCTCAAGAAAATGTTTGCTGCAGTGTGTGCTACTTATGGATGGTATCTATTTCTCTCTTCAGACAGAATTCTCTGAATCCATTTCTTCAAAATGTCTGGTCAGTAAAAAGAGAATCTACGTAAAGAAGACATTCAAAACATATTTATATAAAATTTATCGTTAAAAGGTTGTGATACAGCATCGCACAACGGTGTAATTTCAAAACCATTTTGAAAGACAAATCTCTTAGTTGTGAAACTGAATCGCACTTCATGTCTTCTGGAGTTGTTTACAACCGCAAGCAACACAATACTTTACCATTGTGTTTCTTGTTAAAGGTAAAATTAAACGAAATAATACCACAACCTTTCCACGCCGCACCAAAACACATACTATTTAATAATAGGAAGGAGGCACATTGGAATACGCTCCAAGTTTGCCAACTCACCAGAATCAGACGTTACGCTCCCGAACGATTTCCAGCATTGCAGTTGTGGATCCAGTTTATATAGTTGAGATCACTGTCCATTGTGTGAGTGTACCATAAAGGAGAGATACAATATCTCTACTCTATGGAGTGTACGAGGTTTGGTGATCGTAAACTGTTTATTACGTCAGAAAAAGACGTAAGACAGCGTTCTATTCGTTCTCGGTTGTCCCCCAACATCCAGTCAGACAATAGAAAGCCATCGTTCAAGAAGTGAGAACCTGGAAATACCCGACAACTACATGTAATGGACATTTTTGACTGTAGTGAGTGAAGCGAATAGTATTTCGGTTGAGATACGTTGTGAAGTGTGAGTCTTCTGCAACCAGGTTTACTTTTTCAATCTGTAAACTCTCTAAATCGCAATAAAATGAGTTCAACAGCCGCCGATGATACTGGTGGAAACCCTATTTATGGACCCTTTTTCGGAGTTATGGGAGTCGCTTCGTCGATTATATTCACTGGTATGTATTTGAAAACTTAAAACACCGGTATGTATTATTTCTGGACAGTGGAGGTCAGTTTATTTGAAGAAAATGGATATCTTTGGGTGGACTTGTTCAAGACCCGTTATTTAATCATACATTTCAAAAATCATGTCCGAATTAATGTGGCAGCAACAATAATGTACAGCGTTCCAACGAACTAATCGTATTTTTGTTAATTAAAGGCTTTCATCACATGCGTAAATAACCAAATAGAAGTAAAATTGTACCAATGCGATGCTGAACAATTATGCGAATTTCATTAGAAAATGGTTTTGCATGCGGATTTTGCTTTAAACATTTCTCACGTCTTGAATTTTTTTCTTGCGAGAAAGTAACATTTGAGTTTACGTAGTTGCCACATTTGAATTCTCAATTCTACTACTCAGGAGTGTCCTGGGTGTAAAACTTCAATAGTAAATCAGGTATTCAGTTTTTAAAAATACTTTGTACTTAAGTATGTTTTAATTGTAGCGCTAGGAGCAGCGTATGGAACCGCTAAGTCAGGCACTGGCATCGCAGCTATGGCTGTGATGCGGCCGGAACTTATTATGAAATCCCTCATTCCTGTAATCATGGCGGGTATTGTTGCCATTTATGGTTTGGTCATATCTGTATTGTTAGCGGGCGCTCTTAAAGAACCATCTGACTATCCTTTGTATAAGTGAGTACAGATTCATATTTATATTTTTCACGTATGTAGTGTAAATCAAAAAGCGTAATGTTATTTATCTTAAATTTCAGAGGCTTCTACCATCTTGGTGCGGGGCTGTCTGTGGGTTTTAGTGGATTAGCATCTGGATTTGCTATAGGTATTGTTGGCGATGCTGGTGTTCGAGGGACTGCTCAGCAGCCACGCATGTTTGTAGGAATGATTTTGATCCTCATTTTTGCAGAAGTGTTAGGCCTTTATGGTCTCATCGTTTCTATTTTCTTGTATACTAAGTAACCAATCAAATCCTTAACATTCAAAAGACAAGCATGCGCTTCTGTTATCCATGAGTTTTAGTTATGTTATTGCGGAAAGTGAATAGGAAAAAAAACTATTTCTCGCTCGTAACTGACTTTCACAATAAAATAACCTCATTTATAAATTAATTACAGCATTGTAAAATTGGCTTTTCGTTGGAACACATTTACAGCATAACGTTGAAGAAAACTGTATGTACCACAACGTGCACGAGTCCAACGTAAGAATTGTGGTGATTCAAAGGTTACCACGTCTGTAAAAATAAATTAATGTATTGTGTGATGACATGGAAATCCTTTGTTTTCTTTCGGTGCTGGATTTGTTGATTTTCGTGAAGATGGGCATAATTGGACGTGTAAGACAATGCGGTGTATTTTGAGCATCATTGACAACTGTTTCCAATTACACATTTTATTGACATGTTATTTTAATTTGAAGCAATTTACTAACGAAATTTTCTGTAAATTCTTGCGAAACATTTCTTTTAAAATATATACCACGAACAGTGATTGAACAATCGGTATACATAATGTTGCAACAGGTATTTTTGTACAGTAAATACTCTAAAGATTGCAGGGACTGTAATTTTGAAAGTCATTCGGCTTATTCTCATGGCAGTGAAACTTTGGGTATCATTGCGTCTTGTCCTGCGCGGTAAAATTGGTTGAATAAAGAGAGATTAATAGAAAAAGTTCTAGTTGTAAAATGGCGTGGTTGGTTTTACATTGAATCATTTCCATGTAAGACTGTAAAAGGGATACTGGGCTTAAACATTTTCATTTCATTTGCTGTTTCTTCTAATCAGACTAAAATATTGTTTGTAACTCACAGCCCCGATTGATATTAATCATGAGGCTTAACAAATTTGTTGTATCAGAAAGACGTTGCTCACTGAATAGGTCAAAGAAACTAATTATATTCTTTAAAAATTATGATGAGTGTTCTACTGATAATATGACTGTTCTGTAATTACTGCTAAATGTATATTATGTGGGCAGAGTGAAGTATTTGTGTGTCGACAAATGCAGACAGATTTAGTCTGCCTGAACATAATTAAATGCATTCTCTGCCACCTGTTTTAAATGTTGAGATTGTGCAATATAGGTCACCATCATATTCACTTTCACCTCTAGATGCTACTTAATGCATTACTGGTGTTTCTATTGGTTTGCATTTTTTCAGTTAACTTGATCCGTAAGATTGACTGAGAAAGGCAGAATATCGAGTATTTGGAATTTTTATAATTCCAGTCGGAGAATAGGATTCAATTCTTGGATTCTGTTACTTCTGAATCCAAATAAGAGTAAATTAGCATTTGCCGTTTGTAAATTAGCAGTGTGGCATTTAAAAAAATGAGAACCAGGTATTATGTAAACCTTTTTGGTGGTAAATATTAAGCCCTTTTGGCTCTCTATATAACTTATATAGAGTAACTATGTAACTTAAGTAGAGTAAATACTTTGAAATTGTTTGGCGTAAGGTCGTATAATTGGTTATAATGCAATAGTATTTTCATTTAAGACTAACTGTCGTGGAAAATTCAGAGTGAAAGAAAAACACATTCTGTAGCTTCCAGACTTTTAGATTACGAAAAAGAATTCTACGAATAATAAGAAAACCCCAGCGGCGTTCTTTCTTGTAAGCCTCTCTTTATTAATGTTGCATTTTTTCCATTTAGTCCAGTCATTATCTAGGTTCCTAAAAACAATTGTAGAGTAGTTTTTATACTTTACTCCTTTATTTTGTGAGGCTGTTCACGAATGTCAAGTAGTAGAACATTTGGTGCGAAAATTAGTTTCAAGCAATATTTTTTTTAATTCAAAACTTTAAATGATAATATATGTCTGCCATTGGATTCAATGTATAAGGTTTGCAGTGGATTCACGAAAATATCAGGTATTCTTCGTAAGCAGTATGCGAGAAAGTAAAATAATTAAAAGTTAGTATATAATACGCTACTGCGTTGGCAAACAAATGCAAATAGATCTAAAGACATATAACAGTAATTATTAAACACTATGGTATTGTCATACTATACAAATATATAAAAGTATAAGTTTATATTACCGCGAACGAAAAGCTGCGGTCATTATCGCCTTCTATTATCAGTGCGACGTCACTACAACTGGTAACGACATCCAACAATGACTGCTGATCTGTTCGTTTTCACATTTAACATAATTAAAGGCGGAGATTTGAAATGGAATAACATAAATATAATTAATAATAATAAAATGAAATGGAAAGTAATATAAGCATTCATACTTACGTAGACATTTTATATACATTATTTTATATTTACATTCATACTTATCAACTGCCGCAAAACACCTCTGAAATTACAATCACAAAACGCATGGTTTTTAAATAATGCGATATAGTATTTCTGTTGAAGCACCTCAAGTTAGGTTGTTGTTTGCAATTTTCGAAAATACAGTGTGTACTGAAGATGGGACCAGCTCCAATTTCTTTCCCTTTCTTTGCTTCATTCGAGGAAAAAAATAAAGAAACTAGCGGTGCTACGACAGCACATACTTTCTCGCACCAAAGCGTTAAAAAAATATGTAATATTGAAATATTACAATTTCTGACCTACTACTAGCACTTCAGCTATAACTTGAAGTACCATTCAACAAACTCGAACGAAGCACCTCTGGTGCATATCGTTTCCTATATTATTTCAGTAGTGTACATACTTTGTGCGGTTCTGACACGCAACCAATCTTGATAAATGAGGTCTCTAAAGAAAAAAAATCGCAGAGACGTGAAAATTGCACTTGGACTTAAAAATATAAAGGATTTGTTGAAAAAAATGTATGCCGCTCGGTACTCGGCCGAATTGTAAAAAATCTAGTTAAATAACTCCTAAACGAAGCGTTCTCGGGTCCTAACACCTGAAATATTAAGGCCAAAGGTCACAAAGATTCGTTGCTCATACCGTAATGTGCAGATGTTATTAGACATTCTATTAATTTTTTGCTGAGCCGGAGATTATCGATACTAAACGGCCTATGATCCTCTTTATGACGTCACGCTTAGAAGGCTTAGATTCATCTATCATTTTCCACTTGCTGGGTACACCGTGTTTTGCGCCTACTAACAAGGTTCATTTGCGTAATCATTAATTTAAGATTCGAGTTCACAGGAACAACTGGAAGTATAATTCTCGACACTTATGAACATGTTTTTAGGTGTGTAGTGCAACCTTTCCTTTACCGTAATCTATAAGTGTACTGTATACCACTAACTGTAAAAGGAACTACATGTTCCTGTGTTTCAATTTCACGCAACACACAAAGGTAAGTATTGACATTCTTTTTCTGTGAAAAGTTTTTGACTTAACCGACATTAATCATGGTCTTGGTATGGAACCACACCACATACATCTACTAAACACAAAACGTTCATATTATTCTTGTTCAAAATCTATTTGTTTTTATCGCGTACCCCTCAAATTTCAAATTATGCTAATTTCAGTCAATATACATTCATGACGAAAAGGGTTCAAGAGGGAAAATTATTATTTTTGAAAACACGAATAAAAAATGATAATTGATGAAAGCGTGGCGTTTTTCTGAGAGTTTGTGAAATTACTGAGTAGCAGTATTTTGAATAGACTTTCATTTTCCAAATTCTGTCATTAAAATTGCTTCACACTTTAACGGATATTCATTAAAAAATAGCACAACACCTATAACTTTGAAGTTATTTGAAACATTTTCAAAGCAATAAAATTTGTTGTCATGTCTTCATCTAGGCGCCCTCTCAACAATTTTTGCATTTTTCAGAAGGATGCAATCCCATAACGTTCTTTCATACAACACCAAAAACATACTTCTCGGTATTTATTTCTCTTACATCCATTTTTACGAAGGCTAGAGGCAAAGCAATATTTTTTCATTAAATGTGAGGCTGATATTTAGTTTTGGAGAGATCTGAACCTCAGATAAAGAAAACATCAAGCAACAACATTAATTATTTTTGAAATTCTTAACCAGTTCTTCTCAGTGCAACGTCATAACCAATTCAATGTACTTCAGTACAACGCCCTCTCCACTAATGCCTGGGCGTTTTTTTGTGACGTCACATGTAGATGTGTTGGGAAGCGTCCAACTATTACTTGCGCTACTTTTTTGAACGATGGATTGAGGAAATGCGGCTAGAGTGGAGGTATTAGTTACAAAATCGGCCACTAGATTTTATGAAGCAATGCCAATCTTTGGAGAATCAGTCATATCTTCACAACTTTCTCAATAATTTGCGTTCGAACTTTCTAAGGAGTTCGAGATGTGATAAATCTTCAAATGGTTCAGTCATTTCATTTCATTTTTTGGGAGAAAATTACGGTCAGAAGTTTTCGTCAAGAGAAAATGGTTTCTGTTTCGGGCAATGATGTGTTTGTAATGTTGTCATCAGTGCTCGCTGCGAGCTTTTGCCTTCAACTGTTTATTGAGACGGAGATGGGGAAGCAAGGTCATCGTTCAAGGAAAGTGGCGCCGAACGCCTCTACGACGTACAATTTTTGAATTTGCGATTGTCAAGATTAATGATTGTCGATATTAAAAGAAAATAATGATATAGTCTATTGAAATTGAAAAAGTAATCAGGAAGATAAACATGCGTCGTAACTTACGTAATTGTGATTCACCTAGTTTTTGATAATAACTCGCACATAATTTTTTAATAAAAATATAATTTACAACTAACATGTTGGGTTTTTTTTCAACTAAAAGCTTCATTCATTGCAATGTAGGAACATGATGTAAATGGGAATATGAAACATCTTAGTATGAAGTAAATTGTCATTTCGTTTAAAATGTGTAATACAACTGATAAAAAAGAGGTAATTCAAATATTATAAACAAATAAGAGATTCAAAAACAGTGCCAGTTTGTAATTTTCAACGATTTTATTTATTTTGTCTATGAAAAATGGTAACAAAGATTCATTCTTGGTTGATCAGAAGTTTATGGTTTATTTTTGATGAACAGATTTCATTAAGGGAAAAATACAGTGTCGGATTTTCAGAAGAGGCAAGAGAGACCAGACTTCCCCACAAAATTGATTAACAATACTGAAAGGTGTATATTTGTTTCACTTAAAAAATCTTAGAATTAACTTTCTAAAATTTACATAAATGTGTACGGCTTGCTAGTAAATATTTAACAGAAGTCGTATCTCTTGCTGCAAACAATAGTGTTACAATTAAAGATGGAGCAAAGTATTTCTATGCGTTACACGTAGGTAGCACCACAAAGTACCCGTACTGCTTGTGCCTGAGGTCCAAGCTGTTGCCATTCAACGTCCCTCTACAAATAAGAGTAGTTTTGTTTTGTACAGCTTTGGAGTTGGTTTGGCACGGGTGCTCTCGCTCCAGACAGTGAGTGCTTTGTGGTTGCCATAGATCCATTGTGTGACAGACGCAGTATTTCAGTGGGCAGAATAAAATCTTTATTGGCAGTGCTGTTTTCGTGGAGAAGTGATCATAAAAGAAGAGACATTTTAAATCTAAATATTTTATTTCGGATGCCACCAATAACCAAAGTAAACCAAAAATCGTTGACTTTTTATTTCACAATATGATTCCGTGCCTGTATTTGTCTGGGCCTCCCCACCGCCCGCCACTGGAAAAATATCATCTTCATTATTGTTAGTTGTAGGGAAAAGGCCAAAAAATGTTGAAATTGCAATTTACAAAACATCATGGAATTTAACTTGCTTTAATAAATCCTATTTCAGAAACCGCAGCGACGGTGAAAAGTTCACACTCTAAAATTCCCCGACTTTTTTAAAGTTTTCTGCACTCCCATAACCCTGGAGGGGCAGAATTTAAACTAATGACCAAATCAACTTTGGGCAATTTTAGTTCAAACATGAGATATTATTTTAATTTTCAAAGGTAAACGTTCTTAAAGAAACCCCGGCCCTTGAGGGCGAGTGAGCGGTTTAGGTAGGAAGATGCCTACACTTCGTACCAACCTTGCTGTTGACATGTGAGAGGGGACGACGCTGACAAACGTTTCCAAGTGATTGGAAATAGAAGTAACTTTTCCAGGGAGGTAACTTACCGTTGTTGCCATAAACTCAGAATGAAGAGGTTAAAGCTCCTACGAGATGAGCACTTCTGTCCCACATTTATGACTCCCATCATCAAAATGTCACCCCATTCCAAGAATCCAACCAATGTAGTTATCGGACTCAAAAATGTCAACAGTGTAAGACTGAAAAGATCATGCAATGCGCACATGCCAAGGGCAGTAAACTGCGGCAATGCTGCCACTGCAGTAAGCCAACAGTCAGTTAGTTTATTTCTGGTGATTCCGAGCGTGTCATAATTTTGACATTAGTCCCGTAAGTATAGCGCATGTTTTTTGCTCGAGATGTGGCGGTGATATTTGCCTCGCTGGATCTGTCGATTAGAGAGGGTTTTCCCTACCACGTATCTCCCACATGCGGGGCACCGCCTAATCCGGGACAAACTTTAATCCGGTCTCCCGGCATGTATGGTAGTGTAGTGCTTCACGTGTGTGTGTGTGTGTGTGTGTGTGTGTGTGTGTGTGTGCAAGGGGTGAGCGTAGGTCAAGGAATGGGAATGAAAGATGGCGGGCGGTTCGTGGCCCATCTGGTAAGGTATTGCTACAAGTAATTCGCCTGATGTCGATCGGAGAAACCACGGAAAAAATCAATCAGAGCAGCCGATCGGAGCTAGAATTCTCCTCCGGGCAGCGGCAAACTCGACCTAGCAATCAGGCTAGGGTCAAAATTCTGCCACCTCCGGGACTCAAATCCCAAGACTTCCAGGCCCCAACAATCAAACACGAAGAGTTAGATGTATTAATAATTCTGCAATTAAGTTTGAGAAATTGGTGGCAGAATACACTAACTTAACATTACAGAACTTAACAACTTTCCAAAATCTACAAACTTTACAAATTAACGTGACCATTTCACCGTGCAATCTTTCATAGCACTCCACTTCACCGCACTGCGAAACACCGAGCTGTAATGTCTTTCTTACATACTCGTTTCCCTCAGTTTCACAACGCCACTGCACTGCACATAATTAATAATAATAATAATAATAATAATAATAATAATAATAATAATAATAATAATAAGTTTTACAACGTGTGTAGATTACACCAAGAATTTGGAAAATAAAAACATGTGACACGTATCTCCTCTTCGGAGGTAAAAAAAAACTTCTCGCTCGTTTCGGTCGTCCAGCGAGTATCGTCGGTCCCCTCTCTTCTTCACGTCCCTCCTCTCTCTCTATCTCTCTCTATCTTTCTCTCTATCTCTCTCTTCTCTCTCTCTCCACTAGTTGTTAGAAGAGCGGTAAGTCCTATAACTTACTCGTGGCAGGAGAGTGCCGCGATTCAGAGACAGTGCTTAGTTTACACATATGTATTATTAAGGCCTGTAAGTTTATGAAAAATCATATTTTCAATTATGTGCTTTATTATCTGCTTATTATCAAATGTCCGCGAAACACAATCAAACGTACAAAAAGTCCTAAAAGTCCTATTTCGGTAGTTTTATTTAGTATATTAGTGCATCTTTAGTGCATTTTGTGTTAATGCATCATATTTGTATTATATTTAAGTTATTATTCGTATTTTGTTTTTTTGTTCTTAATGTGGCATATTTCTCTGGGAATTTCAATTAATATGCATATTTGTTTCCGCAAACCGAAAACTGTACTTTACAAATGTGAATGCGAATTCATGAGTAATAGTGGGAACGTCTTTCTTCGTTGAAGTATTTGTCTGAAATGTTTGTCCTCATCAAGCAATTCGAACTTGTTATACACAGTATTTATGATAACGGTGACGAAACAAGGATTTCACGATTTGAAATTTCTTAAGATAATTTAATAAAACAACAACTAGACCCCACAGCTGATCAAATCGCCAACTCTACAGTCAAGAACTGCACGTTTTGTATTTCTATTTCTAGAGTGTGTATTCAGCCTCACCTGTCTCTTTTGCATTTATCGTCGTACTTTTCTCACCAGACGTATCTCAGCGTAGTCCTTTGCCGGGCCTAAAAGTGTACTGGTGGAACTAGTACGGTGGTGGTGCAACCACGGCTTGCTTATCAGCGCAACTCGTGGCGAGAAAGTAAACGTTCAGTTCGCTCCCTCACGGAGCAGAAATTCTGCTTCCCTGCGGTGAGGCGATACTGCGGTGAAGGCGATGCTGAAGGCTGCAGCAGCGTCTTCATAAAAAATGTAAATATTGATGAAGATGTGCCACAGAAATGGAGATCAAGAACGTTAATGGGCGTAAAAACAGACGAAATTTTGCCACAATAAACGTTGCCGCTGGTTGGGTGGCCCAGATTGTTGAGGCAGTACTGTCATAGCGATCTCGGAGCAGGATTGCGGGTTTGAGTCCTGCCTCGGACATAGTTGCAAATGTGTTTCTCTTTTCACCCCTATCACCACAACATCATGTCGTCTTCACAGTTACCAAACCATTAAATGCAATAGTGATGGCTCGTGACCTAAATGTTTATGCGACCTTGAATAACAAAATAGTAATATAGTAATAATAATAATAAACAATAAAAGTTGCCATTTCCGATTGAAAGGGATTAGAACGATGAAGAAGACAATGCGGAGAGACTTTGTGAACGTGCTATTCTTGATATTACTGGAGGAAGCGGAGGAGGCGGGCGGGGTGTGGGGCAGGTAGTGTGTACCGGGTGGGCGAGATTAGCCCGCCGGGAGAGACGAACCCGGCAAGAGGGGAAGCGGGTGAGCAAATGCGCAGGCGGGCGGGGCGAATGCGCAGGGAATGCGGGATATGAGAAATGGGTGGCGGGGTTTTGCGGGGCGGGATGGGATGGGAGAAATGAGCGTGGCGGATGGGCGAGTGAGCTTGTGGGGGAAGGGGAGGCAAGCGGAGTAGTGTGGCGCGGCGCAGGCGCACGGGCCTGGAAACGCAATTACTGACGCGCGCTGCCGTCGAAAATAAGGTTCGTGAGAAAATTCGCAGCTGCCCCGCCTGAGCCCGCCCGCCCGCCACGCCACGCCACGTCTCGCCCGCCCCGCCCCGCCATGCCACCTCTACGCCTCGCCCGCCCACCCGCCACGCCTCGCCCGCTGACCATGCTACGCCACGCCTAGCCTAGCCGCGCCAGCCAGGCCTCGACCACCCGCCCGCCTGCCACGCCACGCTTCGCCACGCCTCGCAGTTCTGCGTTCTGCTCTCCTTCGCCTGGCTTCCGCAGTTATGCTCAGCCCGGCACATTCCTTCGTTTCTCTTCTCCGCCACGACCGTCCTCCCCCTCGTGCCCGCACCTACCACCCTAAACAGCACTATCGACCACCACCCCCCGCTCCATTCTTCTGCCCTCCCCGCTGTTTCTCCCTCGCCTGCCTTCCCCTGCGCCTCTGCTTCTCATCTCCGTGATTTGTACATCCCCGCCCATTCTATACTTACCTCGTACTCGACTCGTACATACTGCCCGGTCCCTTCTTCTTGCCCTTCCACCGCACATCGAATTTTGCCCTACTCGCTGAGGTGCCCGGAGCATTAACTCATGCCTCTGACTGGGAGGACCTAGGGTTCGAGCCTCCGCGGTGGCGGGATTTTTGACATTTGCTAGGTCGAATTCAGTCGCTGCCTGACGAGAATTCTAGGGTCCGGCTGCACTGATCGGTAGTTTTTCGTGGTTTCTCCGTTCAATACCAGTCGAATGCCGGAGCAATACCCTAACAAATGGGCCACGGACCTCGTGCGATCTTTCCTTCCTCTTTCTTGTTCTATCCTTTCCCCTTACATACACTTACACTCACGTGCACTACACATGGCGGGAGATTAAGTCTGGATTGGTTCTCGCCATTCATCGGGGGAAGTACATCGTCACGTTCCGTTATAAAAACATTCAGTACACTTACGGTACTAATGAGCGTAGAAGTTGACGCAACCGGAAACACGAACTAATCGATCAGTCTAATCGATCCTTCTTCGACCCGGTCCTCTCCGCTGCGTCCTTCCCCTTGACCTCCACTCCGCCCACGAACGTTCGCACAATCGTCTATTCCAGCACGTCTTCAATAATTGGGGCCTGACAGCCCGGGTGACGGCCCTCTTCAGTGACCCGCGCGCCACTCACCTGTCACTAGGCTGCGTTGGGTCAAGGCAGGCCAACTAGAACGCCCACTTCACCGATTGGTGTTCACGGGCGCATGAACTGCTGTGGACGTTAGTGTTCGTAGTGTAGCGCAGATTATTTCTTAGGATCCATTGAGCAAATGTTGAGATGGCCCCTTGTTTTGCTTCTGGACGTAAATGTAGCTTCACTGTGCGCACGTTTTGTTGAACTCTCCTTTTGCTTATATTATATTATATGCATTTTTCTAATATTGCTAATTCGCTTTTTTTTAAAAAAAAATCTTTATTTATTTCAACCTTTTACTCATCTTTGAACTACTTATAGTTATAATGATGGGAAGGTATTCTGGAACTCAAGTTAACGTGCGCAGAGGATCTTCTCCCCCATACGTCACACACAGCTTTTACTGTTTCTTTTTTACTAAATTAATCTAAATATAAATATATTCTCGCACTCTCTGGTTGCTTGGCCGCGCCGCTGCCTCGCGTGCGGCTCGCGCGCCTCGCGTGGATAGCGTTGGGGGAGGGGAGGGGGAGTAAGTGTACGAGTGTGGGCGTGGGGGCGGCACGGGGACGAGCGAAGTCGCAGGCGCTCGGAGCTGCGAGCAGACAAATTCCTCATTGGATGCGGTAGTTCGTCGCGCAGGTTTCTTCACGTCTGCACTCCATAATTCTCAACACGGACTGGTAAAAACCATTGGTATCGCTAGAGTACGATTTATTGAGTCTCGTGCACACGACACACCTCAGCTGTGGCGGTTTTATCCAATCGGGAGCTTATATGTCGCTACAGTGAGGTCATTTTGGGGACGTTCAAGCTCCCAATTGGATGAAACCGTGAACAGCTGATTTACTTCAGATCCACGGTTAAGTAAATTCTAGTGGAGATGCGAAGAGGCACGTTTTTTAGAGCTGCTACGGCTGTTGAATTTAGATCAATTTCGCTAATGAATTCAGATCTCGCAGTTTCGCTGTTTTTTACTGAGCTGTGTAATTTTCTTTCCTCACTCTTGTGTAATGATTTTTGCTTTTATTTTGATTTTAACCTGTGGATTTTGGGATTTTATTTTTATTGTAATAGTAGTTGAACGTTGATAGCTGTTTAAGTTCATTTTAACGCAGTGTCTCTTTAAATAAGCAGTGTCATTCATGAATTAATTCCACTTCCGGTTGCTTTTTATTATATTAATAGCACACAACGCACGAATCGACATTATGTAAGTTTAGTGACAATTGGCAGAATCTGTTTGCTGAGACGTAGGCAGAACCCTCTACTCCCCGAATCTCTCGCTTGCCGACGCCGAGAAAATTTGTTCGTTCGTATAGCTACCAACTGAACGGAGCAATAACGGCTCGAGGTGTTTAAAAGGACAGACCGCCACAGACATCGGTAATCTTGAAGCCACACTTACGAATGGTTTGACTGCAGGAAAAGACACACTCAAAATGTTGCCAAGCTTCGACCATCTCATAAACCACTTCAAAGAAGACACTATGTCGTAACAAAAACGTAATCAGAGCATTTTATAATCCATTACTTAAATCTATGCATTCCCTGATAATTCCACAGTATTAAGAATATATTCAGTTGAAAGAACAGCTATTGAATGTGTGGTAAAAATATAATAATAATGTACCTAACAAGAAGTAGGTGTCCAAATAATTTGGGTATAATAGCTTAACCTACCTTAACCACAGATATACGTGTGTGTGTGGATACAATCATGCGTATTAGTTAAGAGTAAATCATTTTTAAAATATATATACCAATTATGATTTAACATAGGCTGTTCATGTTGATAGTAAATAATAAGTAATTTTGTAAACATTGTTGTTTTGTATTGCAGCCATTCCATTGTTTCTCAATTTAAATTGTCAGTAGGAACGACAAAATTGCATTTCAATGCTTTTACTTCTCACCATGTGTATACGAGGATTATTGTGTTCCCAGAGAACCTCATTACACCGCTGCAACTTTTGCTTCTAGCGAACTGATTATCAAATAACACTATCGTTTTCCGTGCTGTCATGAGGTACACAGAAACATTGGACGTAGTAAATCTACTCAGAAATCACTAGGGATAAAATGGATCTACGTACTCATGAACTAATTATTGACTTACATTCATCTGCGATTAATAATTTTATGTTTCTAAATATGCATAATAACGAGGAATGTAGATTGAAAGTCACAAATTCGTTAACTGCGTTTGTTTCATTCCTGAATGTCATCCAGAATACAGTATTTAAAACCTTTATTTTTAAGTGTTTGTTAATCCTAGAACCCTACTGTGGAACTGAGAGTGACCCTGCATATTTTGTCTGTGAGAGCTCAGACATGATACGCACGCAAATACTACTTGCTGATGCTACTTTATTCATTTATTACAAATATTTTTATTATTATTCACTGTAAGTAACTATGTCTACTATGTAATTCGGTATTATTATTATTATTATTATTATTATTATTAATTATGTGCAGTGCTGTGCATGGTGAAATGTTCACGTTAATTTGTAAAGTTTGTAAATTTTTTTAAATTTGTTAAGTTCTGTATTATTAAGTTAGTATAATCTTCCAACAAGTTCTTAAACTTAATTGCAGAATTTGTAATAAATCTAAATCTACTCAACATAAAACAACACGCGTATTTTTTTCTCATTGCTTCGTGGTAGGATAATGCTTTAGTGCCGCACGTCAAATTGTGTAGGACCCCCCAGCGTAGAAAATATTATACTGTTTTAGGTATATTTTAATTACGTTATATTTTTTATGATATCCTAGACAGCTTTGAGCAATGATTTTCAACAAAGAGATTCTTAAAAATGCATAATGAAGTTCTAAAAAAAATTGAGCACTAAGTGAAGAAACTTCAAATTCAGAATATAGTGGCAATGAAGAAGACGCAGCTTTGGTAGATGTTCAAAGTGATGTCTTTCATAGTACAGAAGACGATGTAACGCAAGTAATGACGTCATGGCAGGGCAAGAGGTAACAATATAAAATAACATTTTATACCAAGATCACGAACTGTGGCAGAAAGCATTGTTTTTCATCTTGAAGGATCTAAAGGGGAAGCTAAAGGAATAGAGTAATAGCTCATTCAATTTTACTTGTTGGTAACATAATAAATAATAGAAAAGTTGGGTTGAATGCTAATGAAAAAATAGCAAATAATACATCTCAGCCAAATTTCGTAGCACATGTTGATGCAAAATAAATAAAATCCCTAATTCACCTTCTGCTCATGTATGATTATTTAAAAATTGTCAAGTATGCGGCCGCCAGCGAAGTAGGGGGTCGTTGGTCGAAAGACTTTCCGCGGAGCAAGGTGACTTTTAAAATGTCCACCACGTACGAGAATTTATTCTATAACAGCAGTCAAATCTACAAGCGTTTTTTACCATAAGGCATGTGTAAACATTCCCTCTTTTAAACGGTTTCATGACGACTAGACATATTTTTGTAGTTTAACTTGTATTGTACCACTTGCCGACAATCCTGACAATTTTGCAATTAATAACGTTGCCTTGGAACCGTAAAATTACTCTTGATTAGCGGAAGAGTAATCAGATCAGATATAGTTAGAAGCAAGAGGATTATTTTCTGTTTCAAATGACAGTAGACTGTTTTTTAATGAACTCTAAACACGCGCTAACTCTAAATTTGGCAGGAGCTGAAATTTATGAAATGAGGAGGAGGCAGAGGTTTCAACATAAAATAGTTTATTCAGTTTGACAGCTTACAATTCATTCTCTTCTGGAAAATACAAATAGGCGAAGTTGCACTTGCCATAAGAATGTACCTAGTTCGTTGCCGAGTTTTGTGCCACCAATTGATAAACCTATCGTAGCCAACTCACAGTATTACCAACAATCAACACAGAACTTAAGGGGCGGTCAAAGTATCTGTCATAATCACAAACACGACGTAGCTCGGTCTCGTTCTCTTCTGCTTGACCGTTTGTTTTTGTTTTTTTCAGCTTAGCCGAAGATTGGTGCGTTTGATGTTGTAGTTCGCAAGCATTTCGCGTTTACTGCTATGTGTAAGTGACTGCTGCGGATTCCCGTCGGACCTTAGTCAATAGCCAAATCACCTTTTGTGTTGCCCTACGCCCTCAGAATATCGGAGGAGAGTGCTTGACATCTTTGTCCTCTAGTGGGGATGTGTCGAGCTAATTGTTTTAGCGTTGCCGGAGCTTAGTTGGTTTGAAAGGCTTGACTTCGGTTTAAAAGGTTTGACTTCGGTTTGAAAGACTTCGTTAAGCGATAGCCGTCTGGAGCATTGAGCGAAGGACTCGATATCAAGTTTCTTCCTCAGTACTTACAACCGTTTCCGAAGTGAGCCGTAGAATTTTGTTTTGTACTAGCTCGAATGTATCCTTGTACTTCTGTGCTTTATTCCACGAAGTTGCCGCAGCGTAGGTGGCCACTGGCCAGCAACACGTTTTATAGAGTGCCAAGCTAAGTTCCAAGGGGATTGTAGGTTATCTCAAAAGAGGTTGGAAAAGTCAAACTCTTTACTGTTATTTTGATCGCATTCGGCTGACATAAATGCTAGCACATCGTTCTATCAAATGTGACGCCTAAATAAGTTGCCTTAGGTGCCCAAGTCAGTTTTTGTGTACCAGTTGTAATTTGTTTTGGTGGCATGAAACGTTTAGTGTATTTTTGTTTGCGGCTGGTGTAACAGATTGCCTGCGACGTTTCCGCTGAGAAAGTCAAGAGCTTTTGGTGGTCAAGTGGTTGTGTTGCTTGACCAGATGCCGGGCCGCCCATTATATACCCGGGTCCTAGGCTGTCCATGACTCGTTCCCTCAGCGCGCTGCTTGCTGAAGCGGTTAGCGCTCTGCTGCTTTGTTCTCTTTAATATAGAGCGCGTGATGACTCGTGCGCACGCGCGCCAACTTCGAAGTTCGCTGTGAACACAGCAGGAGCGAAGCGAACGCAGGATTCGCCTGATCGAATGTGAGCGGAGTGGTGTGCGGATCGCCATTGGTTAGCACGCGTTCGATCGGGCTCGAGCGGAGCGGATCCCGTCCTGTGGGCCGCGCTGTGCAACGCCAACCGGTCTTCGAATCTCGGGCGCACCTAGCGGGGCGGGCGCGTGACTCGGCGTAATGCCGGCGCAGCGCGTGCGCGGCGTTCTAGAAGCGTGGGCGCCCTGATGAAGTTTTACGCTCATTGCGCATTTGCGGGGCTCCGCAGCCGGCACCGCGCGCCCGCCGCCAGTTTTATTCGCCCGCGCCCGAAATTAAATTTTTGTTGCCTGGCACAGACAGCGCGACAGCTCGCGCGCCGCAGCTGTTTCGAAACGTCCAAGCAAACTAACAAACGAACAACGAGATCCCAACGGGAGACAGGACTGGGGCAGAAACATGGAGACGCAAGACAATGGAATATGAACTTAGTTGAAAAAACGATGTGTGCGAAAAATGTCGATTGTAGTCTTTAAAAAATATTAACATATCTATCGAAGTGTTGGACGTACCCCAGTTTTTTGATGGCTAGGAAGATGCCTTTATGATACTGAAATTATTTTGATTGGTTTAATATTGTGATTCTTTGTTTGCATATTTTTGTTCATTGAATACCATATCGACGGCATTTATAAAAGTAGTGAATAATTTATTTCGTCTCAAATTTAAGACATCTCGAATTTTATAAAAAAGAATAAAAGATTCATACTCCCGCACACAAGTTGCACAGTTAGTCACATCTCCCGCCCATCAGAAAAGGCAACGTTATTCATATTTCATTCAGTTGGAAAAGATTTTATCCCCGGTTCCAGTCTTTTCGAGGGAAACTTTCTTAGAATAAAGAAAAGGAGAGCGTGCCCGGGTGTATGACCCCGAGACAGAGAGAGAGAGAGAGAGAGAGAGAGAGAGAGAGAGAGAGAGAGAGAGAGAGAGAGGAGAGAGAGAGAAAGAGAGAGAGAGAGAGAGTGGAAAGCTTAGAAAAAAGAAATGGAATGAGGTTGGGAGAAAGGAAAAAAGAGGGGGAAAGGGGGAAACTGAAGAACGAAAAAATTAATAGAAAATGAAATGAAAAAAATGAGAATGAAATATTGTGTACGAAAGACCAAAGCAAGGAAACACAGAATTACAGCAGTATAATTTTTTTCCATTGTTTATGGACTTCCGCATTACAACGCGGGAGTTCTCTCATTAAATAAATCTGTTCAGGCTGTTAACACGTTATGAAAAGGTCAGGAGTTAGAGAAAGTTCCACTTTATGCAACGCAGTAATTGCACAAACTGAAAATAAAATAATGATGTATGCTTAGTATTTGGTCGTTACGTTTTAGCCCCCTTTTCCTGGGCTCTTGCTTGAATTATGTTGAATATAGAATTTTCGTCAGGTTGGGTCATAAGGGAAGTTGGGACATAAAAATTGATTCTCTCATATTTCGTGTATTTTTTCAATAGAAAAGGATACTTAAGGTGGAGGAATGTTGTACTAAACTCATATGAAATACGAGTGTAACTGATCGGTTTAGTTGTTGGCTTTCAAAAAGAAAATACAGTCCTTTTGCATTTCAACCAGAAATGGATGTGAGCTGAAGTCTTCTAAATATCTTTCTCGTTGATTTGTAGTAGAGGGTCTCGAACGCTTCTGTCCATGGTTCCGTGCAGCCTGCATGCTCGTGCTTAGTATAGGAGTTCGCGCCTAGTTGAAGACGGTACAAGGAATAGTAGTTTGGCTTATAGAGAATTATTGGCTTCGACTTAAAAAAGCGTTCACAAAACCTGTGAGTGTTTGGAATGGAAATGAAATGTTTTATTAAGTTGACCTATGAAATTTTCCGGTGGGTCATGCCTCAACTCCCCCTTTGGACACGCCTGTGATGTTATCACCTTTTTAACCTCAGCCCGTTTTTCTTGACCTGTCAGGGTGGCGTAAGAGCAGTGTTTGTGACATGCTCACGTTGCACTTGGTCAGAGCGTCATTCCTGACTCTTCGCCTGTCTGCCCCCCGCCCCATCACCGACCCGACGAATTTGAATGCTCCAGCCAGCTCCCGTTTGCCGCCCGGGCGTCCGCAATCCGAGCCTCGCTGTGGGAATGTCCCCCTATTCAGCCAGTTTCGACCCCAGTTGATTGAGGCTCACGGGCTATGCGTATACCTAAGGCATAACGAGAATATATCTGATTGAAATTGACTCCCGAAAGTATTTCGGCTGAGCCAAAATATTATTTCGATAGTCCAAGTATTAGAGGTGTGCACGCAGGTTTCGTCTCTCACTCTAGTTAATACGAGTAGAAAGGATTTTCCGCGTTTGCCAGTTGTGATTGCGGGGTCGGCTTGGGCCGCATTCCAGCGGTCGCGACTAGACTGCCGTGCCTGGAGCTATTGCAACCCCTGCCGGTGGATCGTTGCTTTCGAAATTAAACTCCGCGTGCTCACACTGGAAAAATTCACCCCACCCGGCACCGGCCCTGGCCTCTGGGGCCTCAAGCGAGGGCGCACAGCACATGACGCCACGCCCTAGCAGATTCGAAGCGCGCCAGGACAGTTCTTCGTTGCAGTCATCACAATATACTGTGGTTTCAGACCAATGGGGAGCTGAGGCCTTTGAATTGTAGTGGTTTGATTAATTCTTCATTCCTATCAGCCTAGTGGAAATTCTGGCGTTCTCTTACGTCTAGGCCTGCACATTCCAAACTTACTCTATTGTGGGATGACGTAGAGAAGTATTTATAGAATTCAGTTATATATATATATTGTTATTCAAATGATCGTTCTCCGTTCTTGCCGTTGTAAATCGAGTCCTTTACAAAGGCACGATGAGGAATATTAACCCACTTCTGTAGATGAATATTGTCTTCGCAAATAATTTTTTCTACACGGGAACGAATATTTTCTTATCCATTCCTGCCAAAAACGCTCTTCCGTCTGTATTCAGAATTCAGCTTGTGTATGGGTTAGGATAGAGATCCCTTAATTTACGATAACGTATACAGAATACACTCTCCCCTAGTACCTCATATACATTTTTATCTGTTTTTGACATTAAATAAATGAATCTTACAACTTTTGAACCGAAAAGTGAATAAAAACATACATGTGGTAATACTTCTTAAAAATAAAAAATAAGACCGAGCGTGGAAACAGAAAATACCATAAGTATCGAAAGTGTTCAAAATGTGCCACACATCAAAAACGTGCCACACATCAAAAACTGAAAATATTTTAATACTAACTTGCAGAAAACGTATATAATGTCTTGTAAATAAACTAAGCATTGTTTTTTTATTATATATAAATGTTTCTTTTAGTTATTGGGTAAATTATTTTGGGCTTCGTTGAGTCCCACCGCCTTCCCTTTTGGAGTTCCCTAACTACCAGAATAGCATTAATATGTAACTGTTAACGAAATCTCCAAGTTGAACGGACGCTTATGCTTTCCGTCGCGCGATTTCCACAGACACTGTCACTTTTTGGAGGAGCTCTTTCGTCGAATTTCGGCCCCAAAGGACCGCTGTCGATTGAGAAGAATGCACCGCTCCGATAGATAAATTGTCCATGCCTCAAAATATTGGGTAACGATGCCATTGACATATTTCTATCATATACGTTGCAGATGTGCTACATGTATCCTGTGCTCCGTTAAGTTAGGAACCACTGTGACCACCAGTGCCTAACACGACTTCCGACTTTTCTTCTTCACACCCACATCCACATCAGTTTTTGGTCAAGAGTGTTATTAACCATTCTCACTTAACGTACCTTCACGAAAGACCACTGACTTCGTTTAGGAGTACAGCCTCGTTTTAATCTGAAAGTTGATTGTTTCAGGTTTTGTCACCACAAGTAGTGTGTCATGTCTAGTTTCCTACTAGCACACTTGGATAATTCAGGTTTTCACGAAAGGGATTTATTAAAACAAGTTTGCAATTGATTTCTGGTTTTGAGGGTAATATAAAACATATACATCGCTGTATATCTTCACCATGAGCGAATGCTATAAACCCGCAAACACCTCCATCCCCCTGTCCCCTCCGCTCTGTACCTTCATCACCCACCTCACCGCAACGGCCGCCGTCGCGCTGCGCTCGCGGCTCCGACTAAATCATTTTATTTATTGCGGGCGCCCGCGCCGCGGTGTGTGGCGTTCCCCAAGGCCACACCGCATGGCGGCGTCACGTGGCGCCACCCTTCGCCACACGCAGGCTGCGGTGGCGCCGCACAGTGGCCCACGATCAAAGGGAAGCGGGAAAACAACGGCGGGCCCAGAACCGAGGACAGTTTCCGCGCAAGGAACGCTAAGGGATATGATTCGTGCACGATTTCTCGAGCTCTGGGAAACTTACACCCACTTCTTATCTGACTTTGATTGAATAAATAATAGCAACGAGTCTTGTTGACCAGGAATGTTCGCCTCCGAGTAATATATACTATTTTGCTTCGAAAAACAAGTTACAGATTTGATATGAAAGTTCTGTCGACGAAATAGTCGAAATAACTCCACCCTTCTCCCGCATCTAGCGGAATGAGGGCTCAAGGAAACGTTCGTGTATAATATACGGCAATCGTTGGCAAATGAGATGGACCGATACGAGATCGATAGGAACTCTTAAGTCCAAAAGAATAGCTCTTTATTATGCGTTTCGCCTAGCAGAACGAGATGTATACAAAGTGAATTTTTTAAAATCAACTTTACAAATAAATGAGAATATTAAAAATGTAATTGCTATAATATGTAGTGTACTTCATTGAGTAATATTAGAAGGAAGGTGTGGAGGGGTATGACGGTTTTCCTAAAGGATCATCAACGTCATTTTCCTTTTTCACCCTCGTGACTGGTAGTGAAATAGGTGAAACGACTACTTTACTAGTAAATGATTTGGGTTCATGATTTTCCATAACAGTGTTTGTAGCATTGTGAGAGAAGTCTTTGATATATTCTTGTGGCGTACAACCTATTGCATGGGATTTGATTTTCATTTACAATATTCTCGCACAGAAATTATTAAACGTGATAACAGAAATATTGTTTGGTTGGTTGAGTACATTGATGTTCATATCTGAGTATGCTAAGGGAACTAAAAAGTTTTTTTTTGAATTTTCTTAGATTTGTTCTTTATTGGGAATTGTTTGACAAGTTGGAAATGGAAGTCGTGAGATAAGGGAGTAATGTGGTTATAAAATTGTCTTTGCTGATAATTTAATATGGGTGAGGTTTTTTTCCTATATCTCGGTGTTTTGTAGAAGTGCAAGGAGATCGTTTGATATAAAAATGGTGCTTTAGTAATGGTACGCAGAAAACGATTGATAATCCTAGATATCCATAGTTTTTTTCTTTGGCCGCTTCGCTCACGATTAAACTAGCGTAGGTGAACATTGGTCTGAAATTGGATTTGTATTGGCGTGTTCGACATATATATTTGGGGGAGGGCAAGATTGATGTAGTATTGGATAGCGTTGATGTGTTTGCTGCTTGGCTAACGTTAGTCTATGATTAACGTGCGCTTTCCTTGTTAACATACGATCAAACATTACTCCTCGGTATTTGTAAGGGGCGCTGGCTGGTAACAATGCTGTGATGGAATTGAACGTGAGGTTGCGTAGGGGTCTACAGAGTGTAAAGAGTTTGACTTGGATTGATTGGATTGGTTTGACTTGGGTGTAATTTTATTAGGAATTTATTAGAGTAGCTGGAAATTTGATAGAGATGGTTTTGTTAAGTTAGCCTTGGGTTGTGGGGAATTTCGATGTGGTGAGAAATGATAATAAACTGGTAGAGAAATGAAAAGGAGACGAAATTAAAAACCTCATGGTGATCTTCCGCAAAGCACCTTTGTCCACGCCGCATTGCAGTTTCCTCTTACTTAGAGATGGAATACTAACTCTCCAGCTGCTAAACAACTGATTGCATCAGCCCAGTATAACATTTGTTGTTTTTTTTGGTGTCCTTTAAAAAACTTTTTTCAAAATCATTAACTCTGCTATTATATTTCTAATGTGTAGGATTGCCATTAACTAGAAGAAAAAATCATATTCACGCCGGTCGGAAGAATATACATTGCTCTATGTAGTGGCGACTTTCTTATGGAACAACCCAAAACCGCAGATACATTACGTACTTAAATTTAAGTATATTTACAATTATGTTTGTTTTTAATTCAGTAATATTGAGGAAAGTGTCAATATGTCATTTATTGATTACGTTATTTGGTACACATTTGACATGAAATTTTAATTCAAGTGGCTTTAAGTATACCGCATGGTCACCTTAACAAAACACGAAAAAAGTAGATCATTCTGTATAAAGTCCATGCGTGGTGCGCGAGCTCTAGGGATTTGTGTGGATTCTGCAGCATTGGGTCGGGCAGCTTAGTACTCACATTAAGTTCATCCTCGCCCTCGGGAAATTCTTTAGCGTAGAAAAAACAACGTTCACTGTGCGTCTGTTAAAAATCTCATTTATATGTGTACCCAGGGTTTGATTTCTGGTGGAATGCGACGAAACGGCGCTACTGTTGCTCAAGAATAATTATTAAATCACATTATAAATATATTACTATTTCTATTCAATTAAGAATTTATTTGAGGCACGTTCCGGAACCTAAAATTTTATAAATGAAGCAGTGTTACCACCATTTATCACCACCACTCTTGTAATTTTCACTATTACACATATAAGCTGCCTCCGTCAACATACTTTTGTATATCACATAAAGTTTTATTACAATATAGTAATTTTATTGTACCTACAACTTTGTTAAAAGGCAGCAATAACACCTGTGGTGTTTTTATACTATTTTATGTTTTAATTTATTGTTTCATTCTTAATATAATATTTTATGTTTGGTATATTTGTTACCATTTTAAAATTATATTTCCTGTTAATTCAGTAATATGTTTGCTATTTGTGAATAAATCCATATTATCCTGTCAAACATTTTCAATTCTTCTATAACATTTCTAGTCCATATTAAGCTCTTTATTTCTTCTGCTGTAACTTCGCGTTCTCTTTGAGTCATTGAGTCTACCTTAACTTGTCGTTTTCACCTCCAGTGTGTAATTCATTTCACTAATCCAATTACTACTCTAAAATAAGATGTTGCTTCTCTTTCAAAATCTACAGCGTCCATTTGTAATTAAAATTGAAAATAATTACCGGCCGTGGCGTCGCTCGTTGTGCCCCACTGTGGGCCGTCGGGGGCGGCGTCGCCGGCGCTATTTCTAGCGGCTCGGCCGTTTGCGTCGCGTAACTCTCCGCCCCGCGACAGCGCGCAGTTTCACTTTGCTGCCGGCGGCCGCGTTGACGTCGCCCGTAAACTCGCTGCTCGGTTGAACTCCAACGGCGAGGGAGAGAGAGAGACACACACAGAGAGAGACCGCCCAATGATATCGCACTCCCGCGAACGGGGAGGTTCTGGGCGCTAAAGTTGGCTCTCGATGGACACTGGAAGGGCGGAGTTCGTAGCATGTGTGCCAGTGTACCGGGAATAGCGGGAGGTCAACATGCCGGCGAGAGCCCGGGAATGGTTGTGAAAAACGATAGAGGAATTTTCGACAACACTGGTTTTCTTTCTCCCTCTCTGTTTCCTTCTCTCTCCCTCTGTTACCTTCTCTCACCCTCTCTCTGGTTCTCTCTCTCCCTCTCTTTCCCACTCTCTCTTTCTCTCTCCCTCTCTCTCCCTCTCCCTGTCTCCCTCTCTGGTTCTCTCCATCTCCCTTTGTTTCTCTTTCTATCTCCCTCTCTCTTTGTTTCTCTTTCTCTCCCTTCTCTAATGGAGGTATAACTAAGGTTGAGCTCTATTCTGGCACCCACGTGCTTACAGTAAAGACAGTGTTTTCAGATACGGGATTTGGGTAACAATCTAAGTTCCAATCGTAACAACGGAATTAGGTCAGAAGTTTACGGAAAGGAAGGAACAACGTTCATGACCCATTGTTAGAGATGCTGTTCCAATGTCTTTGGTGTCTTTATTATTTTTTTTATCAAAAATCATCCTCCTTCGACACACTCACCAAAGACTTTCCGACCTACGAATCTGTCTCGCAACTACAAGTGTTGTTGCATCCCGTTCAAGAAGAAAGCAAATTTTCTCAAATTTGGTTGCAAGGCTTTTTGAAATTTTAGTATTTCCTGTTTTTATTATCAATTTGTTCGGAAGATTTTACCACGCAGTGTTGAAAAATACTTTTAACTTTTTAAATACGAATATATACCTCCTTGCGTTTTAGCAAATTACCGTAAATATTTTATGTGAAAGTAATTCCACTTGTCAGTCTCAAAGGGCGACGGTATATGCAGCCAACATTTGGAAAATAACATTTCAACGCCTCGTCGTGGGTGGTCTAATAAACAGGTCGACGGGAATTCATAGCCAGAAACTCTCTCTCTTTACCGAGTTAAACTAAATGAAGTTTTACGAGGTGTGAAAGCAACACGAACAGGTAGCAGCTGAATCTCTGCTAAGTCCTCTATTGCGTATTCAAGTTGGCAGGCAGCAAGGATTTTCGCTAAAAATGTGGCATTGCTGTTGTTTGCTTTATGATAATTTATTGCCTAGTATATCTCACGCCACTGAATTCTAACGCCAAATACAGTTCCGAATCTAGTCGCGTCGTGTTTACCCATTTCCCTGGATTTGGGAGTTCGCAAGTTACGTCGTAAAATTGAGATTCAACATGTTGATCCACATACACTGTAATCTATTACAGTTCCGTGAAGTTGCAAGAGTCACTCGTACAGCATGGTACCTCAGGAATACCAGGATGAAATTAATGTCTATTGTAGTATGTCAACTATTAGTTGCATTCTCAAGTCCAATTAAATACGCTAATATGAAACTTCTCAAATGAATCAGTTAGAGATGTGGTGTTTTCTCGATACGAACTACTTCGTGTCTCGAATCTTTGTGTCTTGAATCTTTGTGTCTAGAAATTAGATCCCGTTTTCAACAATAAAAGTAAAGTAATTCATACTTTATAAAACATTTTAATATCTTCTTGTTCAATTTATACATTATTTTTTTAGGATATTTAACAACAATTTTCCTTATACCAATATTGAGGCTATATGCTAGCAGTTTATTATAACGTAATTCTTTACCTTTGATTTAAATTAAATAAATATAGATTTGGTGCGTATTAAATATTTAATAAATTTCATAAAAATGAGAATATTAAAGATACAATTAAATTTTAAGTAGGTTGAAAAATTCTCTTGGAAAGCAATAACGAATTTAAATACTTATATTATAATTTAAATCAAAAGTTTTTTTGAAGGAGAATTGGGCAATTAATTGAAAGAATTTTGGGATAGAATTTTAATGAAAGATTTTATTGGTTCTATTTGAAAATCTCTGTGAATTTGAGAGTTTGATATGAGCCATTAAACTTATAGTATTTCTCTTAACAATTTATTTAGGATAATTTTAACTTTATTCAAATTTCAACAAACATTTCACCAAATTGTGCAAGTGTAAGTAAGAGGACAAATTAGAGATTTGTAAATCGAAAGACCAGATTTTATTTTTAGTTTAGATTTATTTTTTATTATAGGATTTAATTTTGAAATTTTATGATAAGGTTTTTAGTCTATTAATTATGAGTTTCTCAGATTAATTTTCGATCTAAAATGGTTTAAGTATGTCACTGGTACATTTTGTTCGAGCCAAGGAATTGAGATATTATTGATAATTAAAATAGGAGGTTGAGTGGGTATACAAATAGTGATCATATGCTTGAGTTCTGCCAGAGTTAATAGAAATTCATTATTCGTTGGTCCATTTACTCAAGTTTTGAATGGAATTTTGTTAAATATTTGCCTTCTCGCACCTGTCTTACCCTCCTCCACACCCACTCCCCCTTCATTCCACACTGCCCTAGCTCCCACTCCGACCCACCCCCACCCTCTCCATCGCTTCACCGTCTCCCTCACCCCGGTTTACCTCCAACCTGCCCTCTCCATGACCTGCCCTTGTTCACGCTCCGTCTCTATGCCGTCTGCGCCGCCACTTCTGCTCTTCAGTGTCCTTTGTGTGCCATACAGACCTTGAATCATCCCGTCCCAACTCCGCTCCGCTGCATTGTGTCCGAAATCTCAGAGAAGGGAACAGAAATATTTTCCATCAGGATAATGAAATTCGCAACTGAAAGTTCCCAGTCTGATAAGTTCCAAGTTTGCAACCCAAAGCGAAGTGTTTTCTCGATACCAACTACTTCGTGTCTCGAATCTTTGTGTCTTGTGTCTTCGAGTCTCAACACTGGCCTCTAACTTATCTCACTGATCGATTTCGTTCTTCCTTCGATGAATTCCAGGTGGATGGATGTAAAGCGTCACAAACAAAAGGTAAAGAACTTTGACTCGTTATTCCTTACTATCCTAACCTACGACTCGACATTTAAAGTTAGCGATTGAATTTAAAAATTTGTCTTTAAAATTGAAGGGCTCAGTAGAAGAAGGTGCTATTACCCATAGACGTAGCTCTGAGATAATGAGGGTTTTACCTGAACTTACCCCATATACATTAACTCAATACATTTTTAAACTTTTCAACATAGTACACTTGCATAAAAGTCCACACTGGATTTAAATAACATATTACACTTAAAAAATAATATTTGTAGCTTTGTATAATAAGTGTTTTGGTAATAATACAATTTCACAAAAATTGTGGGATAGCCCCTTGTTCTCCTAAGCTCTTCAATTATTTCCGTAATTTTACTTTATTTACCGATTTACATTCTAACTCATTTCATTGAAGACTATACCTTTTATTGCTCTTAAACGTCCTATTCCAGAAGCCAAAAAGTGTTGTTTTTTTCTGGTACGTTATTTCTTGTTGTTGCCTTCGATCCGAAGCTCGATTCCAACTGCGTAACTTACACCGGAATCGAGATGATCATGGTTATGAGGAACATATAAAAACAGTTGAATAGTGCTACAAGTTCTCTTATGGAGGGGATTATGGTAGTGCAGTATCAACAGACAAGCCTCGTAATGTCTTCTAGTTAATAAGTAAATCTGAATGATTAAAATTAGATAAAAAATAAAATATTTTATATACCACGAGTGTTTAAATGGTTCTAATGATCTAATAGCGACGAGAAGCCCGATGGTCTTTGACCTTCGTTATTTGACCTTTTGTCACCGCTCGATCATTAGAACCCTTATGAACTCACTGGGTGCATAAATATTTTACCGAAACCGGAATGTAATTAGGGACAATTTTAAGCATTGGCGTGAACCGTGTCCGTTGAAAACGTCCGTGTTTTTTCCGCCCAGCGCGCACGCCTTGTCCGTCTCCTCGCGGCGCATGAATCCGTAACGCGCGCGCCGGGCGGTGACGTGTGAGGGCGGCGGCGGACGGTTGCAGCCTCCGCCCAGGCGGAGGGCTCGGGCGTGGGCTCGAAGACCCGATGACGCAGGGCGCCACTCGCAGCGCAGCAGATAAATGCGGGCAGGAAGACCTGACGATGTGCCGTTACATGCTGGCATGTCTGGTTCAGCGCGGCGCCAAGAAATACGAAAGATTTTTACGTGCCTTCGTTTAGTGATAATCAGGGCATCGATTGATGACACTGCAGTGCCCCTGACCTGGAGGTCCTAGGGATCGAGTCCCGACTATGGTAGGATTTTTATTTATGGTGGATTTGTTTATATATGACTTCTTAGTTACGTTACTTTTGTTATGTAACGTTAGTCAACATTACTTTTTGCCGATGACCACCTTATCATTCAAAAATCTTAACATGAAGCTCAAATATCAGTTCACAAGTTAAGTCTGGTTGCTAATGAATATGGTATGAAAATCTCACCAATTAAAAGAAAAGTGATGGCATTTAAAGGACTTGAATCTAATGGCCAAAGATATGGCCAAATAAATGAAAAAATTAATGAATTTAAATATCTTGTATATCATTTTAATAATTTTACATCACGAGATATGCAATTAAAGCTGAATAATTTCACATACTTCTGTGGAACATTACAACGAACTCCAAAGCATAATGTGTGAACAAAAACAGATTTTACAAAGTTATTGTCATGCCATTACTGTTTTACGGAAGTGAGAGCTGGACATTACAGGCTGATAAGGTGCGGAGAATTGACTCTGTAAAAATGAGATTTCTTCGTTTTGTAGCAGGATATACACTATTATGTCGTACACTTCTGCCGCCAGAGTCGTGATATGGGCTGTCCGGGTGAAGCCGCGTCGAAGACTGAGGTGCCGACGTTTCGACCAACATATCGCGGTCTTCGTCAGGGCTGTTGGCACTACAGTCCTGAAGAAGACCACGATATGTTTGTCTAAACGTCAGCACCTCAGCCTTCGACGTGGTGTCACCCGGACAGCCTAGATAAGATTCACTATTAGACAGCAAAAAAGTGTATATAACGGAGAAGTAAATATTGTGTCTGTTATAGATAACATAAAGACAAATCGGGAAAACTGGAGAGGTCATGACCTGTTAATGCCAGAACATAGGATAAATAAAATTATTATTCAATACGCACCAAAAGGAAAAAGAGTAGGACGTCCCTTGAAGAGATGCACATCAGCAATTTCGAGACGGAACAGATCAAGAGGTCCAATTCTTCCTGTCGATGATGATTTCTTAGTTATTAGTTATATAATGGTATATAATTTCGTAATATTTCTCTGTGTTCGATCATGTAAATTTGTGTTTGTGTGTACTCCATAAATACGAAGGTCAACGTTCAGGTGATGTGCTCATTTACCAAAACCGGAACACATTCTCTTAATGAAAATTAGGATAGGAGGAGACAGGCTAGAGGTCGCAGTGTGTATATGTGTATAAATGTTTGTAGATGTATAATGAACTTGCATACAGCGCACTTGCAGATAACTGTAATTGCAAAACGCAGTAAGAACTTACAAAATTTTGTATTCATTTTCATCCCCATTCCTAAACAAATCTACTGTTCATTTACTATGATGATCGGTTAACAAATAATTCGGATCATGAATACATATCTTTGAACTGCTTATGGTTGTTAATAATCAACAATTTGTCAAAGCCTCTCACGAAGTCACTTTTTTTCTCTATTGATCTCTACCCAGCCACTGCAAAGTACAGTTGCAAGCAGGATGCAAATGGATGGCAAGGTGCCAGGAATGCCCCCTCCCTAACGCTACCCACGGAAAACATTACCAGTTCGACCCTAGTAGCCACTTGGCTAGGAGTTCCCTATATTCGAAATCACCTGGACAGGTTACACGAACGTTGTTCAGCCCACTCTCTTGAATTCGTCATTGAATAGTAACAGAAGTCTCTCTCTGCGCCTCCCATCCCGTGTTGCGTCTGATTGCAAAAGTAAATTACTCCGCTGAGCAATATAGAAACACTCAGAAATCTCAATTAAGTGTTTGCAAAGTTCTGAATACCTTTTGGCTGAGGAGGTAATAAAAGAAACGACATTTCTATCTAGATTTCGATTTCGCACGAGTAATATCATTACGGTTAGATGTTTGTCGTTATTTTCTGTCGACCTAATTTTATAATACGAATCAGTTGCAAATGCCTTGCAATTGCTACATCTGTTTCGAAATATTTATTTATGTAACAAGTCCTTAAAGACTAATAGAGTTACATACAATACTTTTTTGTTATTACTATTTATTCTAGTTAATCAATATAAACATTTAACACTTCCATCAGTTATGAATTGTTATCACTCTTGATGTTCTTTTGTAAGGGTTATTGCTGCAGGGTCTTAGTACTGTTTTTAATTAACAATCGCAGTGCGCGGAAGGACCAAAAGGACGAAGGGGGACAAAAGGGGGAGGACGAAGAGGGTATGGGGGCAAAATGGACACATTTGGAAAAGGGGAAGACAATGGGAGTAATGAGACAAATGGGCAAAATGGGAGCAGGGACAAAATGGGAGAAGGGACAAAATGGGATCAGGGGACAAAATGGGATCAGGGGACAGATCATGACACGGGACAGAATGTGTCATGGGACAGAATGTGTCAAAGCATACAAATGGGACTCTTGAGCATTTTAGAGGTCGTTGCTATGGATGCGCTCTTAAAACGTTGTTTAGATAGTTCGTTGCTAAGAAGCTAAGCATGTGTTCCCCGATGTAAATAACAAAAGAATATAATCAAATATTATTTTGAAACTTAATAGGAATGTGTGGCCAAGTGAAATTTTTCTTCCTCTTAGAATTATTACTCATTTTTATGTTGATGCTCGCTGATGTGACACAACTGGATCTTACTCCTGAACGTTTCTTTCTATCTATATTTCTAATCTATCAGGGTTATGCGTGAGACATACGTCTTGCAGACAGACATCCCGATTTTTGAATACCAAATTACGTGATTCTCCTGCTTTAATCTCAGCTATTATTGAAATAACACTAATAGACTTTATAAGGAAAGGTAAAACACAATATAAGTATTTGGGAGTCACACTAACAGCAGATGGTAGAGACGAACAGGATGTGAAAAATAAAAATATAAGAGGAAAAATAGCCACGAGGCAGTTGAACCCAGTGCTATGGAACTCAATTATTTCAATGAAAACAAAGAAACGCATATATAGCTCGTTCATAGAGAGTACCACACTCTATGGGGCAGAAGTCTGGACACTATCAAAAAAATTGAAAGACAAATTTCAATCAACAGAAATGATGTTCTGGCGAAGATGTTGTAAACTTTCTCTGTTAGATAAAATAAGAAATGATGAAATAAGAAATAAAATGAAAGTGCAAACAACCTTGAACGATACAATCGAAATGAGACAACTAAAATGGTATGGACATATGAGAAGGTTGAAATCGATGTATGGGATAAAGAGGCATGGAAATTGGGATGCGGAAAACGGCCAAGGCTGGAAAAAAACGCTAAATAGATAGAGACTAATAGACTTTAATTTTGACGTATGTGCGAAGCAGCTTTCAACTCAAAAGAACCTTAAACATAATCTTAACAACCGAAAATTTGAGATCATATATTTGACATGATTCTGGTACTTTTCGTCCCTGAACTAAAGTTTAGGAAGAAAAAGCAATAATACTCTAAAAAAGAAGACTGGATTAGTAATCATAATTCTGTAACTAAATTTTTAATAATCCAAAGTAATAATACATCTATTTGAAGAAGGGAAAATGTTTCAAAAAACATGAATATATCGCCCTTTCATTTCACGCTGTGCCGTTGAATACTTTTATCGATTGGAATGGTTTATTTTTAGATAGAAATACCTATTGAACTGAAAAGACGACAGAGCACATGCATCACTGATGAAGTGTTTTTTTTGTATGAAATATAAATTGAGAAAAATGTTGAAACAGAAACACGAAAACACGACAATGACATACACCACAAATTATAGCCTACTTGTAACCAAAAAGCCTGTCTTTCCAACTGAAGAAAAGAAACATTTCCTGAATTACAAGCCTTTTTACCCAAACATTCTCTTCGTGAATTGTAAGGGTAGAAGATCTGAAGGACTAAAAGTTTTATCTCGTATATAGTATTTTTGTAGATGTGTAGATTAATGTTTGCTGATAAAAAATAAAATTTCAAATTTACATTTTAATTTTATTTCCTTTTGTACCAATTTTCAAACGCGATTTCTAAGTTGCCTTATTTATTTTTGTGCAAAATTGCTGCACACAGGTTTTTTAACGGATGCCTATTGAAAATTTGAAGAACAGTTGTATTTTCATTATTGTTTCCTTCCGTAGCATTTTTCAATAACAAAATCTGTTTTGCCTGGGCGACACTAGGAAAACTGGTTTTACCACTCCTTCATTATCTACTGTCTCTTGAAAACAATTTTAAAAAGTTCGTTTTATAATTACACTTTTATGTATCACATTTGAAGTTCGTTTCTAATTCTATCTTTCATTCTTACTGCTGTTACAGGCGTGTTTGAAAGTATGATGCTAGTTAAACTTTACATTGCCCTTATATTACTCGCAGAATTACAATGTGTGTGTGCGAGTATGTGTGTGGGGAGTGAGGTGGGGTGGTGAATGTTGTTGCTATTCATATGCTGTCTACTGATGAGAATCTGGGCAACCATTAAAGTATCTGCACATGTTATATTTAATATTTTTTGGTTATTAAATTTTCTTGTATATAAAAAACTAGTTACTAAGTGTGAATATTAATACAATTTTACGTGTTTCATTTCAGGTGAGTGTGCAGAGCAGTCTAAAACCGACATCTTAATGTGCAGTATGTACCACGTGAGTTCAAAAATAGCAGTTATATTGTTAAAGATTTAAAGCACTACATGTAGTTTGATGACGAGGAATGCCAATATAAATTACCTTACATACACTAAAGACTTAAACATGCTAACCTAAAATTGATGAAAATGATATCTTCAAACGTTGTTTGCAACAGGAGGACTTTCACAATAATTTTTCCACATCCAACGTGGAGGAAGTAGAAATGCTTCCAAGAATTAACTTCAGCCCGAAGAAATCCCGCATTTATTGTAAGAATGCGAGGTGAACAGAAACGAACCCTTGTGAATTTTATGTCACGTTACAAGACTTCATTTGCAAGCATTTCCATAACACATAAAAATACTGCATTTTTCAGGAAACAATGTCATGAAAGTTAATAGAATGTATAGTTGATAATAATTTTTTCCCTTAATCATACAATATTTAATTGTTATTGTTGTAATTCAATTAGTGCAAGTGTGTTTTCTTTAGCATACGCACGTCTGTATATTTAATCAGCGAAGACAAATACTGTCTTCGTTGAGTACTACAGAAATAGGAGGTGAAAGTGTTTAGTGTTTTTTTACTGGCGGTTTACTTTCCGTGCGACAGGAAAAATAGAATCAGGAAGAGGAGATAAAAAAATACGGGTATGTGTAATCACAAATTCACTTATCAAAGAGTTGTTAGTTCGCCTTCAAAACAAATCCCTAAGAAAATGTGAAGAAAGAAAAGTGTGGACGCATTTCGCCAAACGAACAAGCGGTTTTAACGGAGTAGCGAGAATTGCATTGACTCAAATACTATTCAGGGCTAATTAATAGAAAACATTATTTAATGAATTCGTGTTATTAGTCCATGCAAATGCACTGAAAGATGGAAATTCCATGTATGGAGATGCGCTCCAGGATCCTGACATGACGTGGCTGCGGTGATAAATAGAAATTCAGATGGCTCCGCCCATCAGCAAGTCGATGCGGCTCAGGCTGGCGGCGCCGCGTGGGCGGCGAATGAGTGCGGCTCCGCGGAAGGGGGGATACCGTGTGGCACCAAAACGCACAACTCGATGCCAGCCCACTGACCTTCAATCACTCCCGTGCTTCTCTCACGCTCTTTCACGTGTCCTTTACATCTCATCAAGTGTCCTTCACGCTCCCTCACGTGTCCTTCACGCTCCCTCACGTGTCCTTCACGCTCCCTCACGTGTCCTTCACGCTCCCTCTCGTGTCCTTCACGCTCCCTCTCGTGTCCTTCACGCTCCCTCTCGTGTCCTTCACGCTCCCTCTCGTGTCCTTCACGCTCCCTCTCGTGTCCTTCACGCTCCCTCTCGTGTCCTTCACGCTCCCTCTCGTGTCCTTCACGCTCCCTCTCGTGTCCTTCACGCTCCCTCTCGTGTCCTTCACGCTCCCTCTCGTGTCCTTCACGCTCCCTCACGTGCCCTCCATGCTCCCTCACGTGTCCTTCACGCTCCCTCGCGTGTCCTTCACGCCCCCTCGCGTGTCTACCACGCTCCTTCACGGGTCTTTCACGCTCCCTCACGTGTCCTTCACGCTCCGTCACGTGTGCTTGAAGCTTTCCGAAAGGTATTGTAATACATTTATGACTTGAAAATGACTGAAGTTGATCAGAATAATAATTTTAGATGCCCACATATCGGAATTTTGTTTTCTTCAAAAAATGTGTGCGTTTGAAAAATTCTACGCAACACAAAGGATTTTTCAAAATAAATATTCAACTATTTTTCAAATTGATCGGCTCTATTCGTTTTTGCAAGACAGCTTATTATTATTATTATTATTATTATTATTATTATTATTATTATTATTATTATTTAAATTTGATATGTGGAGATGATGTTACGATGGTGTGGGAGAAAATATGATATGAAGATCTAAGTCGAGTCATGAGGAACCGGAGAGCGCCGCATTCGCGTCTTTTGACTTCTCCCAGATCAAGAAGATTGAAAATGGCTTTTAAGTCTACCGACGTCTCGGAAACGCGAGTGTGTCGGTTCAGTACACAGTACTCGACTAACTAAAAATGGAGTTCTACACGGAATATATGTAACAAAGTTTTATTTACGGCTCATTCTGTTGGGTATCCTGACATTTTGTTGGATTTTGGTGATCTCATTCCTAAACCATCTTATTACGTTTTGCTACAATCGGTTCCAACTCCTGAAAGAATATGTAATTTTTAGGTAAAATAAATGCTAATAGTAGATTGAAGGAATATACGATAATTGTAAGAGTACTTCTGCGAACGCTTTATTAGTCCATTATAATGACAAATTTACAACCTAAGACGTTTATCTCCATTTCGGCTATGAATTTTGATAAGCTGATTTCGGATTTGCAGTAAACCATGTGACAGGAGCTGAATTATCCCTCACTCTGATGGATCTCACCGTGTACAAGGCATATTCTGATAATGACATCCAATAGCGACAATTACGACGGATATGAACAGTTACAGTGTTCATGTCAGATGGGTCTTAACCGGTACTTCTACATGACACGAATCTCCCAAGTGAGACGACCGGCTTTATTTCCCTTACGAAAGGTTTACTTCAAATAATTTCTGTAGAATTAAAATAAAATCCTACTATGACTTATTTGCATTTGTAATCATTATATTTTTTTCATTCCTTTTGTCGTGATGTTGATCTGATCTCGACAGTTGATGCCCTTTGATGAGAAGGTAATTTTTCATTCCTGTGAATAAATGATAGATGCGACCATGAGGAATGTACGATAATGATAAGAGAATAATTATGAACCCGATGATGTTCAGCTGAGATACTACGTAGTGATATCAGAAGCCAAACACGACAGAACCTCATGAGGAACACACGTATGCCTTATGCGGGACGCGAGCTCGCAGCTTTAGCCTTGCAAGCTCTGCAAACCCCAGCGCCACCGATCCACACTCTGTTGTTTCCTCAACGCCAATTTTAATTTGCTCGTTCGCGTTCTTCATTAACATCAATATCAGCTCGGACGAAGTGGCTTTACCAAATGACCCAGCCTTCCCTCACCCCCTTTGACGCACCTTCGACGCCATGGGAGCACAGCCGGGAGCGGCAGCTCCGAGATCCACGTCGCTCCGGCCTCAGGTATTTAATCAAAGGCGCCTCCGCGCGCCTCGCGCATCGAAATACCGGATTAATACTTTTTCATCCGGCTGAACCGACCGCTGGAAGCTAAGCCGCGTCGTCAGCCGACAGCCGCGTCGCTCGGGCCCCGATTATCGATTATCGAAGTGTCCGATAATCGATATCAACTCCCCGCGTCGACTCCGCTCATTCTCGAGTGTTCTCGCGAGGTATCTCGTAACCTCGGCCTCCGGCATGGCTGGCGAGTACGTGCGGATGTCCGCTCCGCCCCCCCCCTCTTCACAAAGAGCAACAGAAAAGAAGAGTCTTACGTAAAACGTGTTACGTAGAAGTTTGTTTGGCTGCAGCTGCTCGCTGCTATTTGAAATTGAAATTAAATTAAACCGTAGTTTAATTCAGACGCAGTGCGGCCTCTATTCTCGGTGTATAAACTTCTTCTTGGGGCGCGGGATTAAAATGGCCGAAACAAATTTATTATGTAAAGTAAATGCGAGAGCGACGCGGAGGTGATGGTGGCGGTGGAGGTGGGGACGGCAGTGGCGCCGCATCTTCTCGTGGCCCCCCTGGGAATCTAAAGAAACAAGCGAGCGGCGGCCCCGGCTAGCCCTCGCCGTCGTTCCTCAAAGCGCCTCCAGGGAGCGTGCATAAATCCGCTTCTTTCAGCGGAGCTCTCCGCGAGCGAGTGAGTTTTTCATAATCTGCCTCGCGCCGCCTGACACCGCGGAGCTCTTTTCGGAAAATTCTAATATATTGTTGGGATACAATAAAGCTCCGGGCCGAAAGCCGAGAGCTCAAAAGTACTAATTATTTCAGATTATGTGTAATTTTCGAGGGATATTTTTTTTCGGATTATGAGCGGAGGAAAATTAATATTTGCTGCACTGACGTTCTGGATTTACGGAGTACTTTTTAGTGGGCTGTATTTTACAAATAATTTGAAGCGTGAACTGTGAAAACGTTTTGCCGTAACAATGACGCCGATATGTTTATACCTATATTTGTTTTCACAGAATTTGTCGAAACAACAAATCAGTATGGTAATGGAATACTTTTTTTAGAATGTTTTGTTGGGATGTAATAAAATTTGTTTAGCAAAGCGAGCAAGCTGGAAAGTGATAATTACGATGAATTATATGCAATTTTACCAATTTTTTCGTATTAAGAATAGGATAAGATTCAAATTTATTTCACAGACTTAGCACGTTTAATGAATGAATTCTAGAAATAAACGTATACTTGAACTATAGAAAATGAATGTTGACACGATGTCTATTTCATGTTATGGTTGTTCTTATGCTGCCTTTTTCTTAGAAGAATGAGATATTGTTTTGATGATAGAACACATGAATAATTAATGTGAATATTATTTTCAAGTTACTTTACTTAATAATCAATTGCCAATTCGTCAAAACACAGCGAACTGAAGAGTCAGATAAAAGACATCTTTTTCTCCGACATAAGGCATTATTTTTTATTGAAAATAAAATTTTCAAAATATGTCATGTCAAATAACTACACGAAATTTCAAAGGTCAATTTCAAAGATAATTTTAAAATATTAATTGAACTCTTGCCCTATTGGAGTTCAAAATATTAATTTAAAAAGCTATTTTTTATTCGAAACTATTTTTTATTCCTTCTAATTGTGGTGACATGAGCGATGAATATAGTGAGTACTTTCTCCAAAACATTTCGATGATAGTACAATGGTACAGAGTTAAAGAGAGTGCTGTCATGATTATTCATTGCTGCGGGTGTGAAAGATGCTCTTGACACAAGACATGAGACAAGTGAAAAAGATACGTCCTTAAGGTAACAGATTTTGTATCGTTTAAAGAAAAGATGTTCATATTATTTTTTACACTGGAAACAATTTAAAGCTTCCAACAACTTTAGCATTAGCCTCCAAAATTTTTGTTTTGTCATAAATTAATTTTTTTGGTATCTTGTGTCCACAAAATATAGATTGCCTACACAGTGTATTCGAGGAACTAATTTACTACAACGAGGAACAAGAATTAATCACGTTTTCTCTATCGGGGACACACAATTTCTGCCGAAAAATTGCCGTTTTCTCTGCAGCATCTCACAGCTTACTCTATACTACGTAAGTATTATGCGAGAAAGCACCTACGCGGCACAGCTGGGTCGGATTCAACCGCTGTTTGAAGAACAATTCTTGGGGCCGGCTGCTGTAATCGATAGCTTTCCGCGATTTCTCTCTAATAAACGGAGTCACCGACCGCACGCGATCTTTCCTTCCTCTTCCGCGTCTAATCCTCACTGCTTTCTTGCACACACTTACAAATATATGCACCTCACTACCACACATGCTGGGAGCTTAGAGCGTGTACCGGCTGGGACGGTGTCCCGCTGGTGGGAGTTGCGTGGTTGGGGAAAACTCCGCAAGCCGAGAGGTAGGTCGGCGTCTTATCTCACTGGAAGAGGATCACCACCACCTCACGCGATAAAACATTCGCTACACTTACGGATATAATGACGTAAGGCGTTGAACGGAAAAACTAATCAATGAAAAGCACTTACGCGGCGTATCCAGACCCTTAAACCTGACTTCCTTGTGTGCCTCAAAAACGCTGGTGTCGGTTGCGACACAACTGTGCTCCGCCCCCGCCCTCTCCCCTTCGAACGAAGCCAAATAAACCGCATCAAGGTAACGCCCCCGGGCGCCCTATCGCGCGGTCTGTCTGCGAGTTAAATCTCATGACCCCATTGAAGAACGGTGTTTGCGAAAATCCCTCGAACGAGGGCAGCTCGCGGCCCATTTGCACTCGCATTGAACGCTCGCATGCGCCATCGCCTTCTTTCCGCTTGTCTTCCTCCTCACTGGTGCACCCCTCACCCTCTCCCCTCCTCTCTCCTGTTTTCTCCTCTCCTCTCTTATCTCCTCTCTTCTCTATTTATCTCCTCTCTTCTCTTTCTTCTCTTCTCTTCTCTCATGTTCTCTCTCCTCTTCTCTCTTCTCTCCTCTCCTCTCCTCCCCTCCCTCTTACTCCGCCGAGTATCCCTCTCTGCATTCTACTCTGCATCCTCCCTTCACACTTTTTCCTGCGACCCGCCTCCTACTCGCTCCGCTCCTGCTTCCCTCTTGCTTCCCACTTGGTCTCTCTCTCTCTCTCTCTCTCTCTCTCTCTCTCTCTCTCTCTCTCTCTCTCTCACCCCTCTCTTTCATCCTTGTCGCCATCTTTTTGCATCCATTGCACTCTTACACGTATTATTTTCAACTCGTACTTACATACAACTCACCTGCACGCCGTATCCTTCTCACCTGGGGTTGCCGTACGCCCTGAGAAAAAAGCATATGTCCTAAATATCGACATGTGTTATATTGTCCCGCCGACATGTGTTATACTGTCTGATTTTCTGCTCGTCGTACGTCACCACTCACCCTTTATTTTCTCTCCGCTTGCGTCTTCTCTGTCTCATCTCTGTACCTTTAATTCCCTGCGCCCACATTTACCCGTCGCTCCCTCGCCACTCTCAATCCTCACTGTTATCGCCCTCCCTTGTTCTACCCTCTCATCACGCCCCCCTTCTTCTGTCTGATTTTCTTCTCGTCGTACTTCACCACTCACCCTTTATTTTCACTCCGCTCGCATCTCTGTCTCTGTGCCTTTAATTCCCTGCGCCCGCGCCCTTCTTTCCACCTCACCCCTTCCTGGCCGCCCTTCGCCTCACCTCCGCCCTGCCTCCCCGTGCCCGCTTCGCGCGAGCCCTTCAGTTTAACGATCGTCCTTGTTATTTTATAACGGTCCACGGCGGCCTCTCCAGCCGCGGCCGCCAGTCGAGCGCCGGAACCCACGTGGAGCTGCGCGGTTGCGATTCTAATCATCTGGGGGTGGTGTTCCTTCGTATCTCTCCGTGAGAGTAGGCTAGGGACACACATTGCGTCGTATCCGCTTTAGTACTAAGGGATCTCTGGGCTGAAATCCCACACTTGCTGTTTGGATAAATAGGAATGAAGTTATGCTGCGATTTGTTTTCAGAGTCTATTGACGTTTGATCAGCTGTTACGATGTCATCCAGTAGGAAGCTTAAATGTCGCTTCTGTAGGTGTCGTCAAGTTTCCAATTTTTATTCATGTATGACATCGTAACTGTTTATATACGTCAACGGACTCTATGTTTAAATCGAAGTATAATTCGATGAAAAGATTTAGAGATTACTTTCTCCCGCAAACTGAGAATCCTCTGGTTTACATGCGAGACGCTTGGGATCAGATTATGGGAAGCCACTCAACGAACAAAATTGAAATATTTATATTTTGCGATCCTGCTAGAAGTTGGAAAGCCATTGGCAAAGTAATGGAATACAGTTAAGTTATGTTTACAATGTCTTTTATTTCAATAAGTATGTTTTTTATGTTTATCACCTAATTTACAAAGTGCGTTCATCTATCTATTACTTCTCCTGTAAAAGACACGGTGAAATCATTACCTAATCTCAACCGTCTCATATGTATCGAGTGAGAGTGAGAGTTTGATGGATACGATTACACGATCCAGGTTAACTTAAGTATTCACATATTATATGCACCTTCTGCATTCCACTTAGTACAACATCCCGTTTCACTTCAGAGAGTAGTTATTATAACTTTGCAGCATTTAGGGCAAGTACCTTAACTCTGTATTTCGTATCAGCGTCATAATTAAGCTACAATGCCAAAATATGAGGATTTGATTACCTCAAACAATTTTTTTTGGAGCTGAGCGAATATTAACTTTCAAACACATTTTCTGTTAAACTATGATTTTTTTTAATTTATGAGGATACTGCATTTAATGAGCATATTTTAGAACATTTCATGAGTATCCTGTATCAGACACTCAATCTAATTTTCTAATACTGGTGCAATTTTACAAGTCTTCGAGTGATGAGGTAAAAAAAGAATAATTCGTACTTTTCTATTGAAATGAATACTAATAAGTGAACAAGAACTACATTGTAAAATAACTAAACTGCTTGATTTACGAACATAACAACTTGAAAATAAAACGAATTACTTAATGACACTAAAAAAAGTATCAGAAATTAAACAAATGGTGAAAGCTATAATACTATACGTATAATTTATTCGCATGCATTTTCCAATATTTCACAACTTAATTGTATATCTTTCTACTGAAAATTCAATTTATTAATTTCTCTAACGTGCCAAACATAGTTAGGAAACAATGGTAATAACATGATTAAAATGGACTCCCTGTCGGCGTGTCTCGTATACTTTGACTGCCGAGATAGGATCTTCTGTCCTTGCCTACTTTGATTACCTACGAGCCGCTCCCAATGGCCTCGCTTATCCTGAGATTAATCACGCACATAAAATCCAGGGCTACCGGACCCGTGTGCTGCAGTTCGCGTAGAAAAATTGTAGTGCATAAAATGCAAAACAAAATTCGTATAAGACAAGATTCCTTTCAGCGAGATGCAATGTAGGTAACCACTTTAATTATCGAGACCAGCTGGTCATGTTAATTATGTCAAATGGGAATGGAAGAACAACACTATGACCGTCTCTAAAAATGGGAATGCGGACAGAATGGCGAGGGAAGAATCGCGCGCGGTTCTGCAATTGGTCGGACGAACCTACGAAAACGCTGAAGAGAGCATCCGTTCTCTAGAATTGTGTTCCCTATATTGGTCGGCTTCAATGCTGGTGTCCAAAAAACGCCACTCTGAAATCGAAGTTTTGATTTTCCGATGTACTAGGATGTAGTTCCAAATTTCGAAAAAACCGTAAAAGGGCCGATAGAAAATTTAAAAAAAAATTCTAGGTCGTTTTTCAGCCGACAGCTGGTTCGTTCCATGGTATGCATATTCGACCAACCATTAGACACCAGCTCACTTGCTGGCTCCTCTGGCCTGGAGTCACCAGAAAGCGAGCCCCCCCACCTCCCGCGACTACACATACATGAGAGACAACGGACAAACAACCATGCCATATGCGGGACTTGACCTCGCGACTCTTGGACCGAGGCGCTGAGTCGGTACACGCTCTTACCCACCTCGGCTTTCTAAAGTCGGTCTTTGGCAGGTCGGCCATATAACAACTTAATTACTAAAATAAAACTAATGCATCTACAGCAGCTCATACTTTCCCATATGATTGATACGACCAAGAACTTTTCCGCTAAGTTGATTTCGTCGCAGTCCGTAGTGTATCACCGCAAATTTATGCTCTTTTCCAAGACACGCAGTGCTGTTTAAGTCTCGAGAGGTCATTTGTGTAATTTGTGAACAGCTAGATCGCTGGAATATTGGCGGTCGGCTGGTGGACTAAGTTTCTTCCGCCCTAAAATCGGGGGCGACCGATACAGGACTGTGGTAATTTGAACCCCAATTTTATCAATTCAAAAATTTGCATTTTTCGTCAGTTGAATACGTTCAATATATGAGTAAATTTTTCCCTTTGCCAGTTCTTAGAATTATCTTCAGAGCTTTGACTAACTACACTGTCAGAAATATCATGAAATCCAATGTAGATTAATGTATTGTTCATGAAACACAATGTAACCTTGTACATTAAAAAGAGCTTAATATATTTGTACATTAAATTTAATGCACAAGTTAAAATTAGTGTCGATTTATTGTAGAAGTTCTCCCGTTTTCCCATAAAGCTGATATGACAATAAAGCTTTGACTCTTGCATTGTACATGTGTACATTAAATTTAATGTTCGTCCATAATAGTTATTTCAACTTTACATTAATGCGGTTTGTTACCTTATGAACCTTATAGAAGAAGAGGAAAACACAAGAAACAGCTGGGCGGAATCCAGGTATTTATCGGCAAAGTGACATTAGAAACATTGTCCGTCTAATTGAGGAGAAACGGTATTTTTTTCTCATTTCAAATACCTCACGCGGAAATCGTGTAAATATATACCCTGAAGGTCGGGCTTGTCTCTCCAGGTGTACGGAAACGATGCTTTTCACTAGCCTGTCTCAGCGTGGGAAGGTCTCCAGGGTAGCTTCTTAAGGCAACAGTAAACTGACACCTGATTTCCGCCCTATGCGTTTGAATCGTTCTTGACGATAGCGAAGGGATATAACGACGTGGAAGAAGTCGCCCAACGACAGTCGAGAGTAATGGTGTAGGTACAGCCATTAATCAAACTTTCAGCGCTTGCGAAGTGAAATTTTGATCTATACAAAGTCTGCATATAAATTCTTTGCAGCGATGTACAGTGGTAACGATTCTACTCGTCGCAGTAAGACTTCTGCCGACTCTCTAATGTTGAATTTCTCGGAACCGATATGGGCGAGAGATTTGGAGTTGACGTGACCTTCACCTCGGTACACTGAAGACACGCGGTTATAAATGGGCTTGTTCCATCGAACGAGGGAAGTGTTAGTTCCGTCGTTACAGAGTGTAAAGCTGCTGGTATCGTGATTAATGAATACTTCTGGGAAGTTGAGAGAAGCTTCGGAATAATTGATATGAAGTTGTTGCTAGATTTCATATCGTTTGTTGTATTGCATTGTTTAATGTGAAAAACGGGGATAGCCTCAATAACTAATATCAGAGAGTCATGAAATAAAGTTCCACATATATTATAATAGACAGTCATGTTTAATTAGTTATAAACATGATTGTCTAATATATATGAATCTTTATTTCATTACTTGTATAATCAACAAAAGACAATCTTTAGGTCTTCCAGATATAAATATCAGAGTGACAAAGAGAAATAAAGAAAGAAAGAAAAAAGGAAGAAAGAAATAAAGAAAGAAAAAAGAAACAAAAATACAGAAAGGGATATTGTCGCAAAGTCGGCAATTATACGGAAGCAAACTCGTACTGTAAGTGGTATAAAAAAGGAGATATATTTTGCTCCTATATGTAATAAATTACTTTCTTTAAAATGGTGCGCAGACAGACCCCAAAAAATGGGTTGACGGCAAAACATCTACCGATTCCTGAGCCTTGTCTAGCGCCTAAACCGTTCAGGCAGTTTTCTCTAAATTTGACATTTTTCGACCGATCTGATCGAACTCAAGTCCCTATCAATTTAAAGCGGATATTTTTATTTCTATCAGTACCTTACTTTGACTTTTAAAAAAGTTTCTCGATAATGGTTTAAAGTTTTTAGGTTACATTTTGTCTACGGATAGTGCAATGGGCATTTAAACTGCTGCACATCTCATTTTTGTTGGACTGTAAATTTCATTACTTCAAAATATTTTTAAATGTTTTCCTATAACTACAATATTGAAGATACGTATTGTTTTCTTAATGAAATATGTTCTTCACTGAAGATCTTTAAATGAGGCCATCTTCAATTTTACGAAATTACGAGTTGTTTTGCCATAATTTTACGGGCAATATAGGTAATTTTAAACAATTATTATCTTCAAAACTTGTTCTATTTTTAAAGTTTTTTTCTCGTTACAGCAAAGTACAATTATAAATATGCGCCCGTTCAATTTGCGGTAAATTTTGTGTATATTCGAAAAGTGAAAAACCTAGTGGTGCTAAAACAGCGCGTACTTCCCCCCCCCCCGTATTTTCACGCAAAAACTACTCAAATTTCGAAAACTTGTACATGACCTTATTTCAAAATCTACCTATGAGAAACATTTTGTTAAGGAAAAAATCTCCATATTTAATGTTTTAGTTGTGGGAAGACGCCAAAAAGTTTGAACTTTTGCTTTGAGCTTTTCAACCAACATGAAACCTGCACCATTTTGTTAAAGGTTCTTCACACTATCCAAAAGGAAATTTAAATAAAAAACGATGGAGTCATTTTTTGAAAATTTGGAAAATTCCCCAGGAACTTCATGTGAAGTACTCCCCCCCCCAAAAAAATAAAATAACGGTTTTGAATTCAAGGGACCGCAACCTCAACAAGATCGATTGAAGAATATCAATTTTGGGTAAAATCGGCTGGACGGTTTAGCCGCTAGACGGTTTAGCCGCGTTGTTCACAGACGCACAGACACACGAACAGAAGTTTCAATTCTTCGGTATCAAGGACCCACAAAACATGAATTCTGGCTACACCACTTGAAAGAGGATGTTTTTCTAAATTTAATATCTTGATTTATCCACTTTTTCGTCGCCAGGGCCTTGTACTAAGAGTTTTTCTGCCGAATATCCGCCTTTTTTCGGGCAGCATTACGTATCTAGTAAAATTAAAATTGCAAATCAACAATATTGATGAAAATTAGTTTTCTTTAATGAAACCTGTTCTAAAAATTTGATCATATTTTTTTCAAAACGAGTTTTTTTGGGGGAGAGTGTAATTGTTTCTTGAAGTAAAAAGTATTTATAATTTATTTTTCATAAAAACGGTTCCAACTTTCATTTCTTTCCATTTTTGATGAATGTCCGCTAATAAACATGCAGTGGTGTAATTGTCGTTAAACACTCCGAATTATCAAAAATAGTCGCAGTTGCCGAGTGAGAGAAAGTAGTATTTTATCATCACTAGCTTCTGATGAAATTCCGTCCACCGTTTTAGAATATCCATTCGCCTCTGCACCGCGAAAATCCGTCCATCGCCTTACGACACCTCCAGGCTTCGCACCACGTCGCGGACCGCGTCGTCCAAAGGCGCCGATGACTGCGTCTGGGCGGCGCCGCCGAGTGCGACGAACGGGCCGGAAGTGGGCCGAGAGGCGGCAGTAAACCGCGTGCAGATCAGCGTCCGCGGGGGCGCGGGCGGGGGGCGTGGGCGGGGGCGGGGATGGCGGGCATTGTGGCCGCGGGGCGCGTTTGATGGCTGGCGCGGAGTTTTACGAGCAGCGGTGGCGGGGCGGACAGCGCTGCGCCCGCCCCCTCCACCCTCTCCCGGTGACTGCTGGGGGCAGGAGTGAGAAACGGCGGTGACGCCCGGCCACTGGCTATTGCTTGACCAACTGCCCGTGGCGCCGGGGAGGTGGAAAACAAGGAGGATGAGAGATGGACGCAGCGATCGGTTCAGAAAGGGTACGGACTACGAAGTAATCAAATCAGGCACTCTTTGGTCTTTTTTACTTTCTCGCCTGTACTTCGAAAGGAGACGAATTTTCGACAGAAAACAGAAAGTATGTTCTGTTGTAGCTCCACTAGTTTACATTTTCGACAATGTTGCTATCCCGGTTCTCTATATTCCACAGTCCCGCCACAATCTCTCCAATTACTCACTCACTTTTCGCTCACTCTGCCCTTCTCGCCTGCTTCGCCCTTCAAGCCCTTGTCCACCTCACCTCCCCATCCAGACCAACTCACTGGGCCCACCCAGCTTGACCTTCTTCTCACCACAAAATTCTCTTTTTACTGCCTGCTTCACAAATAAACCGATGTTCAATATTATTCTTGTCAATGATGATATTACGCCGGGAAAACACGGTTGCGAATATCTCTCACTACAGAGGGCTCGTCAAAAAGGTTCGCCAAATTAATTTCAGGATTCTGAATGCTGAGCAACCTCAACGAGTTTCATCGATAGGAATTAATGCGGTATAAACTTGTTTGTGAAAGTTTTTATATCAATTAAGGTATGCATTTATGAAGCAAATTTAAACTTATTCATACCTTCTAATGTAATACTTTTATCTTCGTGAGTTGACATATAATAATTTTCTGTGCACGAAAAAAATGACGCAAACAATTGTTTGCGTCATTTCGCTTAGACAGTGGGCAAATAAATCCTTTTATTGAACTACCAATCATTGTTAGATGAAAATAATTTGCTTCGTTGGACTGCACATTCTGTATGATGGCTCCGGAACTGGTGAGTTGTGGTGGATTATGTCGGGTTGGGAGAGAGTTGTGTATAGCGTTAGATTGTTGCTTAGAGATCCAGATCACCGATTAGAGAAGTTTCTGTTGTAACCAGGAGGTGAAATGTATGGTATATGAGGTATATCAGTATAAGAGGGGCTGTTATCACCTTAAAGCTATTCGAATAGTTGGTTATTTTGGAAGCTCCAATGGTTACAGCAATTGTGTGTATACTGAGAAGTCCCAGTTCGATTCCTGGCTGGGGAAGTGAATTCTTTGAACAGTAAAAACGTAATTTATATTAAAAAAAATTATGGAACCGCATCATGGCGGAGAAATCTGTAAGTATCCATGCATTCTAGCATCCATGCCTCTTAGTATTTATGGGCCGTCTGGAAGCTCGTGTTTGGACTATTGTCGTTCTTCGTACCGTGGCACGTGTTTGGCGTATACTGACAGGGTGCATTGTGCCAATCGAAGTTGTGCTCTTGCATCCACCGCAGAAAATCTTAATGGTCATCGACGTAAGTACAATTTTAACCACCAGATATTGCCCGGCCATTGTAAGTTAACGCCCTTCACATTTCACAAACGAAGCTTCCCAAATGTATCAAAGACATTGAAGGAGAGCGGAATCGTTGTGGAAGTATCTCAGAAAAGTGCTGCAACCGAAACATAAACTGGTGTACTACAAGAAATAACATAAGGTAAATATTGTTTAACCCTTTTACTACTGATGGAGGTAACTCAGATCAACGCACATTTTATCATTTTTAAATTACTTTCTAATTTGTTTTCAATGCAGATATCCCGTGAAGTTGTTTCCTAGTTAACTACCAGTAAAGTCTGAATGGCAAAAAAGTAGATTTTTGGCATGGAGACATATGAAATACATAAACCTCCTCTTGGTTTCGTGTTTTCGTAATATAATTTGAGATTTTGTCAACAGCGAACGTTTGTGAGCCTATTGTTGTGGACTCGTCTTCACACTTATTATACAACATTTAATGTTTTATATAAATCACAAAAACATTATCAATAACACTAAATTAACGTTTGATGAAATAAGCAAAACATATTTTGACATTTATGGTAAGAATAATACAACGTTGCATTTTCCTTTGATAACTCCGTTACCCACTTTGGTATTCGAAGGATGCAAACGGCCTTGAGTATTGAAGGGATAAGGATTACTTTTTCCAACATCTCTTAATGGGCATAATTCACGCTTAAGATATGTGGCATTCATAACCGTTTAGCGCGTCGCCGGTTGAACTGCATCCGAAGGGCGCCGACGGTCCCACTTTTGTCCGTCTGGTGTTACCGGGGAGAGGATTTTCATATCGGCGGCAGTTTGAGAGAAAGATTTGTTAAAACATCTGCGTGCGTTGCTAGAACATGTCAATACATGCATATTGTTGACAAAAATTAATAGATGTTACTTTGTTCAAAATAGGGAGAAGTAGCGGGTTAATGCGTTCCACTCCGACGAACCTCACAAGTCACCACTAGTGGATTCATTCTTCGCCAAGGCAACCGCTTTCATTTATTGTGTGTATGGCGTGAGTTTAGGGGGCACGGTGTAAAGGCAGTAGTTAGGAAGGCAGTTGAGGTCTCAAAATGGCAGTGTAGATTTCGATTTCGAGTAAATTTTATAGGAGAGCGTTTTGAAAATACAGAGGCGATATGCAATGTTGATAAAGATATGGTGAATGATGTCATTTTGTTCACAGAAGGTTTTCTCTACGTTTGATTTCAAAACTATTGTAATATGTAGTTAAACTGACATTCGACAAAAATATAAACACTTTTTTTTAAATTTCTTGACTTTGTCATTCTGATGCAGCAAACTCGCAACATCCTGTCGAGATGTTGGGTTTTGTGTTGAGGTGTAATGACGACGACGATGACGATGATGATGATGATGATGATGATGTGAGTAATGAGCATTAAGATGGGGATGATGGAGGAATATGAGGCAAGGGAAACGGTGGAACCCTGAGGAAACAACAAGCGCCTGTCTTCCACAAATTGCATTTGGATAGGACGGAGGTCGAACCCCATCCCTTGCGGTGGAAGGCGCCAGTGGCAGCGCACGGCGACCCCTGGAGACATCCGCTGGAAGGTCGTGTTATACCCAGCCAGACCTTGCGTTCTCTGGCGCGGGGGCAGCCGGCGTCGTCCACTGGTGAGAGGGTGGCGCGCTTTGGGCCATGTGGGTTGGAGAAGAGGAGAGGCGACGGTCAGTCTCGGGATATAAGGGACAGCGGGCGCGCCGTGAAAGGGTCATAACGGCGTGAGGATCGAGGCTCTAAAACCGACGGTTTGCGACGAAACGCCAGTTGCGTCTAGAATTGAATTTATTATATAAAAATCTTGTGTGGAAGTCTCTTTGGGTTTCCATCAATGCGGGAGCACGTGCGTGGAAGTGTCGTTTTATTTGAAAGGGTTGCATGAACGGGACGTTTAACTAAACAGGATTTTGAGGGTTTTCATTAAAAGGGCTTGTGAAATTCTCTTTTCGAAAAACCATGTTTCAAGTGGGAATCAACTTGGTTGGCACTTTGGTAGTTTGATTATGGAATTTTCCATATGTTTTTAAATCTTCAATAGACTTCTCTCAGTTTTTGTTTGTTTCTTTTCTGTATTTATCTCTATTCCTTTTCACCTCTTCCTCTTCCCTCAATTCCCTCCTCGGTAGTCAGTAATTTGACTTGTGAGTCCTTGCAGTTGCTGTTCATTGGTAAAGATCGATAAATCGATATCGATCGATAAATAATTTCATTTTTGCTATGCTACGTGAATATTAGGATCCAATTTAATCCTTGTTTTTGTGATAAAAATTTATTATTATTATTATTATTATTATTATTATTATTATTATTATTATTATAATGTAATGAAGCTTGAGTATGTAAATAAAAGTCAGTAGCATCCACGTGTATGGATTACACAACGAGGGAATATTATGAGCAACATATATTCCAGAAAATCACCTCGTGCGAATAAAACGGAACGAAACAAATTTGATGTTGTCGCAATGTGTTTACATGAAATTGCAATATTTTCGAAAAAGAAAAAAAAAAGAAAAAAAAACTTCAATGGATTTTCATAACTGAATTCACTGAAAAATGTTATATTCTCTAATTCCACATACCTATAAAGCATACCCATCAAATAAACGAAGCTTACAAACCTCAGGACAAAAGTCTGAAAATACCCTCTCTAGTACGAATAAGAAAGCCCGTAAACAGGCTCTAATATGGCGATAACCGCGGGCTGGCATCCGGGTAAAGCGCGCGGGGATACATAAAGGTGGATTTACGCGGTAATTTTGCCCTCCGGCGTCCTAGCGCTGAGATTTCGGTTCCCTTTTCCGCCGCTGATTACCATGTGAAGACTGGCGAAGAGAAGGTTGAACTCCAAGCAAATGATGGGGAAAATGTAGCCGATCCAGGTGGAATTAATGGCAGTAGATGAAGTGACCAATGAAACTCAATCACACGAAATGAGCAATCACCCAATATTATTTGCAGTTTTATTTTTTTAAACTACTTTAAACTATACTGATAAAAGTGAATTCAACGACATGTAATCGACAGAGATTGCCCAAGAAGGAATGTATGAGTATATACGAAGTATTTACAGGCTCTTCACGATGTGACGCAGTGTCTTTGCAAAATTTGGTAAACATTAATACAACACTAATGCGGAAAATAAATAATTTCAATAATATACTGGTAGATGCACCACGATCATTATTTTTCGCCTGTTTGCAAGAGACAGGTTCCTAATATATTCCGCCAGAGATCAGCAGAGTTGTGGTAGAACCGTGTGTCCGATCTGAACGAAAGTTGGCACATCTACTTGTTTTTCAGGAAGAAGGTTTTTGTGTTATTCATTTTGTTGTAACTGTACTAAATGACGCTGCAGCAGAAGAGTGCGCTTAATTTTAATTTAATTACCAATCAATCTGAGCTTCATTGTTGCATGGCGTTGCCAAGAAGAACCGGACAGGCGGCGCGAGGGGGAAAGAGAGAGAGAAAAAGAGAGACAGACGGAGAGAAACGTAGACGTAGACAGAGAGAGACAGACAGAGGGAGAGAGAGAGAGAGAGAGTCAAACAGAGAAAGCGACAGAGTCAGCGTCAGAGAGAAATAGATATAGAGTCAGAAATAGACAGAGAGACAGAAACTGATAGAGATGGACAGAGAAGCAAAGAGAGAGAAAGAGGGAGGAGGAGGGAGATGGAGAGCAGGATATTGACTGCGGGGATCAGCTAGTTCTTTGTAATAGACATTCGTAAAAATTAAAAGTAATGTACCGTTTTGATTTTAAAAAGGATTACTAAACCTTTGCAAACTTAATGAGAAACGTTATGAAATGGTATTCACTGTGCAGAAATTCATTGTGAATATTTTCCCAGTATATCGTGTAGTTTTTAAATACACGTTAAACTTGAACATTTCAAAACATGATTAAAACTTTCCTAACATCAAAACGACAAAACTCATTGCATTGTCGTAAAAGTTACGTACAATTATATTACATTATAAAACTGTATTTCTCTCTCGTATTGGTAGATTTTATAATGTCTCCTGACATTTCTAGACTTCTCATTGTATTTACCTCTCGTAGATTTAGTCAAATAGTTTTTTCTGAATTCGTTGTTTTACATTTCTCCTCTTGAAAGTTTGGTCAGTCTCAGAGACGTGAACTTTGACAGACTGTTAACAGAAGGTCGCTGCCAACTCTCATTAAAACGAAGCACAATGAATGAAAGGAGAGTGCACTCTCATTCTGACAGTTTTATTACTGACATTTTCCAACTTTGGTGAAAGGGGGTGTCACCGTTAGAGCAAGTTAAAACCTGTTCACTTTAGGGTTGTCGGCTAACGACTAGAAAACTACTGCTATTTTGAAGTCATTTCGAAAGTGGTACTCGACATTAACCGAAGTAGAGGTGTTTTAGCAGTGTGCTCGAGATCTTCAATAATGATGTCAAGAAGTCTTATTGTTAAGAAAGGGCAACACTTCACAAATAAAATGAAATAATGCCTAAAAGACGTGTTCCAGTAAAATAATGATAAACGTTTCAGGTTAAGATGTGAGAAAATACATAATATTTTCGCAACATTTACGAGACCCCCCTCGCGAGTAGACGCGAGCATTTGCAGCAACATTCTCGCAATACGTTCACAATGCAAGGGAGATGCTTTTTCGGAAAATTAATTCAAATATTTAATTTCTAATCAATAATACTTACTTGTTTCTATACGTCTAACCTCGAGAAATATAGTATCGAGAACAATTTGAATGAACGATGTTAATATTACTAGCTACATTGTAAGACTACCACGAACGTAGATTCCTGTAGTATATGTACATAATTGTCAACACAAAACTACAAAGAAAGAAAATCTTCCCATATTATAAACAGCACCTGGACCAATATGGGGCTTCAGCCCCCATCAGAAAGCGATAGAGCGTATTCAAAAATATAAAATTTATACTACAATAAATTATAAAACTATATTTGTAATCTTGGAATCTTATAAAATAAATTAATTTATTATTACAATTTAATACGTTAAAATAGCTATAAATAAAATAAATTAAAAGTTCAGCGTAAATGAAAAATTATTTTATAGAAAATACGAGTATAGAGTAGGTTAGATACATCTAGCCCTCCCTCATTGAAAAATCCTAATGGTGCCCCTTTCTCACCCAATTAATTAGAATATCTCTCTTCTATTCCCCTGTACTTAGACAAATTATTCTTCAAAAAAACTCTTTAATCCCACATCTAGATTCTGTGCAGACATGACAATTAGAAACTCCTCTCTCTCTTTTTCACGGAAGTCGCCAGCTATAGAGAGTCCTACCCGCCACACAAAAAGGCGGCAGACTCACTTGCTCTGTACAATTCCACCTGTTTAAAACAAACTAAGCCTGCTATCTTGTCGCTTGTGTTCCTCCTCTTGTGCGTTCCTTTCTTTTAGTCTGCGCATGCGCACTGTGGATGGCCTCATTCATTTCTGCGCCACCGCAGAATCCTCCTCCTCCGACGCCGACGCCGCCGCTGCCGCGCAGAAAAGCGCAGTGAATCAACAGTTTTAGTTCCGCGCACAAAAGAATGCTTCCAGCGACACGGACGCTGCCTGGCGGCGGAAGGCGGAACTGCCCTCGTCCCTTTCCTTCCCCCAGACGACCATCGCGTATTTACGCCTCCGCAGATAAATTCGAGACACAATGGTGACCGCTTTCCCGACGTTGAACACTCCGGCAGTAGATGCTTAGCGAGAAGTGAACGATCTACTTTTTAACCGTCTTGAACGAAGTAGGAGGGCTTAAATTCTGCGTGTTGTGGGTATGTTCATGCATAAAATCAGTGGTTGGTAATCAGTGGATTTATTTTTGATAAGTTTTGTTTTTTGTTTTGTGTTAAGAAGTACATTTCCTCGGAGGTCCCATGACATAGTATCAAGATAAAATCAACAGTATCTTAAGTATTTGTTATTTTTCTCTTTTATGTACAAATTCGTACTGGCCGGCCTTTCAGTAGAACCATGCCTTGAGCCACTTCCATCCATGCGTGTCACCATGCGTGCTATGCCCTGAGCCACTTCGCTTGGTCACCAGCGCTGCTCAAGACCAGAAAAACAAGACAATATCACATCAAGTCTCAAAAAAATGTTTTGTGCGTTAAATTAAAAAGTCTCCTCTTCTTGAAACCATTAAGGTAAAATAAATTTGAAACGAAATAATACCATTACCATACCTTGCATACAACAGAATTATTATAGTAACATCCACTAAGGATTATTATTGTAAAATCCATCTCTCATTGATTGTTTCGACGCTGACGCTCTGAGGAGGAATGCTAATTTTGGTAGATGAATACTCTGGGCAAAAATAATTTGTCCTAAATCATATATTAATGACTTGGAAATCTTCTCTACACTGTAGTTGTTGCATATCTTCTCTCTACTCCTACCATTTCATAACGATAAGGTAAAATTAAATAAATAAGACTCAATAAAGTCAAAGTACTGTCCTTATTGCGAAATGTTCAGAACTGGGTTGAGTTCGTGGATAGCAATTGGAAAAAGGGATCTCCAACGGTCATCTTTATATGCCTGACCGTCTGACCACGTGCAGATTATCTGACTGATTTTGTACCTCGCCGTCGTAGAAGCAATGCCCTAAGCGAATGCCTGTTGCATAGAAATTGAGCATTTCGTAAGATTCAATGAAACAAAAACGAAGAAGCTCTCTTGCAGTCGGCGTCTGTACGTGCAGTCAGAAATGCATTTAATATCAATGGAGAGATCTCCTTCGCGTTTAACGATTGGCGCCAAATCCCGCACAAACGACGCTGCTACGTGTTCACCCGGAAACTCCGCTCTCTGCTCCATTGGTTCTCGTTTCGAAAAGACATCGCGATGTGCAGTGGGCGTACGTGCGCGGATTCGCTCGGTGCATCTTCTGCCTGCGTAACGACGAGTATTATTCCATGCAAGTGTTGGAATTGCACCCATCCCACTGATATCTTTAGTTCTTTCCGTGAGTGGTCTGAGCGCAGTCGTACAAGCTTGATTGCTCCTTCGTGATTCCTCTTAATGTTGGTGATCTCAATCCACTCAGAAAGAGCATTTCAACTTTGTAGGTGATATGAGTTTTTGTAGCTATGGTTGCTGGTGGCAACATATAGAAATATAAATCAAATTCGTTCTATTATAGCTTTCCTAGTTTTACCATCTATCAAATGTTGCATCAGTGCAAATGATTGATGTTGACTACGCTGTCCTGTCTATAAGGTTTTCACATTGGTAGACTAAAATAGTGTACCTCCCAGAGAAAAATCCTGGATGCGCCCCTGAGAATACATAAACTGAAATGACGTAATATATTCAGTGTCAGGCTCCATTTTTGAATTGACTAGGAGATTACGTCGAGAATGTTTAAAGTGTTAAAGATGTTTTTGCGCATCCTTTTATTTTAGAATTTGTATATTGATTGTTTTTAATGTTGTGAGATTAAATTTTGAAAAGCGCTTTAAAAACGTGCGCCAGAATGAAGCAGTGTTTGTGATATCCTTTCGTTACAACAAAAACTGAATTTTTAAAAATAAACTAATTGGTCCCTCTAAATATTTTACAGTATGTCCAACAACCAAAGTAGCCATGACCGAGAACATCATTTAATAATAATAATAATAATAATAATAATAATAATAAATGATTGCCCATTTTGAATAGTACAAATCTGAAATTACCGGCCTGAAAACAGCAGGTTGCTAAGGCTGACGAGCCGTCACTGCCTGAATGGTCGCGGGTTCGAATCCCGCGTGAAGAATGGATGATTGTGTGTGTGTGTGTCCACACACTGTTACCGTTTCCCCCGTAGTTAGGGGGTGCTGTATGACTTTAGTAGTTGAAAAGCGACCTTAAGTAATTTTTTAATAATAAAAATGTAAGAAAATCTGAAATACCAAACATTTTTTATGTATAATTGTCACCATTCCCGTCGCCTTGTTGGACGCAAATACGCTCGGAGAAGATATTCCGCAGCCGTAAAGAATTCCAAGTTGTGACCATGTTACTGAATAACAATGCATTTTAATAATTATTAACTATGTTCAAAGAATTAGTTGCCCCGACCGGGATTCGCACCCGGGTCTTCTCGTTTACGCCCAGCTGCTCTAATCACTAAGCTAACGACCCAACCAATCCTTTGAACAGTTTTCATGAGCGTGATTATCGCTCTTTGAACAAATTTTCTTATTAAGCATTTTTACGTCAAACACAGCAGGAAACGGAAGTGGCCGGTGTCGTTGCGGGTAAGCAAGCCTTCTTCTACATACTAACCGCGTGGCGGCCCCTGGACGGTAGTTTGGTCGCGTTTCCTCGCAGAAGCTCGGCGTTGTCCGACGGCGGGCAAATGACAGGAGAGGGCGGGGGCGGAACCTCCGCGCGTGCGCCGGTTGCAAGAGGCGGAGAGGGCGGAATCGCTGCCCGGGGTCGCTGCGACACGTCGGGCGCGGCGGTGTCCCACGTCGTAGAATTCCTGGCGTTGTGCTGTGTTGCAGCAGTTGGTACTACAGAAACCTACATACGTAAATTAACATACACCAGCCAAAGGAGAGAGAGAGAGAGAAAGAGAAAGAGAGAGAGAGAGAAAGAGAGAGAGGGGGGGGGGAAGGTGGAGTAAGGGGAAGAGTGGGTGGACTGTGTTGAAACAGTTGTTGGAACAATCCTCAGGTTTTTCGCAAATGGCGATGGAGTCCGAAATGTATGTATGTTTGTTAATTATCCGTGTGTTGTAACAAAATTAGAACTGGCATAACTGGGTACAAAAACGGTTTTACTTGTAACAGCCACAATACGAATCGTTCCAACGAACTTTGCCAATTTTTCGTAAATCCGGAGATAAACCAAAGACTAGTCCAGTTGCCGTGCATGAAGTATATGTCCAACATGCTGCGAAGTTCCTTAGTTTGTTAGTGTTACATTGCATTTGCGTCGTACGGTTCGCCAACACTTTGTACTTCATCTTTTCATTCGCAGCTCTGCACTATCGTACTTCCAAGAACACTGTTACCTGTCTAATGAACTTCCGACCAGCAACAGTGTATGTTAACGTAGGCGCCCGCGATCGTGGATATTTCCAATATATTCAGCTGCCGTTGCTTTCCACTTGCCCCACGTCGCTGTCCGTTCACCTCAGTCTTGAGGTAATGTCAAGTAAAACACTTAAAGTTCTAACAAACAGAAAATATATTGAAAGAAACAATAATTTCGCTTTAAATATCACGGCCTAATCGTCAAGCGTCCATTTCGTACGAGCTCTAACCAGCCTCTCCCTAAACAAACATACCTCCATAGCAACGCATTGCATTACTCAGTATATTGTTCATGCCCTTACGAGTGGATACACTCGTACCAAGTTCTATATTTTCATTTCGTAATAAACACACTCTGGTTTCTTGGCGCCTCTCTTTCGAACCCTGGTGAGCTGGGGCTCGCAGGTCGGCGGTGGCGGAAGCGTAACGGCGACGCCGACGGCTTTGGCGCTTGCTCAGCCGTGATGACCTCCTCACGCCCTCCTCTAGCTCTCTCTCTCTCTCTCTCTCTCTCTCTCTCTCTCTCTCTCTCTTTCTCTCTCTCTCTTTCTCTCTCTCTTTCTCTCTCTCTCTTTCTCTCTCTCTTTCTCTCTCTTTCTCTCTCTCTTTCTCTCTCTTTCTCTCTCTCTCTTTCTCTCTCTGTCACACACACACATTCTCTCTTTCTCCCACTCTCTCCCTCTCTCACTTTCACACACACTCTCTTTCTCTCACTCTCTCCCTCTCTCTCACTCTCTCTCGATCTCACACACACTCTCTTTCTCCCACCCTCTCACACTCTCTCATTCTCCCTCACTCTCTCTCTATCTCTCTCTCGCTCTCTCACACTCTCTCTCACTCTCTCACACTCTCACTCACTCTCACTCTCTTGCACTCTCTCGCGCTCTCACTCTCACTCTCTCTCTGCCGCTAGCGGAAGGAGATTCTTGCTATGAGCTAACGTTTCCCAACCCTTATAACCTCGTGTTGCTCTGATGCCCTTTCCCTTATAACCATCTCCGCCGTGAAATCGAATGACGCGGCCAGCGTCAGCGTTCTCGCAGAGACGTCAAAGACTGCATCGGAGGTACAACGCCTCCGAAATCAAAGAAAAAAACGTTTTTTTTAAAAACATTTTTAATGTGTTACTCCGCAGTTGAGCAACGTTTGGTGTCACATGTCACAAGGACAAACTAATTTCAGATGATCCCTAGAAGGGTTTCCTTCTTTTACCTAAGCAGTTCGCAACTGCAGTTAAATGACAGGCGCGACTGGCAATGGAGAGAGCAAGTTGCGAGTAGGTAATGAGGGGGGGGTGAAGTCCGGAGGGGGAGTCCAAGCCACGGAGAAAGGAAAAAGACATGCGATGGGACGAAGACACCGCGCCGTTAGCACGCCCTGCAGTTCTAATCCAACGACCGAGCTGTACTAGCCTTTTCGTACACTATATTCAATATTTAGTAAACGATTATAGAATGAAACCTTAAATGGGTTTTAGGGGCATGTTAGCTTCCCCGACACCTTTAACCCCTTCTACGTTCGCTGGTAATAAAATACTTTATTACATCAAATAAGCAATTATACTGCGTGTGGCGTGTGTAAAGCAGTTAAGCTCCATTTCCTAAACCTCGGACGTCCCGTGGATTGTAGTTAGGTCGCGTTTCCTTTCAGAACCTGAGCGCCTCGCAACTGCGGGCAAACGACAGGTGCGGCGTGGGGAGGAGACAAGGGGTTGCGGACAGGTTGCGAGGCAGGGGCGGAGGGGCGGGGCGGGGTCGTCTTTGGCATGCCCCGCGGCGTGTGCTCTGTTGGCGGCAGCGCCCCCGCCCCCCGCCCCCGCCCCCGCCCCCGGCCCGCCGCCACCGCCGTTCGCAGCAGGGCGAGGGCCGCGCATGCAGGTCACGGCCGCGCCCGTCGGGGCAGAGCTAAGCGGCGAGTCTTGCGCCCGGCATTGCTTCGCGACGCGCGTGTCCTCGACCGGCCCCCGCGCCCCACCGACACCCGCCCACCCCCGCTCCAATCCTCGCCCCGTGCCATCTCACCAGCCCCTGCCCGCCCCCCTCCATACCTAGCTCCGCCCGCACCTCTGCTCCAGGCCTCGCCCCGGGGCACCAGGTGCATCCTGTGTGTGCAGTCACACGACTTTTGCCGTAGCGAGACTGATGATGACGGCAAAGCCGTCGCAGCCGACTCTCTGTATAAAATACTATTCAGTACCGTTTCTTGCTCTCTTGAAATTTGAAAATTTGTAAAATATTCAAAATACTCTTGTGGATGTAATGCGTTGAATATTGCATATGCGATACTGCATAATATATAAATTTAATAAAATGTTTACAAAATATTTGTTATTGGATGGAACTCCCCCCATCAATATGTCACTGGGGCTGTGTAGGAGATGAGATATCCGGTGACTGCTCGGTCACGTCAGGACCATTCAATGAAAGTGCCTCAGCCTTGAGGAAAGAGGCAGCGATTGCGGTGGAAATGGCAGAAATCCAAATGCGGAGGCGTCAGCAAAAGCGTTGGGTCGTGTTCTTGACGTCACAATTGTCCGCGCCATTTACGCAGTCTATGCAGCCCTCGCCATCCATACTGTCCCACCGTTAGGGGCCGTCTTTACCGTCTTCCCAGTCCTCATCCTGCTCGTCATCCCCATGCAACCAACCATGCTTGATCTCATTGGCCTCGCCTTTCTCATTTGTTTTCGCAAATCTGCTCGTAGTCTCCTTTAAATTACTTTCTTTACTCCGCAATTCTCATGTTAATCTCGTGGAAGCGTGTCATGTGGAACAGGAACCAAAAGATGAAACGACTCGGGCTGAATTTGAGGCGAAGACGGGAATTTGGCACATGATACTTCTCTTTGCGCAGCCCTGCTCTGCCGTCAAATACGAGTTCGATCGCACAGGCGTTCTTTGAGCTGGGGCTGTTCAACTCCTTACTGTACGTCCCACTTGAAATCATTTCGATATGAGTGATTGTAGACTAACTTTCAATTTCATATTCGGCAGCCAAAATGCGGCGTTTGAGCTACACGAGGTCTTAAGCATCACCGAAAGAAATGTAAGGCGGGTTTCGACTTCGACACGACACGACACGACAGGACAGGCTATTCCCTCGAGAGCTTAGGTGGCGGGAGGCGGCAACGGAGGCAGGTCAGCGCGGAGGCCGCGGGCGATTGCCGAGAATCGCCGGGCGGGGGGGCGAGGCGGGGGCGGGGGCGGGCGCGCCCGTAGGCCCCGGGCGCGCATGCATACATTCATGTCCGATGGCTCCATTATTCAGCGCCGCCGGCGGAGGTTCGCCGCCTTTGAGATGGAAAGCGAGGCGGCGGCGGCGGAGAAGAAAATGGCGGCGGGGCGGGGGCGGGGGTGGGGGCGGGGAGCGTCGAAGGTGTCGGACGGAATGGGGCTGTCGGAAAAGCGGTTAGGCGCGGAGGGCAGCGCGGAGGAAGCCGCGAAGGCGGCGAGGGTAATTGCGAGTGACAGGTGATGTGTCGACGAAAGGAGCGGGGAGGGGAAGTGGAGGTTGGGGAATGGGAATGGGTGGCGAGGGAGAGCGACGGGTTGGATGAGGGCGAGGATGGTGAAAAGTCTCGTGGGAGTGAGCGGGGTGTGAGGGTTGGGGAGAGGATGAAATACGCTAGAATTTTCCGGATTTGTGACACGACGGCATGGACCATACAAAGGTGCGGAGACAGTGGGGAGTGCGGAGAGAGACTTGGGAAGCCGCTGATACATCGGCAATCGAGGGATGCGACGTCAGTAGGGTCGGCGAGGGTAGTTGAGGTAGATGACAGTACGGCTAAGGCAATGGAAACGACAAGGTAACATGTAGCTTGAAGATGTCATGGGCGGTAGGAAAATCATGGACGGTGAGGACAATGTAGATGGTGTGAATGGAGTGGACCGTTGGGACAATGAAATGCGAGTACAGCATGATCTGCATGGAAGAGGTGGATTGCGAGTCTGTGTAGAAGACGACTGCTACAGTGGGACGAGGAAGGAGCTTTGAAACCAGGAGAGGTGACTCAACAGTCATAAAGGTTGCTGTCGCGGACACGGGACGAGGAAACGGGGTATCGCGCGATGTACCTGAAAGCACGAAGAAGCTCGTGGAGACGGGAACGGCGCCGCCTCCTTGAGCGAGGTGGAGTTTGAGGGGAAATGCGCCGGCGGCTGAGCGATGGGCGAGACCAATTGCGAGGCCCACGGCGTTGCGCACAGAGGCGCCGTCGCCCCCCAACCGCTTGCCGTTTCTCATTGTCATCACTCACGCCCCTGTGTACGCCCCGGCACTAGCCCCCGCGCCTGCCACCGCTCCAGCCCTCACTCCAGCCCCCGCGCCTGCCACCGCGCCTGCCACCGCGCCGGCCCCCGCTCCAGCCCCTGCTCCAGCCCCTGCTCCAGCCCCCGCTCCAGCCCCCACACCAGCCCCCGCTCCTGCCTCCGCTCTGACCCCCGCTCCAGCCCTCGCTCCAGCGCCCGCTCCTGCCCACGCTCCAACCCTCGCTCCAGCCCCCACTCCAGCCCCCGCTCCTGCCCACGCTCCTGCCCCCACTCCAGCCCTCGCTCCATCGCCCGCTCCTGCCCACGCTCCTGCCCACGCTCCTGCCCCCACTCCAGCCCCCGCACCAGCCCCCATCCTTCCCCCGCTCCTGCGCCCGCCTCCAGCCCCCCGCTCCAACTCCCGCTCCAGCCCCCCTCCATCCCCCGCTCCAACCCCCGCTCCAGCCCTCGCTCCAGCCCTCGCTCCAGCCCTCGCTCCAGCCCTCGCTCCAGCCCTCGCTCCAGCCCTCGCTCCAGACCCCGCTCCAGACCCCGCTCCAGACCCCGCTCCAGACCCCCGCTCCAGACCCCGCACAGCCCCCGCTCCAGCCTCCGCTCCAGCCCCCGCTCCAGCCCCCACACCAGCCCCCGCTCCAGACGCCCCGCTGCAGACCCCCCCCGCTCCAGACCTCCCAGCACCAGACCCCCCCGCTGCAGACCCCCCCGCTCCAGACCTCCCAGCATCAGACCCCCAGCACCAGACCCCCCAGCTCCAGACCCCCAGCTCCAGACCCCCCAGCTCCAGACCCCCCAGCTCCAGACCCCCGCATTCGCTGTACGCCACAACTTCGCTCTACTCCCCGCTCCAGCTCGCTCTCCAGAGTTAGCTCCATCCCACTCTCCATGTCACACTATACTCACGCTCCAGTCTGCAGCCCTCGATCCAGTCTCCGCTCTAGTCCCGTCTGTAGCCTCCGCGCCATTCCCCGCTCCAGCCCCTGCCTCCGCTCCGATCCCCGCTTCAATCCTCGCTCCAACCTTTTCTCACCCCCCCACCCCCCCATACACACACACTAAATCACAGGGTCACTTTTCCATTCACGCTTCCCCCGACAACCCTTCTTCTTCCACTGATAATGCACAGGTAAAGACAATTCAGACGGCACGCGCGCTGTGAGAATAGGTGGTAAATACAACCAGATACTTCCATTTTTCGTCCAAATTGAAACCATTCATGATTTTTCAATATTTTCAGAGTTATTGGGAATGTAGCAAAACCTGACGCCTCTCACATGGCCGGAACCTGTATTGTTTTCTTTCAATTTTTGCGCGCTTTGGAAATTATTTGTGATAATAATTATATCAAGAATTGCTCAAATACAAATAAATTATGTCAGATTTGTGGTAGGAAATGCGTATTACAACTTTCACGCGGACGGAACGCTAGAACAACAGCTAGGCGCCCGTTTTGATGGCGCTCAGGAGGCGGCTTCCACCCGCTCGCTCGTTTATGCAGCCCGAGCTCCGCCCGTTAGACCGCCATTGTGCTGGCCTGAAGCTCCGGCAGCTGCGAGAACAGAGAAGGAGGAGGAGGCGGAGGCGGCGAAGCTGTCTCGCCTCGCCCGTGGCGTCTGTCGGTCTCGCCCAGATCTGCTTCGTAAATCGCACCCGCCGGCCTCATCTTCTGCACATCAATTTGCAACAGTTGCTCTCACAGGCACGTGCAGCCTATTCTCGGGCTGGGAAGTTGGCAGACACAATGCTCGATCTCTGTTCCCTTCTGCGTGATGGATTTGGGGCCTTTTATAAATTCTGCCCTGAATTCTTAAACAGCGTTCTGATTGTGGCAATGACTTTTTCTTACTGAGGGTTGTAGAACGCGTTCTTTCCACGTTTTATTTTTAAATCGAATGGGCGAGTTTTTCAGCTCTGGAACTTAATTTGTCAAAGAGTACTTCCCGCACGGCGGTTTTATTCTAACCTGTTCGAATATATTATTTACAGTTAATGGCGGTGCGAAGAAAAGTATATTTTAGGTGTGTAATGGTTTATTGCTACCCTCAAGCGATTTGCACCTTCGCTTCAATCGTAATAGAGATTGATATTCTTGTCACTAGAGAAGTAGTGAACATATTTCCACTCTAATATTTCTAATTCTCTTCTTTGTCATTCCTTTCAGTACGTACTCACAGCTTGCTCTTGATACACAGCACCGATATTGCCAAAATACGTATTTCTAGTGGTTTGTGAGTGAAATTTCTGTCACGTTGTTCATCGTTTGTCAGCTTCATTATTTTTCTAATTTTGTAAAATTCCAATTCTCCCTCTCGCCGGAGCTCCAGAAAGCTATCCATTTGTATTCTTTCTGCCGGCATCCAGACACACACACACACACACACACACACACACACACACACACACACACACACACGCACGCACTTACACAATTAGTAACTTCAAATAAATTTTCATATGTCATAAATACAATATTACGGATTCTTGAACCGTGAAGTGTATCAAGATAGATTCAACAACAAACTAAAATTGCTTGCTCATCTCTGGTAATTGTGTATTTCAAAAACCACAATGAAATACCTTCAAACCTATCTGCCCAACTCAAAATGGTTGACTTACATATGTGTATATATATATATATATATATATATATATATATATATATATATATATATATATATATCTGAAAATGCAACATAGCTCTGCGTGAAACAAACATGACCTATGTAGACTGAACGGGGAGTAGTAACACCCCCTAATGAGTATCGCACTAATTCATTTCCAATGGCGTTGCATCGACTCCTGTTCACCTCACGCGGAGTGACAAAACATGTAAATTACGTAGTGGACGAATAGGGCATTACATTTTATGATTAGGGTTCTATGGAAAAAAGGGTGAGAAATTGTGGGAAGTAGAATACACATCTCAAGTGCGTCCGATACTTTAAAATGGCTCTATCTTTTGGGACCCGTGTCGTTTAGAGAAAATTAAAAAGCACCCAAAATAGTACAAAAGTACGCAGCAAAATTTGCTGAGAAATGACATCCTGATTCTGAATGTATATCCCGGGAACCTTTGGGGAAACGTGGAGGGAAATGACGACTTTGTCCATTATTGAAAGCAATCCGCGGAGGTGCAGGTAAGAATGCCAAAACCTTCATATATCGCGCGGAAGAATCATGGTTCGGAAATTCGGCAATGAAAACAGAGCACAATGTAGATAAATTTTCTTTTACAAATGGATTAATGGAATATTGGAACAAATTACCAGTAATGATGCTATGGACGTGCCCTCAGTGTATCACAAATTTCAAAAGCTCATTAAATAAGATCTATTTTTAGAACATTTATAATTTTGTATTATTATCGTTATTATTATTATTAATATTATTAATATTAATATTATTAATATTAATATTATTAATATTAATATTATATATATTATTATATTAATATTATTATTACATTAATATTATATATTATTATTATTATTATTATTATTATTATTATTATTGACGTATAGGCCATTACAGTCCACGCTACACGATTAACGGGTGTAATTTTTCCAGGATCACTTTTTCAGCTGTATCCCTCTGTACAAGGTTGTTACGCCTTGAAGTGTGAATTATGAGACCATAGAATGAGGAATAATCACAAATACGACTGTCTACGCAGGACGCGAACCTGCAGCCTCCTCGGCGCAGACTGCGGCTGCCGCAGCCGTCTGCGTCACGGAGCCGACTTATAATAATAATAATAATAATAATAATAATAATAATAATAATAATAATAATAATAATAAAAATTACAATTTCTAGAAATCCTCAACTCTGGACATTCAGAGAGTAATTATTGTATTAGAGTTGAGGATTTCTAGAAATTCTAATTATTATTATTATTATTATTATTATTATTATTATTATTATTATTATTATTATTATTACTATTTCCCCCGTCCGGAAGAGGCAGGAGAGGCGGGTGAAGAGCTGGCTGTGAGCCAGGCACCGCTCACAGTCTCCCACGTCCGTGCTCCCCTCCGCTCCGCTCTTATTTTAGCAGCCAACGCCACTTCTTCGGCCGCCCGTCGAGGCACTGCCAATGGGCGCGGCCCTCATCAATCTACGTCGCGCGGGGGGGGGGGGGTTGGGTGAGGGACGCGCGGCGCCCGACTGACGGCCGTGTCGTTTACGCCGTGTTTCGCTCCGATGATACACCGCGCAAGTTGGGGTTGCTTGATGGCGTTTGCCAATTGCCATTTCGAGAAAGTTTCTGTGAGGAATTTTCGTGGTTAACAGTTTAAAACCGTGTACTATGTGTTACGACCTTTTTTGCTGCGATTTTCCACGATGGAGGGCACAGATTGCGGTTGTTTGATGCCATTTACTTATAAATGGTCATTTTAGAAAAGTTTCGGGAAGGAATTTGCATTTTTTCTGTTGTTTGAATCAACTATTCTATTCATGAAATCTAACACTTTGAGGGTTTCCTTTTCACTTAATGCGTACTCAGGGTTGCCAGATGCTTCGTACAAACATGTACCGTTAGATGGACGTAAATCCGCCCAATAAGAAAAATTCAAAATTCCAAGCGAGAAATTTGAATTTGCATTAAAATAATTTTAGACTTTTTTGGTATTGTGGCCCTATGAAATGCGTGATAAGTTTTATTTTTTGTTTCTGAACATTGTAATTAATTGATAATATTTACGTAGAAGCTAACACTTTTTGTAATAATAAGTTATATCTGTATATTTAACTAGCGGTGCTACAGAATGGCACTGACTTTCCCGTATTATTAGTTTTCTATTTCCAATGGTCTCGACTAGCTATTCGGACTTGCTACATACTCTTTCCAGTTTCTATCTTTCGCCGCTCAAAGTAAATTATTTTAAAAATTTTGTAATTTTTTCGCTTCTTAATAGTAGAGCCAAATTATTACTTTAAAAATATAATTAAACAGTAAAACCTCATTCTAAATGGCCAATTTCATTGAAAAATTTGGAGCTGTTATTAAGAAAATGGTATTTTAGTAATACTGTAAATTTGAAATTTGAACCTTTCATAGAGAACTATTGAGTTTTCAAAAACCTTCAAATGATGTCATTTCGAGCACTTCCGGTCACAAATTTTAGAAATGATAAATGAATACTGCAAAATTAATTCTGTGTCATCTCAAACAGTGCAATTAGCACTGTCTGTTGGAAAACTTTGAAATAAAAATTTGATGTAGTTTAAAAAAAATGGTGATTAAACGTTTCTGAAAATGCGGAATTTTGAGCTCATCTTCACTGAAAACTTAATTTTTCGGGAAACTTTATCTCTCATTATTTAAAGCCCATGTACTCATCAATACATTCATGTAAAGAAATTGCCTCTAATGTTAATATTAACGAAATGAGAGACTAGTAAAAGATTACATTTGTGTATTTTCAAAAAAACGTAAGAATAGAGCAATATGTCGAGATGTCGAGATGTTTGAGATGTCATCTTATAGATTGCACTTAGCATTATCACTACCCAAAGTTCAAAGAAAAAAATTGGAGCATTTTTGAGAAAATCCTGCAATTGTAATTTTTTAAAATTGCACATATTGCAAGAAATATTGCGCGGAAACTTCTGAAAGTTTCCAAAAAATTTATATTACCTTAATGAAAGAACTCACTATGGAGAACAAATTGTATGTGAAGGAAAACGTTTTATCTTCAATTTTATGGTTGTGGAATGACACGAAAAAAATCATAATTTAGAAATTTGCGAAAATGCAGAGTTAACTGTGAAAATCGGACATGTGCCACTTTTATATGTGTATGTTACACTATTCGTACAAGAAATGTAAAGAAAAAATTTGGAGCCGTTTTGAGAAAATTTTGAAAATGTCCAGAGAACTTTATGTAAAGTACCCCCAAATTTTGAAGAATGTTTTTAAAATCTCTAAGTTTCGACTCGAGCCAGAAGGAGATTTTTTTCAATTTGGAATAACTTCCATGCATGGTTTAGCCGCTAGTAGTGTTCACAGACACCAGACGGCCAGAGAGACGGACTGACAGACGGACGGACCGACGGACTTTTGAAAAATAAACACCTTTTCGAGATCTGGAGATCCCAAAACGTGTATTTCCGTTGCAATCTCGGAATCGACTTTCCGCAGCATTATATAACTTTCCCTATACTTCGTTATATTACTCCGTAAATACGTACGTATACGGGAAAGTAAAAATTAGTTACGACTATTCTTACGACTACAGCAGATGGGAGGAATACTTTCAGGGATAAAATAATTTCACAGCTTTCTTATTTGCATTCACCTTGTTGTTAAATTTCCGCGTTTAAAAAGATCACCACAGAAATGCTTACATAATCAAGCTTATTCCCTATTGCTTAACGAAAAATGCTGGCAATGAAACCGTTCTTCCAAAAGATGACTAATTTTAAATGGCGTGTTATAAAATTAAATCCAGGGCCTTTTAGTGAGATATATACTCATGTTGTGCACGACAAAGACGCTATGAAGATTTGAACAGATCCTATAGTAGTGGTCTAAAACCTAACATTACTCACTTTACAATGTAAGTTTGAAGGAATTAACAAATGATTAATGAAAAATAATGTATGATGCAAAAAACTAAAAATCGAACTCCATGGCCTCGGCCGTTGTGGTTGTTTTTCGAAAAGTTCGTCGTAACCTGAAAACCCGCCCAAATCCGCACATATTTTGATTAATTTCCTACGGTTAGGCGGTATTCCGCAAAGTCAATTTTTGTCCCACGAAAGAGGGCGGCTTTCCAGCCCAAAAAGCGGAATTCCGCCCAATCTGGCAACCCTGGGCGTACTTATGTACTTTGGACTTACTTCTTCAGGGATTGGGCCTCCTTCCTCGTTGCATTATCTTAGTCTGTTTAAATTAGTTTACTTCTTCTGTTGTAGTCCGATAGTGTTGAAATTGTATTTGCTTGATGACGTCTACCTTGAAATTATATTTGAATACGCTTCTACGATGACCTTTTTTCCCACAATGACTAAAAATAACTTCACCATTTATTACCCCTTATTTCTGTTGTTTGATGTCATTTATCTATAACGATTTTACAAAATTTTTGAGAAGGAGTTTTCGAAAAATAACTAATTAATTCATAAAATTTCCGAAATATTGTAACATTTCTTTTGATTGAATAAGCAGAGTAATAATCATAATCGCTTAATTACGTGAATTGATTCTGCTTGAGTTCAAATACTCAACATGGAGGGTTGAAGTGACGGGGTTAAACAATAACGGTTTCAGAAAAAGTAGAAAAGCATTTTTGATCATTCAAAGCTGTTCAAATTCTTTCTGTACATGCAATATTCGTTTCTAGCTTTTATTTTTCGTACAAATATGATGGACTGTAAATGAGAGGAGTTAAAAATTTCCCAGACCAACAATCCGTGCACAGATTGCATTTTTTTTAAATTTTGTGTTTATCACCGCATTTTAGTAGTCACCATAGATTATTTGCAGACCTGTCTTCCATGCAAAGGATATTACAAACAAAAATTTAAGAACGTATTGTTCAGGTGATTCCGCTTTTATTTCAATTTCGGAATAAAATTATACATATAACATGCGAACAGAACACCCGCATTTTGAGGAATCTAGCTGTAAAGTGTGCAACAACGGTCATTTCCAGAGGCATTAGTCTTACCACTATTATTCACTTGCAAAGTAGTAATTTCTTAAACAATAGCGCAGCAGTGCTGTTAAATTCAAAAGAAACAAAAGTTATTCTCATTCATGAATATGTGCATTAACTTTTCATAAACGTTGGTTTTTGGAAACGAACTCTACCCAGTACAAATGGTGACGTTTATTACCCAAGTGATCAAGATCTCAGCAAACAAAGAGCCTCATTTTTTGTACTCACGTCTACCACCAACATTCCTCAAGACCGTACCTGAGGTTTAAATACGTAACTAAACAAATAAATTCACATTGTTCTGCCTCTAAATAAGAAAGCGAATTAATTTTCTCGCCGAGCGCGGACATTCTCATAAACAGGTCTGGGAGCCAATGTAAATAAAAAATGCCGGTCGCATGGCCGGGCGAGCGGGGAGGGGGTGGGGGCTTCGGAAGCGAACGTGTTGCCGACTGGGCGGGGGGCGCTTAAAGGAGACGTAGCGGAGTAGGACTGAGGTTAGAACAGAGTAGGGATGGCATTTTAAAAAGATGCTGATATTACTATTTTAAAGTTCGATCAATCGATTGATTGATTGATTAGTGATCCCGGGTGCATCAACTTCTAAGGTCATTGGTCCCGTAAGTGTAGTACATGTTTTTATTGCGAGAGGTGGCGGTGACCTTTCACCTCTGAGTGGCGACCTACTCATCGGCTTGTGGGATTTTTTTTCTGACCAGGCATCTCCCATCAGCGTGGCACCGCTCCCAGCCGGGACAAGCTCTAAGTTCCTCACTATTCGCCCGGTAAGTGAGGTAGTGTGAGTGTAAGTGGGAGTAAGTAAGAGGTGAGGATAGGACAAGGAAGAGGAAGGTGAGACTCCGCGCGGTTCGTGGCCCGTTTGTTAGGATACTGCCCTTGCATTCCCTTCGTATTGATCGGAGAAACCGCGGAAAACCGATCAAAGCAGCCGGGCGCTACAAGTCTCTACTAAACAGTGGCTGAAGTCGACCTAGCTATGTAGCTAGTGTCGAATACCCTGCCACCGCCGGAACTCCAACGCTAGGACTTCCCGGTCAGAGGCACTGCATCAATTGATACCGTCAGCCACCTAAGCCGGTTTGATTTTTGTTAGTGATGGCAAACATAATGTCTTTATTTTCTGCTTTCACAATTGGTAATAGTCAGCGTTATCATTGTTTCCAGAAAGTGAGGACTGATTAGTTGTTAATATTTTGTGAGTTGTTTTGATGCAAGAAGACTGGACTGGGGTATTACAGAATATCATTGGCTCATACTCTCACCTGTTTATTTAATAAACTTTACATATTTAAGTAAGTTTATCTATACTTTTAATTTAATAGTTAATGCTCTTTCTTGCTTAAGAATTTGTTAGTTTTTTGCGTACTACTTTGCCTCCTCTGTATCTGTGGCTTGATGCAAGAAGGGCCGATGTCATTTCTTAGTTATTTGCGGTTTTCTCATTGAAAGAAAGGTCAAAGTCAAAAGTCGATCATATATTTTAATTTCATCTTGATTTACATTGGCTTGCGAAGGTTGTATCATTCGATGGTGTAAGAAAACCACCCATTCTGTAAGACTTTCAGTATTGACATTGGCCCTTTTTGCATCAAGCCACAGGTAATATGTTATTATGTGGTCTGTTAACTGAGCTGTGTAAAATTATACGGTGATTGAAATATATTTTTAGATCACTATCGAAATAAAGAAATACCCATTTATGTGCCTAATCGACTTAGGGCACAGGTAATCTCTTGTATGCCGTATGAGAACTACATATTAAGAGTTCTGTTGATTGTAATTTTCATCGTAATAGTTTCCTTTTACTCTTAAGATTCAAAACATTGCAGTGTGATATCCGAAGGCAAAGTAATCTGTCATGTATCCTATCTAGTTACTCCTGTTCGCTGTACATATAGCTTTTATGTATGTATTTGGCATTTTAGATCGATAGACTTGGCCGGCGCGCTAACGGTGGGCCTAGTTTAATTCCAACGCTTTGGGGGTAAGCGCTACCTGTGGCGAACATGTCTTATTCCCTTCTCCCCAACTAGCAAACGCCGCCTGCCTGAGCTTTTCTTCGTCCCACAGCTACAGAAACTGGGACACAGCTACAAAAACTGAGACAATTTTAAAGGAAATCTACAACTCCATTTTTGCCTCAACCGGGAATCGGACTCGGGATCTCACCACGGGAAGCTAGTACGCTGTCCATGAGCCATCATAGAGACTTGTAGATTTTATAATTGTCATAATTCGTATATCGTATTTCGTTTAATACATTTTTCATTCCATTCAGATTGTGATGTCGAATTTTATATATATATATATATATATATATATATATATATATATATATATATATATATATGTGTGTGTGTGTGTGTTCCTAGAAGTTCAGAGTCCATTTACTGTATTCGACGTGCAGGGATCGAGAGGAAACCGCATGAAGGATGAGGGTTTATGAGTGACGCGTGCCCTCCCTGGCCTTGTCGCTTTGAGGGGCGCAGAGCCCTGCGTCATTAGCCTCGAGAGCGGCCGGCGCGGTGGCGGCAGAGAGGCCGAATCGCGAGAGATACGCGGGAGCCCTTGAAGGCGCGCGCCGAGCGCTGAGCGGGAGCTCTTTTGTTTTCATTCCCCCAGAGGGCGCTGCAGGCGGACGCGAACGGAGGCGGCGCGGCGCGGCGCGAGAGTTACGGCAAGTGGCTGCGGGCCCCAGGCCGGCCAGCGAGAGAGGCTCCGGTGTGGTGGTCGGTGGAGGAGGCGGAAATGGGGAGGATAAATAGAATGATACAGCGCAAGAGGAGACTTTCGACTTTGCTAGTGGCGGTAGACGACTCGTTGGTTGGTTGGTTGGGTCGTTCGCCTGCCACTTCAGGATGGGAAATTTGGGGAGGGGGGTGAATATTTATTTTTGAAGTGGGTAAAATCTACACTAATAAATGTGAATTCAACTTCGTCTTACCGACATCGATACCACAAGAAGTAGTGTATGCACAGATACGAAATGTTTACAGATTCTTCTTCTTCTTCTTCTTCTTCTTCTTCTTCTTCTTCTTCTTCTTCTTCTTCTTCTTTTTCTTCTTCTGGATTGTAGTAGTGGTCTTGCAAAGTTGGGTAAAGATTAATACAACACAAATGCGGGAAATAAATAATTTAAATAACATGCAGGTAGATGCATCACCATCTTAATTTTTACCTGTCGCGAAGAACAGATTGGTTCGTAATACTGTATTCCGCCAGAGGCCAGTAGCGTTGGAACTAAACTGGCACTTAATTGATAGAGGACAGTGGCAAAGCGTAAGATAAACATTTTTTTTTACACTTTCCGAATGCTTTTAGCCATTTTATATACTCAGATCGCTCAAGAAAATAGCACGAAAAGGCGATCGGTTAGGATAAATGGTTTTAAGTGAAATGTTTATAAATAATTGTTTTGTAATCCTACACGCTAAAATAATAAAAAGGGTTCCCGGCAGATTTTCTCGGTTTTCCTGATCACCTTGCCTCTCATTACAATGTTCTTCTCTAACCATTCAAATCATATTCCCCATTCTGTAATATTGATGCATCTTAGGTATGCCTGAAACGGCTTAGAATAATAAAGTAAAATATTAAAAATTATTTCCTTTGAAGTATTTTGTAAAACATCCAAAACTTCTTGAAAATCTTCAGCATCAAACTATGATATATGGAAATATCAAATAATTCGAATTTCGGTTGATGAAAATATTGAATAATTCGAAATTCAATTGATAAAAATTTTCCATATCATTTATTTTGCTATCCATCCCTTTTTACTTACCTCTATACATGAATACAATAAGAGAACGACCTCCGTAATTCGCTTGTATCATATATATGTGGATGTATCGTTGAAACTTTATCACACGTTTTTCTTCTCAAAAGTAAAGTGTCGATCTCTCATCTATGTTTGGTAATACGTGTTTGTTCAGAAGAAAGTATTGCATTTATCAAACATGGGTATCATTTTCTTAAGACAGATTCAAGTTTTCCACAACTGTTTATACGCATGGAATTGTAAACAATTTTTCATCATCACATAGGAAAACATTCAAATCATAATTCTGTATCAAAAGCATACTATGTTAAAAATTGCATAAAGCTCTTGTCCGTTTGAAAAAACACTTATTGCGATATTTCGAATATAGAAGTAAAAATGTAATGCCAAAATTTCAAGAACATAAAAAGATTCATTTCTCCTGCAAAGAGGTTTCTAAAGTAAAAATCAAATTTGATCATTTTTAATTCTAATAATCTCCTGTTATTATTCATGACAAGTTCTGTGACTGTTATCCTTATCGTGTTTTCGTTCAGTTACTCTTGATCTATATGCAAATACTGAGATGGCCCTGTTTCTAGACACTAATTTAAGGTGATCATAAGAAACCTAGCACCAATTATCTTCAGTAAGGACTAGGTTATTACTAAATACAGCAATAGAGAACCTTAAATTTTCCTTGCCATGTTTTCCTTCCTTTGGTTAAATCCCCCTAGAAACTAAAACAATGGAATGGATCGGCATATTACAATATTGTTTTCTTTACTCAACGTATTTTTAAATAAATAATTTAGCGTTGAATGAATTATTACTAATGTCATAATGAAAATCTTGTTGCCGGTTCGGATGGCCGAGATCGCTATGGCAGTACTGCCGTAGCGAGCTCGGACCGGAGGATCGTGGGTTCGAGTCCTGGCTCGGGCATGGTTGTATTGTGTTCGTCCTTTCATCATCATCATCATCATCATCATCATCATATCGGGTCATCCTCATAGTTACCATACCGTGACACGCAATAATGGTCACTAATGACCTAGAAGTTGAGGCGACCTTAAAAAATAACAAAAATTTGTTAATTAAATATTTAGCACAAGAAATTATTTCAATTCAAACATGTTCCTTTCCTCCCTACTATACTGTATAAGTATATACTACTATACAGTATGTAATTACTATGCTGTCATTTTCTTTCCTTTTCTGTTTTTTAATCATATACATGTTTTATGTTTTATAAATTAGTATTATAATATTAATATAATTAATGCAAACTTAAACTGCAAGTGAGGCTGTGTTTCTTTGCCAAAATCGTTAGTCATGGGATATGCATGTGTAAATATTGATCTTCGGTTTTGGAGAAGGTAATTACAGTGTTCGGGACAACATCCCCATTCAATATTTGGTATTCAACATAACTTGTTGGTCGCCTTTAGGTTGCCTGACTACATGTGTTTCAAAATACAATTCTCAATTTTCAGTTATGGCAAATATTTTCAGTGATGAGAGCAAGCAAAGCTAATATTAGGGTTCAAATTTTATACCGTACGTGAATTTCGACTGTCTAAATTAACAATCCTGTATTTCTGAGATGATTTCTTTATATATGTGGTATTTACATAATTATAATATAATATTAATAATAATTTTATAATTATTAATATTTTATTATTAGTTTTATATTTATTATTAAACGCTTAAGTGGGATTAAACAAACCTAGCAAGCACAAGCATCTTTATAGTACTTTTATGATTTTTTTCATAAAAACAAAGATTGCTTTGGTAAAAACGCCACTACGTATTAAGAGACTTCTCTTTGGACTCCAAAAATATTTTTCACGCAGAAATAACATATTTTTACATTTAAAAAATGAGCCTAACGTTTGGCATCACGTTCGTATTTTACGGCCCTACGAGTACATTTGTTTCTTTGAAAAAATCCAAAAATATACTTTAAAAGTCTTCAAGTGGTTGGTAGAATGCATTAATATTGTGTAATTACCCTGAAAAACTTTAAGATTTTATGTAGTATAATGAGAAGAGGAAATCCAAAAATTTCAAACGACGACCACTTTATTAAATCAATATCCTGACATTATAAATAATTTCACATCGTTACTCGTTTGCGTGATTTTGTTTGCCCAGATACGAATGAACCAATTAACCAATCTTCTCTGTACCTATATTTAGAGTCTAAGAATTGCTGTGAATCAATGCTACACATTAATAAATGTGTATTCTTAACGCAAATGAATCGAGTAGATTACAAAGCGAAGGCAGTCCTTCCGGTGGTGTTATTTCTTGCGGAAGTCACTTTGCTGGCTCAAATGTTCAAGACATCAATGTTCGTTACCAAGGTCTAATACAAGAACGGTCTCGGCCGTAATTATTCATATATTCAATCGTTTGCAGCCTGAACGAATGGGAAACCTGATTATTAATAATAATAATCATAATAATCGTAATAATTTATTACTGCAAATTAGCGTACGCTCGAGTGCAGTAAATCAAAAAAGAAAGTTCAAAAAGAAAAATAAACAATACATACAAGTATTAAAAAATAAATAATTCAAATAAAGAAACAAAAGCCCGATAAAAACACGAAGTGACAAGTATAAAAATTAATAAAAATTCAACACATACAAATTTTAAAAACAGATAAATAATTCAAATAAACCAACAAAAATAAAGTAAAATATAAATACAAATAGCCAAGTATAAAAATAGATTAAAAGCGCCCACGTACCCATCTCTTCACTTCTCTTCACACCACTGCAAGTTTCTGTAACCAGTAATTTATGTATTGACTGCAAGTATGTGAATCGCATGATGCCCGCCTTTTCTGATCCTGAAAAACGTCTCTGAACTTCTCTACAGATCAGTATTTTCTACACTTGCGCTTTTAAGAACTCTCGGACGCATATCACGAGAGTTCAGACGAGAATTGCAGGAGGATTTAATTCAGACGGGCATTTAGCCAGTTTTTTTTTTCTCAAGAGACTCCAGCAACACACTGAGGATTTTCAACCGTTCAAAAATACACCACCCCATCCGAACTTTCAACGCGAAACGTAATGTGTAGGTTATTCCGATGAATGTGATGAATGATTAAAGAACGCCTGAATTTAATAATTAAGCTGCGAGGGATAAATGTCTGTTTGGAGAGTGAATCAGAGCCACCAGTCTGGCTGCTCGAAATGGTGCTGAGAGGTGCTGTGGCGCAGAGAGAGCTTTGGCGCACTCCATTAGCATCGGCAGCGTCCGCGCGCGGCTCCCATATCTCCGGATCGGGCGCCGCGCGGACATCGCCCGTCGACCACAATGGCCATTCACGGCTCGCCCCAGCACCCGCCGGCGGCCCCCGGCACGCGACGGCTGGCGCGCGCTCGCCCTCCGCCCTCCGCCCTCCGCCCTCCGCCCTCCGCCCTCCGCCCTCCGCCCTCCGCCCTCCGCCCTCCGCCCTCCGCCCTCCGCCCTCCGCCCTCCGCCCTCCGCCCTCCGCCCTCCGCCCTCCGCCCTCCGCCCTCCGCCCTCCGCCCTCCGCCCTCCGCCCACCGCCCACCGCCCACCGCCCACCGCCCACCGCCCACCGCTCCGGCGGGTAAATCTGCGCCCCGCGCCTCCGCCCCCGCCGAACACACAAGCGCCCACGCTCTGTGGCCGCTCGAGCGCTGGCGACCCCCCCACTCACCCCAACGCTGGCCTTCCCTCCCCTGCGACGCCGCGCCCTCGCCCCCTCATTCGCTTTGACATCCCCGCTCCCGCTTCCATCTCCTCCGCCCCGCGTCGCCCACCCCGCCCTCTTGTCCTACATCCTTACTTGCACCCACATGTATTACACTACCGCACACGCCGGGAGACCGGCAGTTTAGAGCTTGTCCCGGCTGGAGGGAGATACCTCATTGGGGAAAACTGCGCTAGCCAACCTGTAGGGCGGCGCCTGATCTCACTGTCTAGCGGGGGGAGATCACTGCAACCTCCGAGAAAAATACTACTAGTACAGTAGCATTTGATGCACCCACAGCCACTGATCAATCAATTCATTGAGAATCGCATTTCGCATACTCGCATAAAAAATAGGTATTTACGAAAGAAGATTATGTGCATTTTTCTAACCTTAAATATCTCGAAAAAATGTTGGTCGCAGATAAAATGATTTAGAACCAATTTCGTGGGAAATTTTATTTTCTTGAAATTGTATAGTGCTTAGAAACCTTGAAATTTTATAGTGCTTTTAAATTGCTTAGAAACCGAGAAATTTGGATTGTTTTTTACCATTGGCTTCTAATATTTTGGAAAGCATGCGTGATATCGTTTCGAAATTTTAACACTTTTATAAAACAGCAAGACAAACATTCAGCGAAAAATCCGCACATGGTTTTTTCCCTGCACATTAGTTTTTTAGTCTACTTTTCCTGGTATATTTGCATCGTGACATGAGGGTAAGCTTGGGTGCGCTGGCAGTTGCAGGAGCCGGCGGGGGCCCCCGGCCACGCGGCAGCAGCAGCGGCAGCCGGCGGCGGAGGCGGCGGAGGCGGCGGCGGCGGCGGCGGCGGCGGCGCGCTCTTCCACGCGTCACTGGATTGGCGCATAGACACGGTGAGTGCAGCGGGCGCTCGGCGCCCCGCGACCGCCTCGTTAACACTGCGCGACACGACGAACTGCGCCACGACACGGAATACCGCGCCGGACCGCGCCGCGCCGCGCCGCGCTTCGCCATGTCATACCACGCCGTTCCCGCGACCGCCTCGTTAACACTGCGCGACACGACGAACTGCGCCACGACACGGAATACCGCGCCGGACCGCGCCGCGCCGCGCCGCGCTTCGCCATGTCATACCACGCCGTTCCATTCCCCTTTTCGTTTTACCACGTCCCGTGGCAAGTAGCGTTGCGCCTAACGATGCTTTTGCCTTGCTGCACCGCGCCGCCCGCGCGCCACACACTCTCGGACAGCTTACAACACACCACAGACCATCATGCAAAGCAACGTCACGCTCATCTACGCAACGCTACACCACACCACATCACATCACACCGCACTCAACCCCTACCCCCCACACACACCACTTACCACCCACACCACTTCCCACCCACCACTCCCCACACGCCACTCCCCAAACGCCACTCCCCACACGCCACTCCCAACACGCCACTCCCAACACGCCACTCCCAACACGCCACTCCCAACACGCCACTCCCAACACGCCACTCCCAACACGCCACTCCCCACACGCTACTCCCCACACGCCACTCCCCACACGCCACTCCCCACATGCCACTCCCCACATGCCACTCCCCACACAACCGACGACTTCCCAGACGCCACTCCCCACACGCCACTCCCCACTCGCCACTCCCCACACGCCACTCCCCACACGCCACTCCCCGCACGCCGCTCCCCGCACGCCACTCCCCGCACGCCACTCCCCGCACGCCACTCCCCGCACGCCACTCCCCGCACGCCACTCCCCGCACGCCACTCCCCGCACGCCACTCCCCACGCGCCACTCCCCGCACGCCACTCCCCGCACGCCACTCCCCACACGCCACTCCCCACACGCCACTCCCCACACGCCACTCCCCACACGCCACTCCCCACACGCCACTCCCCACACGCCACTCCCCACACGCCACTCCCCACACGCCACTCCCCACACGCCACTCCCCACACGCCACTCCCCACACGCCACTCCCCACACGCCACTCCCCACACGCCACTCCCCACACGCCACTCCCCACACGCCACTCCCCACACGCCACTCCCCACACGCCACTCCCCACACGCCACTCCCCACACGCCACTCCCCACACGCCACTCCCCACACGCCACTCCCCACACGCCACTCCCCACACGCCACTCCCCACACGCCACTCCCCACACGCCACTCCCCACACGCCACTCCTCACACGCCACTCCCCACACGCCACTCCCCACACGCCACTCCCCACACGCCACTCCCCACACGCCACTCCCCACACGCCACTCCCCACACGCCACTCCCCACACGCTACTCCCCACACGCCACTCCCCACACGCCACTCCCCACACGCCACTCCCCACACGCCACTCCCCACACGCCACTCCCCACACGCCACTCCCCACACGCCACTCCCCACACGCCACTCCCCCACACGCCACTCCCCACACGCCACTCCCTACACACCGCTCCCCACACAACCGACGACTTCCCAGACGCCACTCCCCACACGCCACCGCCCACACATCTCACACCACATTCCACACGCCACACTCCACTCCACACATCACAGCACTCCGCACTGCGCAGCACCCTCCCCCAAGACTCCCCTCCTAGAAGCTATGTCATACCGTACCACTCTAACCTCCCCTACGCCTTCTCTAAAAACAGTTCGTCGATTTTCCGGAATTTTCCTGTTGAATCACAAAAAAAAATGTTTTGTAGGGTGAGTGCGATTTAATTTCCTTGCAACATCATTTGCTTTCCATTAATGGACGATATTTAAGTTATATATAAACATTATTTGTCTCTTTGTTTTTTAAAGTATGAAAATGGATTTTATAAAACTCTGAATTTTTTAACAACATTATTCCGTACACATTTTCCTTTCATCACATCGATGCATCTACTACCAAGCGGCAATTATTTTAATGTGATCCAAAAAGACTTATTCCACATAAAAACTTATTGGATCTGTTTTACATTAAAATATCAATTTTCGAATTGGAATTTTCGTAACTGGAAATTGCTTTACTTCTTTACAAAACGTTTTACCGTAAGTAATCACCTCATTTCGGAACTGATTAAGTTTGTAGAATAACTGAAATTGAAATTAATTTTGAATACGGGGAAGAACATTTTCTGCTTAATCTCACGCAATTGCTCATGTTATTTTAGTAAACACTTTAATTTATTCCACCTAAAATTATTTTTATATGTGTGAACTACTTTACGCTCTTGACAATACGATTATGTTTTTTCAGTACATTTCTGTAGATATTTTGAAAGCGACGGCTTTAACTATATAACGGAAAGGATGGCATGAAGGTGTCGTACTGCTTCGGCAGTACATATACTAAAATTGGAACGATACAGAGAAGATTAGCATGGCCCCTGCGCAAGGATGACACGCAAAATCGTGAAGCGTTCCACATTTTTTTTTTCAATAGGGCCTCAGCAATTAGTTTGAAAATCCACGCGTATTAGCATCCTCGTTGTTACCTTGACTTTTTTAAAATTTAATTTATTCTTGCTTGTCTCGTGGTCCTCCGCAGGCATGAACGACTGATACAGTAATAGATTTCTTATACGGCAAGTTCACAAGATACATTTTTTATCGTGGTTATTTCACTACAGAACCACTTTATATTACACGGAGAGGCTAATCCTTTCCGGTCTGCACAAAGAGGGTCAAAAATCCTCTTGGTAATTCCCTTTTCAAACGTTTCCTATGGGGTTTTTGTTTACCTATTTTGAAATGGGTAGCTGAAGGTATTCGAGAATATTTTTTTTAGATTTTTGCGAACAGATGGGAGAAATGTACAGTGATGGGGGTGATACCGAGTTCTTGATAGAGTTGAGAGTTACGGATACACATGAGTGTTTTTGTGATTATTCTTAGAAGTTTATTTTGGAACGTTTGGATTTTGTGAATATTGGTTTTGATGTTTTGAGGCACGTCAGCTGCTATGTTCGTTCTTCCCTGTTACAATTTCTCAACCGCGTAATTGCTAGTTTGCGAAAATAAAATAAAAATACTTCCACTAGCGTAGTAAATACCTTTTCTCAAGATATGGCTGCGAACCTTCGTTGCTGGATGGGGAGATCCGGCGCCGACCTTTTCATCGGCTTGCAGGGATTTTCCCCCTCGGATCAAATTTCGCCTTGAGCAAGACCCCGTTCTGGAACCTGCTCTAAACTCTCCACTGGTCCTCCCACAATATGTATGGTAGTAAAGAGCATGTGTGTGTAGGCATGTGTAGTAAGGTTAAATATAGGACAAGGAAGAGGAAGGAAATATCGCGCGCGTTTTATGGTCCGTTTGATAGGGTACGGCTCCAGCATTCGGATGTTGGTACATATTTTATTTTCTAATTTATGTACTTTCATTACTAATACGTAAAGTACATTCGGTATGTTTCCAGACTGGTGTGGGGGGAAAATTGAACTTTTAAGGAAGACTGTTGTGTAAGTATGCATCATTTTCTTGGGGGTCTCGATTAAATTATTTTTCTCTCTGCTGTCCTCATGACTGGGAGAGGTGGTTGAGGGCATCAAGTGCATCACTGCAGTGCCTATGACCAGGAGGTTCTAGGCACGAGTCCCGACGGGGTCAGTATTTTCGGCACTAGCTAGATAACTACGGCGAACTAGGTCGAATTCAGTCACTGTCCTCACTTCAGAGGAGAATTCTAGCGGCCGGCTGTTCTGACAGGTAGTTTTCCATGGTTTCTCTGATCAATAGTAGGTGAATGCCGGAGCAGTACCCTAGCAAACGGGCCACGGACCGCGTACCATCTATCCTTCGTCTTCCTTGTCCTATCCTCCTACCCTTCGTTACTACATTTCAATTCACTGCAGTACCACATATGACTGGAGACTGGTCGCAAGCTTAGAGCTTGTCCCGGCTGTGATGGTGCTTCATTGGCGAGAGATACCTGGTCGGGGAAACCCCGCTTGTCGACTGTAGGTCGGCGACGGATCTCACCATTCAGCGGGGGGAAACTATTGTCACCACCCCAGCAAATACATACACTATACTTACGGAACTAATGTTGTTGACTGTTGACGCGCCCAGAGTCAATCAATCAATCAAAAAGAAGAAAACTGAGCTCATGTGCTTCCATGTCGTCAGTCACTGCCCAACGGGGTGTCGGTCACCTAGCTGTTCTTGCTCTAAACTGCACTTTATTCCATCGGTCTTCACTAGTGAATTGGAATACTGCCTTATTCCCCAACCGCGGTCAGGTAATTGCAAACGCCTGGCAGCGCACATCCTCGAAACCGTAAAGGTGCTTTCGGGACCTCAGCAGCAACTTCAGAACCGGAACAGCGCCGCTCCGCAGTCGGGAAACTCTCACAGTAGAATTCTCGTAGTCGCGCGGGAAGGGAAACAATGAGCGGGTGAAAAGGCGTCGCGAAGGGGTCCAACGCGCTTTCAAAGGCAATTGTGAGGTTAACATTGAATAACCTGGTATTACACGCTGGGGTGCGGTTGAGAGAATGTCCAGTTTCAAGCATATCGCGCAACGCCAATTCCGCCGTTTCCTCGTCGGCCGCCAGCGCCGCCTCCGCACTGTGGATGCCGTAATAACACCGAATGCCGCGGTGAATGAAACAATTTCTATTGTAGAAGTTTCAATGGGTTCAAGCCGGTCAAAAATCTTGGATCGAAGATTATCCGGCATGACATACAAGATGCATTAAATCATAACAATAACTCATTTTCGTCTAGAAAGTTTTCAAATTTTGCTGTATAGTGTTTGATGTGTATGATTTTCTAGTGTTTTTCCTTTATTGAAATTACGAGCCTGTCCGGGTTGGGCAGGAGCTTGAAGTTAGGTCTAAGTACGCGGGACCAAACGCTGCGGGTTCGATTCCCGCGTAAGGCACTTTGTTGTGGCATGGTTGGTTTCTTATTCCACCACATATCCCTTCTGAACCACCATCCCTCCGTAATCTTCTCGTGAGCATCACTCCAAACAACATTCGTCCAGTGGAAGAGAAAGGGAAAAATATTTCAGAGAGCATCTGCTCAGGAAAGAGGGGGAGGCTCATTATGAAACAAGCGTCCTCCCTTGCCTTCGCCCAAGGACCTGAATATGACGCACGTATTTATTATACGAGTAATATAGGCGCTCGAATATGGCGCTTATATTAAGCAGTTTGATAATTGACCGAAATTATATTTTCTCATTTTGACGCAATGCTGCATCAGGGTTTGTGAGTCTGAAATAAAATACTTTTCAAAATCCCTTTTGCCCGTCAATGTACCTGGTTATTTTTGTAATGCATTGTATTTACTCTCTTTGTATACTCGTATTTGGACCTACAGTATATGAGTATTTCTCAAAGGTTTACACAAGAAAAAGTGAAGTAAAATTGGATAGCGGCTGGGATAGATATCTAATTCTCAATCGGTGTGGCCCGAACTGCCCCTAATTAGTGTAAAAACGTACTGACAGCCGTCATTACATCAGTCAAGTTACTACGCATTCCAGACGTGCCGGTAGACCGGTCGGGAGCTCAGAGCTTGTCCCGGCTGGGGCAGTGCCCCGTTGGTGGGAGATACCTGGTTATTCCCGCTAGCCGACGGTAGGTTGGCGCTGCATCTCGCCGTTCAGCGGAGCAAGGTCACCGCCACCTCCCAAGGAAAACATGTGCTACACTTAGGGGACTAATCACCTCATGAGTTGACGCGCCCGGAATCACTTATCAATCAACTAACCACGCATCCCGCGCGGCTCGCAAGCCGCGTGACGCTGCGTTGGCCACGAGCCGGTCGCTGCTCCGCCTCGACACACTCCACCGCTCGCTCTCGCACTCGCACCCGAGCCTCCGTCCGCCCGTCACCTGCTCTCGGGCAGCCCCCGTTCCTTCGAACGTCCAGTCGTTGGCGCCGGTGCCCGAGTCATGTCCGCCCGCTAGTACAACAGCAGCGGCCATCCCTACACCACCTTAGTTCTAAAGCAATATTTCACAACGGCGTCGCGGACGCCCGAAAACAAGGAAATGAAGAGACTGACTCACATTGACTGAACCAGGGAGCTTTGGGGTTCGCAATGACGAACAAGGAAACGAAGAGACTTGACACATCGACTGTGAATCAGGAAGATCCGAAGACCGTCCTTACTCATCTGCAACCAAATTTTGAAATGTATAAAAATAGATCTTGCAGCGTCACCGCCTCACTCCCGATCCATTCCCCTTCTCCTTATGACACGCGCCCTCAGAGCACATAAATACAGAGGGAGCCCTGCAAGCCCTCTCATATCTTAGTTGTAAGTTCTAACAACCAAATGTACTGAACAGTGAAATAAATTTACTTATTGGGAAAAGTCAGTGTCTTAGTTACGTCGAAGATCCTGCCAGCCAAACCTACAGAACTCCCGTACCCGCCCCGGTCCCCGCTGCCATTCCGGTCCCGCTCTCTTGCCGTTCCCCGCACCCGCTCCCGTGCCTGACCCCTCTTCCGCGGCAATCCCCTCTCGCTCGCCGGTCCCGTCTTCCGCGCCAGTTCCCGCTGCCTCTCCGAAGCCCGCTATCTAGCTAGTGTCGAAAATCGTGTCACCCCCGGGATTCGAACCCTAGAGCCACTCGGTCATAGGGACTGCAGTGACGTCAGTTGATGCCCTGAGCCACCTAAGTCGGTCAGTCCGCTCGGGATAGTGATATAATACTGCATAGTAATGTGATGCATGATTATTGAAGTTGTATAAATTGTGTTCAGTTACATAGAATGTTGGGTTTAGGTAGGTGATATGTTCTCTAAGCACCTTTCCTCTATCCGCCACTATTTTTGAAGCTGCCTTATCATCTCCGGCAACACATAGCCTCCTCCCCAATCACTCTTTCACATACACTCTCCCTTTTTCTTTCCGCCTCTCCTCTTTCTTACGTTCACCTCTTCTCTCCCCCCTCTGTTGTAATATCTCCCGCTTCCTCTCTTTCACTCGCTCCCTCCATAGGGGAAGAGTACTTACTAAGGTGTTTCCCCTCTGTGCTCTCTCCTCACTTGTGCCGCGTGCTTATACCTTTTCTCACCCTCCCTTCTTTCCATCCCCTCCCGCGTTCTCGCTCGCCTCTCTCTCCCCCGAGCACTTGCTCCGAGTGCCGGCGCCAGTCGCCAGAGCGGCTCTTGCGTGGTCGTCTGCAACAGTCCTCAGCGCCCCCTCCCTGCCCCCGGGCCGCCACCGCAGCGCAACGCGACGCTTTGTCTCCGGGACAAAGGCCCACAATAAACAGCGGCCGCGCCGCGCCGCACCCAGCCGCCCCTATCGCCCTCCAATTGGCGTCCGGATTATCGGGCGGGGCGGGGCGGGGACGGGGAGGGGCGAGGCGGAGAGAAGTGGGTCGGGCCTTGGCGATGGGGGGGGCGGGGCGGACCAGGGAGTGGTTAGGTAGGCGGAACGGAGCGGAATCGGCGGGGTGGGGCGGAGCAGGGCGGAGCAGGGCGGGGCGGGGTTGACGGAGCGGAGGGGGCGTGGAGGGGGAAAGTGGGACGAAAAGGGCGGAGCGTGAAGGGGCGTTGCGAAGAGGATCGGGGTGTAGTGGGGCGGGGTGGGCGGAGCGGTGGGGCGGGGCCGGGCGGGGCGGGGCGGGGCGGCGTGCTGCGGGCGCCCGCACGCCCCGAGGGCTCTCCGCTCGCCCGTGGATGATCCGCTCACGCCCTGCGCCCTTGGGCTATGCCGTCCGCTCGAGAGCTTTCTCGGTTACGACAGAAATTGGGATACAGGATTATCGTTCAATTGAGTGGCAGGCTACCCTACAAACGTAGCTGCCTAAATATTCGCTAAGGGTCGATTTCATACTGAACATCTAATATCTGTGATCCTTAAATGACAGTTGTGTTAACAATTTCGAAATTGTATGCCCTTTTACGTGAGATATAATTCTGCAATAGAGAGTTACTGTAGCGGAAATGACAATCACCGAAATTCTTACGTTCGTATCAAGAAAAAAAATTGTCTCTTAATTAATGACCATTTATGCCTAGGCAATTATTAACTTATTAAAATACTCTATATGTAGCTTTCATTATACAAAATTGCGTGCATATTTTATAAACATAGAGTATTGCACAATATGCAATTAAAAAATAGTATATGACTGTATTAACTACATATTGTTAAACTAGTATATATAATTATAATACAACTGTTTACTAAGTTAACATTATAATAAAATATTATCAACTGCTACTATTAGCAACAAAATAATATAATTTTGTATGTTGAAAATGAATCAACTGTAATAGAATACCGGTAGGATCTATATAAATTAGAATATCCATTAGTTCTTGTACCATGAGTTGAGTTCTCATGAGAGCGAGCGCGAGGTCCCGTTGAATCGAGTGCGCGAGTAGAGAGGGCAAAACTTCCCGGCAGCCGGTGTGTGGGCGGGATGATCCCGCTCGCTCTGAAAAAGGGCGACGAAGAGGACTCTGGGAAAGAGCGCGCTGCGCCCGTCGGGCCCCTCGGCGCTAATGGCGTGGCCGCTTCGTCTGTGCTAATTTGACGGGCGTTATTTTTTTTTTTTTTTTTTTTTTGGCTGGGCTTCCCCCGCCGTCGGCACGTGCTCCCTCCCAGAGGGCTAAGCCCTACACACACGGCGCGGCGCGGTGGGCGCCTGCGCAGCGGCCTGACGCGCGAACGGCTGGGCTTAGTCACCTGCGCGGCCGCCCCCACCGTCGTCACTTATCGTCACTCTCATCGTAACTGCCGTCGTCTGTCATATCGCAGCCGTCGTTACTGCCATCGTCACCACCGTCGTCATCGCTGTCATCCCTTCCATCGTCTCTGCCGTCGCCATCGTCATTATTTCCGAATCAATTTTTCATAAACTGACTTTTATACTAAAACATTTGTAAAAGATTATGGAAACAAGTTTTTTAGACCACCATTAGTAATATCAATTTCCTTTACGATCTTAAAGCTCTGCTGCGTGCGTAAATTTCTATCACTAGACGTAAAATTGAGAACGATGCTCAAATGTTCAGCCAAAACACTGTGCATGCAAAAAAGAAAACTAAACATTTGTTAGACCTGTTACAAATACTACAGAGACAATATATGACACTCGGCTAGATTACGGGAGACCGTAACGGTCCCGACCTGTCTTGATGTTGTGATATCATGGACGAAGGGTATAAGTTTGAAGGTTTTTAGTTTACTTTCGATTATGTATACTTACGTTTCGTAGAGTGGTTCAAAAGGTTTTGTATATTTATTGAAATTTGAATCAGTGGCCGATTTTCCAGGTCACGTCATTAGGTTCGCTAGTGATCAATTGTCTCGCTATTAAATGTTTGAGGACGGTTCAAAGTGCCCTGTATTGTCTACATAGTATTTGCATGTTACTACCGTCCGTAATGTAACACAATAAACAATTGTGTGGTTTATGTACTCGAAATGAAATAAAATGGAGTCTGTAAGGCTGTCTAAAAAGTCGTTTATGACACATTGTAAAAGCGATTTTATTTTGTTAGGCCTGTTGGCCTTGTATCACAGCCAATTTTTCTATTCTCGAAATAAAATGTAATTTTTATCGCTATTATCATAAATTACTATTTTCGCACATGATCAATTTTTTTGTAAAAGCATTTGTTTCGCCCCCTGTGCGTAACTTGTGAACTTAATTAAACTTGGCCGCATTTCGTATAAAAAAAATTGCAATTAATTTTTTCAGTCTCTCATCTGGCATTTTAATAAAGTACAATCGCTGATTTATTTTAAACAAATGTTGATACTTTGTAAAGAACTACGCTCCCCTCGACCTCACAGAACCAACAACGTGTGTTGCCATTTTATATAATGCACGTCAGTCTAGACTTCACATGCTAAAGAGAATATTCATGTTCCCCATCCCTATGAAAACATTAAAATATATCCGCACGTCCAAACGACTTTACAAGCATAATTTTATTGTAATATTCTCAAAAATATAAATATTTTTTGTGCGTACCCGTGTATATTAAAATTGTGTGACCGTCCTAGCAAGTCCAAACCCAAATTCGTGCAGTTGCAGTTATTAAACACTGCGGCACGTTCCATGGAAATATTTGGCATTGAAGTTGGAAACGTCTGTGAACCACATGTGGTTCTCGTACTACAACCAATGAGTGTTACTTTTTGAGAACCACATGTGGCTCACAGGGCAAACGTGTTAGCAATGGTACACTGTACGTTGTCTTTTGAGTTTCGCCGTTCTCTCTCTCTCGTTGCTCCTCTCTCCTCGGCAATGGTGCACGCTCATTAGTTTTAAACTCATTGGTTGAAAATAGGTCAAGTTAAATTTCAAATAATTTTAAAAAACATCATATCGTACAATACGCAAGGTCAATTTGATGGATTTTTCGATTTATGAAATTTTTGTAGAAAAGAAATACAAAAAATATCACAATTGCCTCTGAAATAAAATTCGTTCTTCCTTTCACACTTTTTGTTTCGTAATTGAAAGGAGAAATAGGCCGTACATTCGTGTTATATCACAAATTTAAATATAAGAAGCAATAAATCGAAATTTGATATGAAAATAAGACTGTATAGTGTTTTTAAAGTACTCTGGAAAGAATTTGGTTTTGCACAATGCATATAATATTCTCTGTTTTACACCCTTAACAATCGGTATTTTGAAGTATCGCTAATTAAAGTTTCTTGTTGTATTATATATCTTAGATCTTATTTTATTTTTTCTATTGATAGTCGAAGCAAATTTCGACTCACCACTTCTTGCAAGGGCAACCGCTGTTAGAAACACTATTTTCATGGAATAAACTAAAAAAGTGATTGTTTTCTTCCTTACTTCGTTTTTTCTTTATTCTTTTTACGCTATCCCCTCCGTTTGTCTTTGATCTCTACCATTGCACAAGAGAAAATGTAGAAGAGTAATTTAATTCACTCCATAAAACTTCTTCGATCCTTTCGTAGTTTCATCTCAATTTACTTTCTAGTCGTCTCCCGTCTTCCTTTTGCTTTTGTAGTTCGAGAGAGAAAGAAGATTTGGGTTTCTCGAATCTCCGGTCACGCGTAATGAACATCTATTTCTTTGTACTTCCAATCAATTTGCCGAAATAGCAAGTGATCTTTTCAAAGAGATACGTTGGGTGTGGGAATTTTGTGATTGGATCCGCTAGCTTTCTTTACATCTTAACCACTTCGAAAGGAGTAGTTTATACAAATCGTTGTTTACATATGTTTTTTCTATCCAACTTTTGGCTATCTAACATCAAAATTTAAACAAAATCGATGGTGCCATTGTTTTGAAAATGTCCATAGGGCTTCATATAAAGTACTCTCCAAAATTAAAATATCTGTTTCTAATTCAAGAGGCCGCGACATCAGTCAGATTGATCTAGGAATATCAATTTTGGAAAAAATCGTCTGTACGGTTTAGCCGCTAGAGTTTTTGACAGGCAGGAGACGTTTTGCCGTCAATCGATTCTCCGGTATCAAATCATCCTCCTTTGGGGAGGACTTTCCTACTTTTGTAGGTTCTGTCCTTCTTCGACAACTGTCCTCGTACCTGTCTTCTTTTTCGATGTTTTAAAACGAATGTGCTAATCTAGTGTCAATGTGTCCGTAAAATCCCATATGAAGAATATTTGCGCCTCCTAAATTTCCAATATATTGTTAGAAAATGATATATTGACAAAAAATATTAATTCAATGGAAAAATAGGTACTCGTTTAATTAAATAACTAAAAGAAATGTATGTATAATGAGTGTACTTTTGTTTGAATTTATAAAATGTTTCGTGTATTTATGTTGTATTTCTTCTTAATTTTTTTCATTCTCCTTTTCATTGAACAAAAATTGATCCCCTTAGTATCAAGGACTCACACAACAGGGATTCTGCTTACATCACAAGTTAGAGGCTTTTTTTCTTAATTTAGCGACTTGATTTATTAACTTTTTCGTTATCAGGGCTCTGATTTTTTTGTGATGTTTTTCTGACGAAAACTCGCCGTTTGTTTGCGCAGCATTATTTTCTCTTCTTAAGAAATCTTCTCTTCTTAAGCGAAAAAGTAAAAATGCCATGTTGCTAATTTTAAAAACTGAATGTACCTACGTTCTTTACTATTTTTAATTTTTATTTTTTTTTTTCTTTTTTTTTCAAAGTCGGATTGACATTTTTTGAATTGCATTTTTATTCACAAGTTCAACTCGTCCCGTCTTTAAATGTAGTGTTTGAAGTATAAAATTGTAAATAAAATTACGATCACGCGGTTTTGCAGTATTTAGAACATGTCTTATACGTTAAAAATTTATTGATTTGAGATCGTTAATATGTCAATTTATAAATAGAAAAATATTTAATAGTCTAGAAATGAACTTTTATTTTTCTGTGAACATAAATATACTAAAAAGAAAAGACTGGTAATCACACGTAGTAATAATCATTCATCTTTTCATGAAAAGGCGAAATTCTTATAGCAGGACTCTAATTTATTTTTAGAGCAGAATGTTGAAATAATTTCGGAAATTATATTTAGAATTATTATTAAGAATTCACTTTAATAAGATATATTTAGACAAAAATATTTTGGCCATACAAATATTTTAAGCAAAAACGTATAATTTCTTCTTCTACAATACGTTAATAAACAACGACTTAAAAATCTAAAAATGTAACAAATAATTATAATTTAAAAAAGCCTTTCACAGTAACTCATTAAGTTCTATTTCAAAATAGATATTAATGTTCTTAGTAAATCTAGTTCGATTTCTGTGTTTCAAATTTCAGATATTCAGATTTATGAGATTATTATTGTACATACAAGTACATAATATTTATATTCATATTTGCAAGTAATATGAGTACATGCAATTTATTATTAACGGATAAGCGTCGATGGCAGTCACGGTCTTGCTTATGCGTTTTCATTTCGAATTGCCTGCGCATCTGAAGTTCTTGCCGATGGCGCAGAAAGCGCAGTAGTCGATGGTAGCGTCAGCACTAGGCAATTGGTAATTCAAAGCTTCTTGAACATTTTTAACACGAACACATATGTTCATCTCTGATTCTATAATAGAGATAGTAATTTATTCCACCTAAAATATGAATTATAAATGTAAACTATTGTATTGTTATTACAATACAAATACTTAATCTCATCGCATATCCATAGATGTTTTGAAAGTTATATGTTTAAGCATATAATAGCAAAGGGAAGCACCTATATTCGTACTGCTTCGGCAGTACATATACTAAAATTGGAACGATACAGAGAAGATTAGCATGGCCCCTGCGCAAGGATGACACGCAAAATCGTGAAGCGTTCCACATTTTTTAAAGAGTCCTCCACTCTGTGTACGTAATGATATCACGAGACAGTAATTTGCACCCTCCCACTACCATGTTTACGCATTTAGCGGTATATCCGTTATGTAAACCAAAGTTCATAGCATCAGGAAGAACGCATATCTTTCGTAGATATATCACAAGAATTAATTTATAAAACCATGTATCAAGGTTTTTGTGATACATAGCGCAGATAATTTTTACTGTTGCCTGCGTATTTTCTCTTTCTAATTAGTATATGTATCTGTTTATCTGATTTGGCGTTCTAATTTCCCAATCCGTCAGCAATAGGCTGATGACCATATATGGAGTAAATTTCTCAGATTTTCAAAGTGAAAAAGTTTATCCATCTGGAATGCGATTGCTCCTTACCTGGGCTGGCCTGAGAAACCTATTGGTTTTAAATCTGTGTAAAAGTGTATCCTTCAGAAACTTGGAAGGCCGAAATGCGGAATACAGAATTTCGACAGGCCTATTTTAAATATTTTAGTGACATTTTGCTCGTCTGTTTTGTACTTTTTTTGTGCCGAACATTAAGCACCTACTGATTTGTTTCAAAATAACAATTTCTTCTTATGCATGACATATTTATTAGACATTTAACTGACGATTCAATTCTAAAACAACAAAAATGATTTCACATTAGAAAAAAGATTCAACGGGCGCCATCATGGCCCTTTAGTTCAATTTGTTACAGTGTCGGGCTAATAACACGAAGGTCGTGGGTTCGATCCCCCCAGGGGCCATAATTTTGAATACTATAACTTCGTGAGTGCTGGTATTATCAAATTCATCTCTCTCTACCCATCTCTCCCGAACCTGCACCAGATACCCCCCATCTACAACACTCCTCTCCCCACTTCCCTTCCGACCAGTCACCCCCCCCCCCCCACCCGTCTTTCACAAGTTTTCACGTCCTTCCACCCTTTCTGCCTCATGTGGACATTTTAGCCCCCAACGCCCAACCCCATCGCATTTTGCCTGTGTCTTACCTTGCCCCGCCCCTCCCACCCCACTCCGACCCAGTCCGTCCCACGCCCGCCCCACCCTCACGCCCTCCCCCAATCCCGCCCCGCGCTCACTCCACTCCCAGCCCTGCCCCACGCCCGCCCCATGCCCGCCCCACGCCCGCCCCACGCCCGCCCCACGCCCGCCCCACGCCCGCCTAACGCCCGCCTAACGCCCGCCCCACGCCCTCCCCACGTCCACCCCACGCGCACCTCACGCGCACCTCACGCTTGCCCAACACCCGCCCAACACTCGCCCAATGCCCGCCCAACGCCCGCCCCTCGCTCGTCCCACCCCCACCTCTCGCCCGCCCCACGCCCGCCCCACGCACGCCCCACGCCCGCCCCACGCACGCCCCACGCCCGCCCCACGCACGCCCCACGCACGCTCCACGCCCGCTCCACGCTACACTCTCAAACCAATCGGCCGGCCCGGATTTGCGATGCAGATGTCTCGCAGACGAGGTCGCAGGTCAACTACCCCTGGACCACCAGCTGCGCGTAGAGGCTACGGCTTCTGGGCTTCTCGGCCGCCGGGCCACGCAGGTCGCGGCGGAAGGCGCTCTAATTTAATCTGCACGCTCCGTTGGCGGCGGCTGCTGCAGTTCAGCATCCAGCGGGGCGGCCCCACCCCGCACCTCACGAAACTCGCCCATCCCAATGCGGCATACCTCGTCTGTCGCCAACAGACCCTGATTAAGTGTCGTTACTGCTCTCAGGTGAATTGCCAAAGCTTGACAAAGGCGTCAAGGCTAATCTGAACTTTTAACTAGTTTTAGTACTATAGTGTTTTCAGTCAACTTTAGGTGAATTTAAAATGAATACGATTTTGGTAAGGGATCAAGAAACACTGCTCGCTTTTGAGATATTGGAAGCAGTTGATGTCAGGTTACGAAATTGTGCGATGATAGAGAGAGTAACTAAAATGTGAACTTAGACTATGAATTAAGCGACTGATGTAGTGAAGAAACAAGATGTCTGATGATGATGATTTGGTAGAAGTGGGAGTTTGTTGGGGGGACGGATTATGTTATTTTCACCTATCAGTAAATTGGACATTCATTTAAACCAAATTTGCTTTGTAGTTTTGTTTTCTTCCACTATCACTTGGTCGAAAAGGTTTCTCATCATAATTCCACTGTAGCAAATGAAATCAACACATATTTCAACTCAATAATCAATTTATTCTCACATTTTTTAGCCAAAATTTATCGCTGATATATCACAAGTGACGTACACTTCAGAGTTCCAAAAATTACAGTCTCTCCAATCAACTCAGTTATCTTCACTTCAACTCTCATAAAACACACGTCAATTTACTGATTTTAAGCACGAAAGCTTCTAAATATTAATTATTAAGTATTTGAGGCCAAAAATGATATCCTGGCCGTTTGTGAAGGAAATGTCTTCTTACCCCCTTCCAATCTACTTGCTCTTCGCCAAACCGGTCTTAACGACCTGCCGCTCGGACCAGTTTTGCACCGCTCCTCCCTGCCTCTCTTCTCGACGCGCCGCCGCGCCATCTCGCCCCGTTGCCACTGCCTCTTCTGGACCCACAACACCGCTCACTTGGCTCCATTCCGCCTCATCCCACCTTACCTCCGTCCCTCTTCTTGCTGTTCCATCCCGCCTCATGTTACTGTATCCCATCTCATAATCCATTCCGCCCTCTTGACACTATAATGTTTTCAGTCCACATTAGGCGAATTTAAAATTAATAATATTTTGGTAAGGGATCAAGAAACACTGCTCGCTATTGAGATATTGGAAGATGATGGTCGTTAAGTTACGAAAATTTGCGATGATAGAGAGAGTAACTAAAATGTGAACGTAGACTATAAATTAAGCGTCTGATGCAGTGTGACACCGTCAAGAAACAAGATGTCTGATGATAATTTGGTAGAAGTGGGAGTGCATTTTGTGGGGAGGGGGGGCGGAAAACATAGCGAAATAAATGGGGATGAATGCTGACTATAATTCTTGTTTTATCTAATCAAAAGGTATTTACCAAAAACTGCTCGGTAATTAGAACTTCAGCTTTCCATGTATTCGATAACACGAAATTATTCTGTCAGTAGATAATTTCTCACGAAGGAATTACAAATATTTCTGTGCTGAATTTTATGTTTCCCTGACTAAACCTTGACACAAAAACCTGCTTCTCTCCAAACTAAGTAAAGATCGACGGGTAATTGTTTTCACCAAGTGATTACCTCTCTTTCGACTTTCAAGACAAACCACGAATTTTTGTGACAGAAATATCAAACGATCCATTCAGAGTAAGGGAATTACTTAGCGCTTCTAACGTTATCCTAAAACTCACCATTTTATTTAAAACTATTATTATAGTGAATATTATTGTATAGATATAATAGAACCGTCCGATAATAAACGTATAGATGATAATAATAAGATACAGTATTTAAAGAACTTATTTATTTTTTCTATTAAAACCTCGTTATAGCGAACAATTAAAAACAAGTTACAAATGAAACGTTTTAAAGAAATCCGAATGAGTGCAGCAATGAAATTAAACGCTCAGTCATATTTCATTTTAAAAGGTTTTATTTCATTCCACAGGTTAAGAATTCAGATGAAGAGAGCGAAGATAATTCAGTTAGATATATCGTTTCATTACCTCTAAATTGTCCAGACACAAAAATACAATGTTTTATAGAATTAAAAACAAAAACTTTGTACTTTTCTCCCATAAGTCGCATGTAGTTTTACTGTTCATTGACAAAATGTATCAAATCAAATTCAATAAATCAAACTTATACGACGATATTACACACTTGGGGAAAAAATACCTCACGAGTGACGAAGGAGTTCGTGAGGCAACGCTTTCCTACCGTAGACAAAGTTTCTCTGTATCGTATTTTTTTCATCCTTGCCTTTTTTCCGTTTCTACAGGGTCGGCGGTAATGGGGGTGGGTTCAGTTTTTATTGATTTTCAGCACACTCCATTTTTTTTCCTGATTTGGAAATGTTTTTACGGCCGAATGCCCGACTTGACGCCAACCAGAAGGGACACACAGAAGCACTTTACACATAGACAAGACATACATTTACGAAACACACACACAACAATGTCCGAGGCGGTATTCGAACTCACGATCCTTCGATGCGATACCGCCACGGCACTATAGCTCAGCCAGTTACAAACAAAACCTGCACTGCGCATGCAAGTAGAAGAGGGGAAGGATCACTCTGTTAGAAGCTCAAGTTCCCAGTCTTGAGGAGCCGCCGCCTAGGGATGGGCGGGGAGAAGACATCCCGAACTCCTGAGTGTTGAAGCGTGCGAACGAAGTTGCAAGAGCGAATCAGTTAGCGTTGCAGGCGGTTCTTGACTTCAACCGAGCTCCCCGTCGGGAGGAGTGGGGGATGACTTCGCCACTCCTCCTGAGGTAAGGGACGCCATGATGTTTTTTCTTCTTCTAAGTGATCGAGCTATAGGGCTGAGCGATCTCGGCAAAGTGTGTGTGTCTGTATCGTCTAGTGTAATAAATTCCTGTGTCACAGCAGCGGGTCTTTTTGCATCGGGATCGCACGATAACTTCGGGGCGGAGCGCGGGCGCGCCGCCGTAGCGCCGCCTTCTGCCGCATTCCTAAAAGCGCGGGCTTCCTTTGCGGCGCCGGGCGACGCGACGTCGCTGCGCGCTCCGTCATTAGCCGCCGCCAACGCCGTCGCGGCGCCCACGCAGCGCTTTGAAACTTCGCGACTCCGCGCAACAAGCGGCGCACACAGCGGCCGCGGGGAAGTGTGGGTGTGTGGAGGGTTTGGGAAGAGCTGAGTGGGACAAAGTGTCGGGGTTGGGTGGAGAGGGGGGTGTGGGGTGAGGCGGAGCCAAGCAGAGAGCGGCGGAGTGATGCAGGGTGGGAAGGGGCGGAGCTGGATGGAAAGGGCGATGCGGTTCCGGGAGGGGGAAGGGAGAGGGTTGATGTGGTGCAGGGAGGGGGAAGGGGTGAGATGGGATGAGGTGGATTGGTAAAGAGTACAGGAGAGCGTCGGGCGGGGCGGGGTGAGGCGTTGCGGGGCGGGGCGGGGAGCAGGCGGGGGAGCGGAGCGGGGCGAGGAGGGGAGGAGCTGGGCGAGACATTATGGGAGGAGGCGGAAGGTTCGAAGCGAAGTAAGGCTCTGCAAGTCGCTTCACCCAACTTCGTAGCCGAAAACTGTCGTCCAAGTCGACCGCTCACCACAATGGACGACCGCGCGCGTGGTTAGGCCCCTTGCTGACGGCGGAGAATTTTTTTTCTTCATTGTAGCGTGACTTCTCCCCTTCAGTCTGCATCCGTCTCTCCCACCACACGGCCCCCCACACCCGTTCTCCACACCCGCGCTCAAACCCCTTTCCTTGCCCTCTCCATCGCCCTGCCTGTTCCAGTCAGTGTGTATTGGGCAGGAACCTAAACATCCGAGAAGACGATATTTTGCCTTTCTGCCTTCTTTCATTTTTCTAAAAACTAGTGTTTCTGATATTCCAGCAAAAGAGTGGCCAACCAGTTACATATCATTTTTTGTCTCATATGGGTTCAAATCCCCCTTCCACCTTTCGGTCTTGACATTTATGACTGGGAGTTAGGAAATTCTTTTTCACGTAGAATCACCCTTCGCTTAGGGGAAATAAATATATAACTTAATCATGTAACTGAATTAATATTAATGTCAACTAATTCATAAGCGCGTATAGGAGAACCGATACACAAAAGTGATAGTGATTTTTGGATCGAAGGGGGCGATCGCAGACGTGACCCCACTGCAAGGGCGACATCTCCGGAGATCCATTTAATGAAGGTAACTCTGGGCCGCAGTTATCCAATAGGATGAGAGAAAGCGACCTTTTTGCGAGTTGGGACATCAAGAGTAAAATCTTATGTGCCATGTGTAGGGCGCGCCCGTTCCGCATCAGCCTACGTACGTTTTGTCAGCGAATATTTGATCAGAGAATTTACTATTTGGAACACTAATTGAGTAATTAAGAGTTAGTTGATTATCCGAGAAACTTTGTTTGGCTTTGAATTCAACACAAATAACCGCAGCTTCGTTTCCTCATAGGAAATTGAAACACTAGGCTTCTTCAGTGACGATTCCTGTCACCCTATCATGACGATTCTCATCACTGTAATTTCTTAATGTCTTTTTTTAACTTTGTCATATAGCGACTACTGTGGATTTTAACTGTGGGGGAACTGTATAAAGAACACGTAAGAACAACATGAATACGCACGATTTCCATACCCGAGGCGGGATTCGAACTCGTGACCCTTCGAGCTGTAGCAGCTCCGGCCCTTCAGCCTTAGCGACCTCGGCTCTCCAGGCAGGCGATAGGTAAACATTGTATAATAAAATTAAAAGAAAAATTCGAATGTGTTGTGAAAAGGAAGTGAATTTATCATCCGAAGATAATTTTCCGATTTACCGTTACCATGCAGTCAGCACCTGCATTATTGATATTATTAGTCACAAATTATCATCACATACTTGTATCATACTTTTTTCTACTTTCAATGTTTTGCTGTAAAATATACCGCAAGTTAATTACTATCACATTGAGACTATGCCGTTATATTATTGTATAAACTTCGAAGAGTTTCTAATAATGTAGAAATCAGTATGTTTTAATTGATAATTTAATAATAACAATAACAATAATAATAATAATAACAACAACATCCTTTGTAATGTTTTGCTATTTAAAGTTCATGGGTTATCCAAATTGTGAATTTTGACTCATTAATATCACAACTGATTATCTGAGGACTCTTCAACATGTTTAAAAGACCCTTGACATCACTGCTCTAATTGTATTTGTGAGCATTTCATACATTTGATGACAAAATAACCACCGTCTGACTTATTTAATATTCACAGTGCAACCACGCAATTGAATACTGATCTAAAATTATGACTCCCAGCAATAATTATGCATTGCAATAAAATTACATCTGTATGTAAATCATGTAGGCTTCACACATCCTGACATCATTCTGCGAATAAATGCAATGCATGAAATGATAACATGAAATAATAACTACATATACTGCTTCACATATATTGCTTTAATCACTTCAATATATATTATTATTATTATTATTATTATTATTATTATTATTATTATTGTTACCTCCTTTTCTACTTCCTAGTTATCATAAGACCAAATATACAGTATTTCCACAAGTTATTAAAATTTCAGTATTTTCTTTTCAAGACTTGTCCAGTCTTTGTCTGCCTTGTGTTCAACACGTGCTGCTCTGTCTCCCTCTAAGACCGGGTTTTAGGTTTTTTAATGGCTGGAATTGCAATAAAAAGGGTGGCGATGTTCATTGAGATCAGAGTGCTGTCTATATTTCGACCTACCCTCCTTGAACACAGTTTTTAGGGAACAATAGAATCTGAACAATGTAATGTGAGGGTTCGTAGAGTCCGAACTTGCTTGCCAATCCTGAAGCACCTCTATTCCTCGACCTACCGTCCACCTCTCTTAAAAATACTCCCTCATGATAATTTCCTTAGAAACACCTCCTAAAAACAATTCTAATCCCTCCACTTTTAAGACTTTCACTTGTAAATCTCCTTTCCTAACTCCACTCGTACTAATTCTTCTTCACTTTTAAACATCCTGGCTAAACCTAGACGAAGTACACGGACCGCTCTTAAACTAGTAATAAACTGCCGCCTCTCCTAAGAATATCACTTCTAAAGTGGCCCTTTCTAATTCCATCCGTCCTAAACTCATTTCTTGAAAACCGCCTCTCCTAAAACCACTCTTTCTAAATCCGCCCCCTCCTAACTCCATCCCATCTAACTCCATCCCATCTAACTCCACCCCTCCTAACTCCACCCCTCCTAACTCCACCCCTCCTAACTCCACCCCTCCTAACTCCACCCCTCCTAACTCCACCCCTCCTAACTCCAGCCCTCCTAACTCCACCCCTCCTAACTCCACCCCTCCTAACTCCACCCCTCCTAACCCCGCCCTTCCTAACTCCGCACCTCCTAACTACCCGCCCCTCCTAGCTCCTCCCCTCCTAGCTCCGCCCCCTCCTAATTCCGCCCCTCCTAACTCCGCCCCTTCTCAAGTCACTCCTCCTCAACCTGTCCGTGCTAAACCATCATGCCAAATGGTAGTTTGTGGCTTTTGGGTCTGTGGAATTCCCGAGCGCGCACGCGGTCCTCGTAAAATTCATTACTCGTTCGGGAGCGGCGGCGGCGGCGTTTTTTTAATGTCGTGTCGCGTCGCATCGTGTCCGTCCGTCGCTGCGGACGCGCGCGTGGCGTTGTGTACGCGCTTGAGCGTATGTGCGTTCTCGCGGCGGATCTGCGATGCGTATCGGGCTCTGCTGCGGCGATTTCGCGCTGTAGGAACTGCTGTTGCTGTCGCGACAGAGGCTTTGCGATCGGAAGCGCGCGCTTGCGAACGCATCGCACATCGCCTTCCCTTCCCTTCCCTCCCTACACGCTTTTTTTTCTTCTTTTTTGCGTGTCGGCTATCACCTCGGCGTCACAAACGAGCTCTCTCACTCGGGGAAACGAGAGGGAGATAGGTCCGTGAGTCAATACCGCAGTCGGTAGAGTAACTGCCACCGTCGGCCGTAGGGAAAGAGAAACGCGTTTCTGTCGATGTGTATACAATAAATTGAATTATTCATACGATTTCATTTAATGTAAATAATGTATTTAATTTCAATTGGCTATGACTAAAATTACTGGTGAAAGGTAATATGGATCTATAAAAACGTTAAAATTAATTTTGTTTTCTACTGATACGGTATTGCTGGTTATTGGCACCGAAATGAAGCTCGATGTACATTGAGTAACTTACCTGGATCCACTGGATCGTGTTTACGAAGGTACTATGAAAACAGTGGAGTGTTGCTACATGTTCACTCGTGGAGACAATTATGAAAGGGAATCACAGAAGCGAAATATGAAAAGATACGAGTCAAGTTAACACCTAGTTAATTAGTAAATCTGAATCATTAGAATTGGGTTAAAAATAAAATCTTTAATGTACCACGAGCATTAACTGGTTCTAATAATCTCGGAAGAGGCCTTGGGGCAAAAGCCCTCAGGAATTATGTCGCCGCTCGGTCATTACAACTCTTATAACACCCTTGGTGCAGTAACTGTAATAGGAATGTTTGGAGTTGTAAAAAGCGGATTTTAAGCTGATATTCTTTCTTACGTAATGACTTAAATAGCACTTTTTCATTATTATTCCTTTTTACGTACTTTTTTGACGAAACTATTCCGGGAGTTAGAGCGAACGTGCGCTGAGGCTGTGCGCCTCTGCCGTTCCAGAAACCGCTGTGCGCATGCGCACGTTCAATAAAACTCCCGAAATTGTTTGTCAAAAGAACGCCCGTAAATTGGGTCTAAAAGTGACCGTGCGTCGTTTTATCACTACATTTTATGTAGTTTGAAAGTAAATGTTACCGGTATTAACGCCCACGTTCGATGGGGACAACATTCCTTCCATATGTGGCGACAGAGGGAACAAACTGACGAAAAGTTTTGGGAAAACTGAAATTTGCTAAAAAGGAGACTGAAGCGTTTTCGGAAATCGAGAACTGCATGGCTAATCCCTTGTCCATAATACATTGCTCCAGCCCGTACGATGAGGAATCTTTAATACGACTCAGAACATGGTAGGAAAAGGTAAAGAAAAACAGATCGTTATGTAATAAAATGTGTGTAATTAATCCAGACATAGGAATGTATTCGCTGTTTAACAAACGTTAGTTCAACTTAAGTTCTCCTACCAGTACGGTGAAAACAGATTTTGTTTCTTAGGTGGTAATGATGTTTAAATGATGAACGAGCAATGGTGAAATATAAGACGTGTCCTCGCATGCATCATCCCAACTCTTTTCGCCCCGACCAACCCATCGAAGATTTGCGGTCGTCAAATGCTAAACATTGCTGCTGAAGTCGAGTAGCAAGGGACATACTTTATTATTAAATATTTTGCAATACTTGAATTGGGTAATGGACTTGTGATAATGTTGAAATACCAGATAATGGAACAATGAAAGGCAGTGAACACGAGAGAATTCCGAGGAATCCTGCCACATAACCTCTTCCCTCTGCCCTCTGCAAGTTCCTCGTGGGTTGTAAGAGAGAGGAACTGCAGTACTTACAGGTGGAGAAAGCTATCAACCTGATCCGCAGGCTGGGTGCCGCTCTAGAACAGAAGAGGCAAAGATGGCAACAGAAGCAAAACTACGCGAAATTTGGCATTTAGTTATTGTTTTTTGTGCCCATAAACCAAATTCCGAAGAGCACAAAAAATATATTGACTTGTAACAAAACTGTCTCTGGAACAAAACTTGGCTGTGGATTTAGTTTCGTTCCAGTAACGAATCTGTATCATCAGGAAACTGTGGCTGGGTATTTAGTTTCGTTCTAGCAACGAAACTGTATTATCATGTTAGTTTAATTTATATCCAGGTGTTCTATTCAATATTCAATTTCTTTATTTACAATTAATGACGTCACAAAAAATATTTAGTTTCAATCCCTGTAGCAGATGGTGTAAACGAAGGATTTTATGCCCGGGTATTGTACCACGGGTGAACACTGGGGTCATATTAGTGAAGTAAGGAAATAGTCACCTGCCTACGGAAAAGGTGCATACTGGCCGTTCGTTGTACAGCCCTGGAACTCCACGTAGGCAGAACGCCCCTCCATCAGTGCTGCTTCCTTTCTGAGATTGGAAGCAGGCTGTGAGAGCATTTGCAGTCTCCCTCCCCCCACCCCCATCCCCCACCCGTTTCCATCCGTTTCGTCTTGTTGCGCGACGACTCGCAGTTGCCGTGTGCTGAGGAGGGGAGAGTTAGAGAAAGAGGAGGGCGGGGGGGGGGCACGTGTCGCGCGGTGCGGCGTGAGGGATTGCATCGCCCCCTCCCCTCTGAATAATGAATGCGCGTCGCACCTGCGCCTTCGCCGCACTGTGGGCCGCAGCGTCCCGAAAGTCGGGGGAAAATTCGAAGCGTGCCGCAGTAAGCAACACTCACACACACTCCAAGGTGTTCAGGTTCTTGGATTACGAACCTCAGTGCGGCATTACGAAAATACGAATGATAGAGTGAAGTGGGAGAATTTCATCTTTAATTAATTGATTGGTGATTCATGGCGCGTCATCTGCTAAGGTCATTAGTTCCGTAAGATTAGTACATATTTTTGTTGCGAAATATACCGATGACCTTCCGTCGCTGGGTATCGATAGCGACGGTTTTCCCCAGCGAGGTATCTCCCACGAGCAGGGCGCTGCCCCAGTCGGAAGAAATTCTAAGCTCCCGTCCGACTGCTTTCCCGGCGTGTGTGGTAGTGACTGTAGAACAGAGCAGAGTAACCGGCCGCTAGGACTTTCTTCTAGGCAAGCGGCTGAATTCTACTTAGCTTATAAGCAAGGGTCGTAAATCTTGCCTCTATCGGTACCGTAGAAGGTTCAGAGACACTGCAGTGACATCAGTACTTTTGCCGCTGGGTTCGTGATTACAATGACGAAATGGATGAAACGGTGAAATTGTGTCCTTAAAAAATCTCGATCAAGTTAGTTACAGTGACTATTAAAAAGCACGAACCCTTGTAAACCCAAATCAAAGCTGAGAAAGCTATTGTAGGAAATCATTACACTATAAAGATTATGTTCAATTATACCACCTCAGCAACAGTAATTTTGGGAAGAATTATTTCGAAAACGGATCTTGATTAGCTTTACTACCGCAATAGAACCGCCAAATCTCCTTCAGTCCACGTGCTCACAAGGGTCCATTAATACTAGACATTTCGTCCTGTCCGTTGGGTTAGGATTTTCAAATCAACGATCAAGAGCCAATTTTTTATATTTGAATTCAATTGAATTTGAACAATTGAATATTCTTTCTGTTATATATATATATATATATATATATATATATATATATATATATATATATATATATATATATATATATATAAAACTGCCGCCGTAAAATTGTCATTCCACTTTCGCTTCGCATTTTCCTCTACTCTCAATATTCTATCAATCACTTCGTGTTAATTGCTAGTAAAATCATGCATTCATTATTGCAATTCTTCATTTTTACCGTAGAAGGCTTCGGGAGAGGAGAGATTATTTTCACACTTTTGGCTACCTATTGGCAATCCCAGGCCACTGCTAACTGGGTCTGCTTTCACCTCGCAGCTAAAGGCACGGGCCTTCTGATTATCGACGCCGCCCTCCATGACAAACCACCAGAGGACGGGAAGGACAATTTTTCCTTAAGGAATTGCAATCTGTTTTTTCGATGCAGCTTTATATAAACACATACATACAGGCTGTCCATTTTATATTCATAAAAGCAAGAATGATGTGAAAGAACCCTAATAAAGTCGAAAGCTATTCTCTACAGTTTCCACTCAATACGTATTGAAAACTACGCAAAACGTTTCCATCACTATATTGGACTCATATTCGTTTGCGGTTTCGCAACCCATATCCAGCTTATCGCAACACTTCGCAGCCGAATGGGATTCCTTCGCAAAGTGTATTTATTGAAAGTGTTGCTCACAGATTATTTTCGGTGTGTGTCGAGGGATATACTGTAGCAATGTCGCACTGCTTCACCATAAATGATTAGTATGATACTGGTATTATTTTCAGCGGATGTCACTTTAATGCTTCTGCTGAGATTCGGGAATATGGTCGGCACTATCGCACACGTGTTGCATGGCGTATTATATATGTATGTATGTACTTGGCGCGACAGCCCGTGAACGGGCTCTGGCCTTCCGACGTTGTCCCTCCCTTGCGTCCATGGGTTAAGGGGGAACGCGTAGTTAGCACGTAGACATCCCCACGCCGTATTTCGGTCTTCTCAATCTGAGAAGTTAATTTTTGCATCGTCACACAGCCACATATACTGGGACATTGCAAGGAAAACACACACTATAATCTTACCTCACAGAGAATCGAACCCGGGGCCGCGTACTGGAAAGGGAGCACGCTGACCTACAGCTAGCCACGAGGACTGTTGCACGGAGTACTTCGGACAATTTAAGACTTTATGACAAAATAAGAATGACTGGCAGTGTCTTCATGAGGAGTTCGGTGATGGGTCGTAACGTGTGACTACTCACTACGAAGAATCAATAAAATAATAATTTTTCCGGTGTCCTTAGATTAATGTAAGTCATTGCCATAAACGTTGGATTTCTGAGAAAGATTGAATGCCTAAGATTCTAAGTAACATTGTTCATGGTTTGAGAAGTGAGTAAGGTTACCAAGAGTTTCAAATTCGTATTATCAAAGTGAACTGAATTTTCTTGAAGAAAACGCGCTCGAATTATACTCCTATTGTCTCATTGCGTTGTAATTTACTTGTACATCATTTCCAGAATACAGTTGATGCACGTTGGAGACATTTTAAGTGTACTAACAAAGTTTGAAGAAATTTTATTCAAACGAAAGAATTCATTATAATAGCAATTGTACTACACGTAGTTTTTAGTTGGTTATTGAGTTTGTCGTAGGTAGGGCTGTGATTTATATGCAATAAAATCAGCGTAATATTCGTATATATATATATATATATATATATATATATATATATATATATATATGTGTGTGTGTGTGTGTGTGTGTGTGTAAATATATTTGGTAATATATGCAATTAAAAAAGGAAAGTATGTGAAATAATGTAATGCGATGTGTAAGGGTAAAAATAAAAAGTGTAATGTGAAAATATGTTTATAGAAAAAAATATACAGAAGTCATATAAATTGTTACAAGCGACAAATATTAAGTCAAGGGCTTAATTTTAAAGAACACTCATTTCTTAGTAAAAGAATGGCAGATACAGTTAATGTACATTTCACAAAATAAAAAAATATATGTATCACAACAAAAATATGACTTGTGACTTCACGACATATTCATGGGACTGACTTTTAACACCACTGAACGTTTCTGCCGTGTGTGTGAACGTAAAAGCGCTCAGCGGAAGCAAATTACATTTCGATTTAAGATGACCTGCCGATGACAGGTCTTAGCGTGCTTCTCAAGCGACTTCGAGTCAGGCGAGAGGGCAACGCTGATCCGTGGCTATGGCAACGTAATCAAATCTTTGGAAACCCATTGCTTCAGAGCAGGTCAAATGATGTACCATAGCAAGTGACGAGAGAACTGTCAGAGCGCTGACGAAACTGTAAATTTGGGTCTCTTTTCGCGGATGAGGGGTGAATATGCAACAAATATATAGTCCAAATATGCAAAAATATGTAATTGATATATGCGATGATATATGCGAAAATATAGAAATATATATATATATATATATATATATATATATATATATATATATATATAAAGATATAAAAATAGATTAAACTTATTCTAAATGCCTCAAAACGAATACAATTTGTTGAAACGGGATATTTTAGTTAACCGAAAAAATATGCATACAAATCACAGCCCTAGTCATAAGTTTAGATAGCCCATTAAACTACCCCCTTGACGTTTAGCTACGAGCAATGCAACTAAAATGGATCATGAATGAAAGTAAATAGTAATTTTGTTGTGACAGCTTGCTTGGTGGCCAAATGCGTCCCGTTAGCAAAGTTTGGAAATCCCTGCAGTTAACACACTTCTCTTTCGTGGAATCCCGTACGAAGTTGCTCTGGGAAGGAACAGAGAATGTGGGTGGAGCCTAATGAACTGGAGAGCGCATCTGAATAGATCGCTACGTCTGCTTTCTCACCCGCACTCCCGCACGCCTATAGAAATACTCGGCGTGGAGGCACCACCCGAGTCTGTTGGAAGTTGCGTGTGTTGCGTTCACGAGGGAGTGCGCCTGCCCTGTTGCATTCGCGGTGAGAGACAGCGCTGAAGATCCTCTTTTCCGCTCTTAAGCATTTGCATAGGACGAGCTCCCTGCTGCTGATACAACGCCTTTTCAAAGACAGCTCCCCTACAACTTCCTTGTGGCGTTTTGTTTTCACGCGTGGTAACCGAGGTAAGACGAGAATATTAGCGTTATCATTGCTGAATGTTCGCTCCCACACCACCGCAAGTTATAAGCAATGTGCGAGTGCTAGGTCTAAAAGTTATATGTTGCTCAGAGGTTCCTTTAGAGTTGTCTTTAAATGAATCTGTTCGGGAACTGGAAAATAATAACTGAAGTAGGAATTGTAAATTTTCGATAATGTTTCGTAATCTTCCCAATCACACAAATACACTGCAAGTTATAAGCAGTGTGCGAAGGCTAAGTCTAAAAGTTATATATTGCTCAGGGGTGTCTTCAGAGTCGTCTTTAAATTAATCTTTCTGGAAACTGGAAAATATAAAACTGAAATAGGAAATTTTCAATAATGTTTCGTTGTCTTCCCAATCACACAAATATTTGATAACCTATGTTTCCAAAGGTAATGAAATAAAATACCAAGTTTTGTTAATCATTAAAACTCCACCTCTCTTCATATCGTTCAGTGATAATTACACCAATTCATTCTTGTTTCCAACGTTATTTTAGCTATAAACGAATCCAGAGCAAATTTAAGAAGATAAGGTGAAAAAAACTTGATGGAATAAATTAATTAGTAGATCGCAGTTGTTAGAAACATTGCTTCCTTGAATTTCTAGGACGTAGCGTATTTAAATTGATTGAGTTAATTCGTAAATATTGTCGTTCAGCCTAAACGTGGCAGAAGAGTACTGTTTAACATATGAACAACAAATGAAAGGTGCTAATACACCATAAGTGCTTATTTTTGCATTTTTAGTTTCATATTGTGCCAACTTTCAGTGCATATCTAGCCAATTCTAAGTGGCTACGTGGAGTGCTTTCCGTATATAGTAGTCTCTATAACTCGAGTATCGATTGTTCGAGTTTCCCATAAATCCGATTTAAATCCAACTTACAAAAAAATTAAGTAAAAGAAATAAATAAAAAAAGAAATAAATTTATTCTCAACAAATGTCAGTCACAAGGAGGGTCTCGCTACGCTAGAGGTCGCCATGAGATGAGTGAACTCCAGCCGACAATGTGATGTTCAGAAGATGGCGTCTTATTGCCGCACTTAAAAGAAACAATGTTCTTAAACAAAAAATAATTTATTATTACTTTAAGATGTAATTAATTTCAGTAATTAATCTAATATTGTAATAATGTAATAATATTATGCAAGTGCATTTTTATAGAAATCTACGTACTTTGAAATTTAACAGTTTTGTTTATATTTCTATCATAATAAATTAATCGTTTTCGATAATTCGAGTTTTTATTAATTCGAGCTGCGGCCGGTGCCGTCCACCACGACTTACAGAGACTCTACCGTATAGCTACTATTTAGTACGTATATTATTAATTCCAAGTGCGGAGTTGTATATCCATTTTAAATTTGTTTCAACGCGTGAAGTTCCCAAGTCTAGTAATAAGACCGCGAGAGCGTCTTATGAATGGCACCCCACACAGCGGTCGAGCGTGTAAAGTAGGCTGTAACTACCCGCGAGCGTTTGCCGAGGCGGAGCGGGTAATTAAAAGCCGCGCATGGTGCACGAGAGCTCTGAATGCTCGCCATCCTACTCGGCTTCTTCGCCCGGCGTGGGGCGAGCAGTGTTGTAAAAATGACGTAATAAGATGAACGAATTTGTTCCACCTAAATTCGGGACAGAGGAAAAATGAGGGGATAATGAAACAAATTTAGAACCGGTAAAATAGCTTTCTGGTCAGTCTGTCCGCAATCGTACACCGTCTCCCACCGTAACGTCACCCTCTCCCTGCTCCTATCCTTCTTGCCCGGCTCCTTTCCTCTCTGCTCACTTCCTCCCTGCTCCCTCCCTCCCTGCTCCTGTCCTCCCTGCTCCCTCCCTCCCTGCTCCTTTCCTCCCGGCTCCTTTCCTCCCTGCTTCTATCCTCCTTGCTCCTATCCTCCTTGCTCCTTTCCTCCATGCTCCTTTCCTCCATGCTCCTTTCCTCCATGCTCCTTTCCTCCATGCTCCTTTCCTCTCTGCTCCTTCCATCCATGCCCCTTTCCTCCCTGCTCTATTGTTGTTATTATTATTATTATTATTAATATTATTATTATTATTATTATTATTATTATTATTATTATTATTATTTTGTGTTTCGGTCATCATAAGGCCACGCGATGCGTGCATCCCACTGGGGCTCAGACTTGATTATCGGGGTAGATGCACGTTACTTTTTCTATATGGGGTATCAGCATTTTAATGCTGATTCCATTTTACACTCTAGGGTTGTTAGTTTGGGGGAAGGGATGAAATTATGATGGTGATGAATGATGAAATAGACACACACACACAATACAACCATGCCTGACATGTGACTCGAACCCGCGATGTTCTTGCCCGAGATCGCTATGGCACTACTTCCTTAGCGATGGTAGCCATCGGATGGAACTTATTATTATTATTATCATTATTATTATTATTATTATTATTATTATTATTATTATTATTATTATTTTCGTTAATCGGCCAACTAGGACCACGCTTGCAAGCATCCTGCCTTTACCGTGGCCCAGTTTTTATTTATTCTCACGGTGGCAGGTGCTTGCGACAATTTTTGGGGGGGACCAGCATTTTCAGCTGGATCCGGTTTTTAACTCCCACGGTTGTTAGCCCTGGGGGTATGGAGGATGAAATGATGACATGATGGTAATGGGGGTGAAAGGACAGCACATACAGACATACACAAACACACACAAACACACAAATATACCCATGCCCGAGGCGGGACTCGAACCCGCGATCTTCTGGTCCGAAACCACTCCGGCACTACTGCCTTAGCGATCTCGGCCATCTGATCGGCCATTATTATTATTATTATTATTATTATTATTATTATTATTATTAATATTATCTGTTCGCCATTGAATATCATGATCCTTGTCTCCCCCTATCATTCTCACTCCTCTCCATCTCCCTTGCCCCCACTCCATCTCCCTCCGCCTCTACCATTCCCTTCCGTCCCCATTTCCCAACGGTCCCAATGGTGGCGCAACGCCGCCGTCGCAGTGGCGTTGGCGCCGCTGGGGCGAGCCGGGCCGCCGTGCACGCAGCGGGCCTCTGCAAAACAATTTAGCGCAGCGGGCGAGTCCTAGCCCCACCACAATGCAGCTGCATTCATTCCAGCGCTAGCGCCAGGGCGGGCGCCGGCAGCGCGGGCACGAACGACGCCTAGGAATAAATAGCTCGCCGCCGCCGCCGCCGCCGCCGCAGGAGCGCGCCGGGGGGGGGAGGAGGGAGGGGCGAGTGGCGCGTGCCCTCGCTGCAGCGCGCGCTGCGGTCGCCCCCAGGCCGCTTGCTATTACGCCGGGGCCCCACCGAGAAGTAGACTGGCGGTCTTGTCGAGCCCTGGGAATGCTGGACGTGAAGGGTGCTCGAAAATGTGCGAAATGAGATCTGTTGCGAGAGTGCTGCTTCTCATGCCTGTTGTTTCTTATGCCTTATGAGGGGGAAAACGAGTCATTACAGAAATGCGTCACGTTATGTTGTTTTTTTCTCATTATCATTGTTATATTATTTGTTCTTGGTAAGTTATATTCGTTCTTGGGAATTTGTGCTTTCTGGTCAGTACGGAAGTATACAATATGGAAATTAAAGGTGGGAATATGTGGATATCAAAAAAAGCAACTATTTTTTTCTATAATATATGTGTAGCGTTGGATAAAACAATATTGCTTCTTGACTAAACGCTGATTTAAGTTCGAATGCTCAAAATATGTGGCTATAATGTAATTAAACTTACATGAATACGAAATTCACCTCTCATGATTTAATGCGTCGGATTCGTATTCATGCAATACGTTTTTGTCGCAATTTTCAAAATTGGAATTCGAAAAAATCGATGCCCAAACACTAAAACATCAATGTTAATAAAACATCGACCCAAAAGCATCGATATTTTTAAAACTGTTTTAGTGACCATTGGAGTTCCCGCCACGAGGGGGGAAATTTAATTTGATGACGCGTCGTTCATTATTTTTTAATTAAGATAAATGAAAAACCAATGTCAAAAAATCATCAAGACAATTAACGAAACTTGAATTATCTGACTAGGTCATTCAAACGCACTTACGTGAATGAGGACATCAACGATGTCCTGATCCAGAGGCTCTATTCGGGAGGTCTTAGGGTTCGAGTCCCGACGGTGGCAGGATTGACGACACTAGCTTGTCAGTTGTCGAATTCAGTCGCTGTCTGGACGATAATCCTAGCGGCCGGCTGCTCTGATCGGTATTTTTCCGTGGTTTCCGTGATCAACAGCAGGCGAATGCCAGAGCAGTATTCTAACGAACGGGCCACGATCCGCGCGCGCTCTTTCCTTCCTCCTCCTTTTCTTATCTTCCCCCTTACTCATTTACACTTACATTTACTACCACACTACACATGGCGGGGCTTAAAGCGTGTTTCGGCTGGGGCGCTACCTCGCTGGTAGTGATATCTGGTTTTGGAAAACCCGCTAGTCGACTTGCAGGTCGGAACCGGATGTCGCTATCCAGTAGGGAAACATCACCACCACCTCCCGTGATCAAATGCACCACACGTACGGCACTAATGACCTTAGTAATCGACGCTCCGGAAGCGCTAATCAATCAGTCCACTTCGCCGACTCCGTGGCTGAAGGGCATATGACTGCGCTCCGGCCGGAAGCCGCAACTCTTCGTTCTATTATTTGATATAGCCTGGCCCGCACACGTGTTTCTCGTCTCCCTGTGCTATTCCCATGCATTTAGCTTCGAAGAAGTGCTAATTCGTCCGTCTGAATAGTTTTTCTGTCTGAAGTTAATTAATTTAAATAAAAATACTTCGGAAATGCAAACAGAACTTTCCGAACACTAGGCAAGTTTGAATTCTCAGTGAAAAAAGATTTTAAAAATATATCTACAAATTCCCGACATAACTTATTTAGGCGTCATTTTAAAAATGGATTCCATGACATCCGTTGATTCTTTTATGGACATAATACACGATAAACAAATTGTTTCTGTTACCGAATTGTTTACCACTTCTTATGTTCGTAGTCGTAAATTTTTGAGTAGTGACTAATGCCGCATATTGCATTGCGTTGGCTTCGTGAATGCCATCCTCGCTATTTAATATCCTCTAGACTTTACAATCCAAAGTACACGCATACGTGCGTGTGTGTGTGTGTGTGTGTGTGTGTGTGTGAACGTCGTGAATAATTCGTGATTATAGCATAAAAGCTATCTGCATTGTATGCTCGGTAAACTTTCAGACCGTGATTGATTTTTTTAGTAGGCTTCAGAAGGAATCGTCTTAATTGGCACGCAAACCCCCCGTTTCCACTTCTTTCCGCACTCGAGCTTTTGCTCTTTGCAGCTTTGTAGAAAGTGCGGCGCGGGCAGAGAAACTTCAACTTTATTCTCAAACGCTAGAAACAAGGCATAAAAGGCTCTCGAAACTTTCGTCCGAGACGGAGGAACCTTTCGAGCTCGTTGGCACTGCCCTCGCAAATCGCGAGAAGTAACTCGATAAGCTCGTGGCCTTCTCCAGTTGCTAAGAATCAATTAGGGAACCCGATACCCAGGGCTCGATTTTTTCTCCATTGCAGATATATCGGAAAAACTGTTTATCTCTAATTGCACTTGAACGTAAAACTTATTTCTCGATACAATTTAGGGACACCTGTATATATTAACTTCTACAAAATAGAGAGATTTCGTATACTTTGATTGTTAAGTGCGTCGATGTGCTCGTATACTGATTATAATACAATTGTTACTAGTAACGAATGTTCATTTGTATTACATTTTAGTTGTGAAATTTGGAAATTGAATTCCTGATATTGTAATCTGTTGGAATGTTTCTCAAAATGGATTGATAGTTTAAATGTATAAAGAGATCAAAGAGAATGTTTAATGGTTACATGAGTATACTAAGCTGAATGTTTTTGTGGTCGTCGAATTTCGTTTTTAATGACTAAATGGTAGCTTTGCGTGCACGGAATCGTCTGGTAAGAACAGAGCGTGACAACCAGTGTAATAACTTAACAGAATTTTACACCCCGATGCACGGGAAGCCGTCTTGTGCTAAATAACACTCCTTAACTTTTCCCGAAATCATGTAAGAGTGAAATCCCTCTACAGAATATTATTTCGCTTAAGATTGCAAATAGTTTATACTCTATATTTATGAAAGTAAATAATGGAAAGGCAAAAACCTTCTTTTGGAAGCGAAAGGACACAGGATGACTGAAAAAATGATTAAAGACAAATTTTATTATCGTTCCTCAATAAAAAAAGACAAAATATATTTCATGTATTTCTGAATTTCTAGCGGGGTGGACATACAGAGTACATGTTGGGAACAAGTGGGAAACATGTGAGAGAATGGGAAACATGTGGGGGAATATGTAGGGTTCATTCCGGCCAACGTGTGGGGCAAAATGTGGTTAACATTCGAGACAAAATGGTGGGAACATATTGGCTACCGTTCAGGGAACTTGCGAGGAACATATGAAGGGAAAATGCGAGGGTACATGTTCGTTAAATCATACTCTACAAAATGGGACTTTTTAGACTGGAAACAATTTTGAAGATTTATCTCTTCTGGTTATCTTCACTCCGTGTTAGGGTTAAAAAAAACGAGCAGAATCTTGAAATATTTGTTAAATTAAATTTGATACTCTGAGCACTTCAATTTCATGTGTTGACGTCCTTCTGATTGTGAATACACGCCCAGTACTGAGCGCGTACGATGTAACGCACTGTTCAGGGGATGGGCTTACGAAGATGAGTTCCATGAAGATATTTTCACTTTTAAAACAATGATTTAGAAAATGAAATGTTCGCACGGTTCGGACTCGTAGACAAAAAAATATTACTACAGAGCAGTATAGCTCTGAAGAAGGCCACAACACGATGGCCGAAACGCCAGCTCGTTCGACTGAGACGCGGCACTCACTGAACAGCCAAGTATCCAATGACTCTGGTTGTGGAAGCCTACGAATACAAGATCAGCCAATTTTAAGAATGCATGACTTGCATAAATGTAAATATCAGTTATGTATGTGATATTCTGTATGAATAATGAAATATTAAATGTGTATTTGTTGTCAATGTTCTGAATGTATTGAAATTTGTATGTTTGTGATATTTACGATGTAAATTGATCACTAAACGTTTTTTAATGAGTATTAAATGTTTTCTTGTGAATAGCATTAGTTTCTTGACCGAATAAAATGACTGTGTTATTGTTATGCCGTAGTATATTTTTCGTGTGAAGTATTAAGTTTCTTAATTATTAATAAATTAAATTTTAATTGATTAATACTTAAAACCTTGTTCAAGGCAAGATCATCCCACCCCAAAAATAAATCTATACGAACCGTGAAAATTGCAAGCTCTACGAGTAAATGTTTAAATAAAAATAATTTAAAACAATAAATGTTGGCAATATGTATTTATTTACATTATAGTAAACGCGCTAGGAAAGAGTAAAGACAATGACCCACTATGTGCGCATGCTGTGAAATATTTTTTCAGAACTCTTCTGTGGGTCTAAAAGGTGTTTTTTTCTGTTCCAGGTATGCTTCAACTCTTTGAAAATCTCGAAGTTTTCCAGGTGTTACAGGTGTGAGTACATATGACTTTTGAATTTAAGATGTGTAAATTTGTCAGTTGTTATTGTCACCTTTTTACTTCAGTTCATTGGTGAACCGTATTCGAAGTTTCATTCGCAGTGAATGTTCACCTTTATTTTTTGGTGATTTACCTCTATATTTTCAAAAGTGCATAAAAATGAGATTGCGAAGAATTTTTGAAAATATTGTTTGAAAATTACTATATCCAATTTACATTCTTGAGCTTCTCAGCGACTCGACTTCCTGAATAAATTTAATGTAATATTTAAGACTATTTTAACAAGATGAACTGGTTTGTTTATATATAAAGAAACGTCAAATTTAAAGATTTACAAAGCTTACCCGAAGCGGACGAAAGGTGTCGGAAATAAATAATTAATTATGTTAATAATATATAAATAGCTTAAAAAACCTGCATTGCTTCAACATTTATCACAATCATGAAATAGATAGGTGGTCTGCCCGAGGCATGGCTTTGCCCGAGTTTTGCGTAAAAATCCTTCACACTAACACCAATAACTGCAGTTTCATCGCGTATTCATGTTTCTTCACCTAAAGTATAGAAATTAATAATGAGTATTGAATATTAAAATATATCGCTTCATATCAAAGTGAAATGCCCTGCGTTGCTCCGTTATTAATATTTACTTTCCCGTATACGCACGTATACGGAGTAATAAATGTGGTATAGGGAAAGTTATTTAATGCTGCGGAAAATCGATTGCGATATTTCAACGGAAATGCACGTTTTAGGGTCCCCTGATACCGAAAAAGTGTTGTTATCGAAACGCCCGTCTGTCCGTCCGTTTGTCCGTCATTCTCTCTGTCCGTCCATCTGTCTGTCTGTCTGTCTGTCTGTCTTTCTGTCTGTCCGTCTGTCTGTCCGTCCTTCTCTCTGTCCGTCCGTCTGTCCGTCCGTCCGTCCGTCTGTCCGTCCGTCTGCCTGTTCGTCTGTCTACCCGTCTGTCTGTCCGTGTGTCCGTCCTTCGGTCCGTCTGTCGAGCCGTCTGTCGATCCGTGTGTCGGTCCGTCTGTCGGTCCGTCTGTCGGTCCGTCAGTCAGTCAGTCCGTCAGTCAGTCAGTCCGTCTGTCAGTCAGTGCGTCTGTCAGTCAGTCCGTCTGTCAGTCAGTCCGTCTGGCAGTCAGTCCGTCTGTCAGTCAGTCCGTCTGTCAGTCAGTCCGTCTGGCAGTCAGTCCGTCTGGCAGTCAGTCCGTCTGGCAGTCAGTCCGTCTGGCAGTCAGTCCGTCTGGCAGTCAGTCCGTCTGGCAGTCAGTCCGTCTGGCAGTCAGTCCGTCTGGCAGTCAGTCCGTCTGGCAGTCAGTCCGTCTGGCAGTCAGTCCGTCTGGCAGTCAGTCCGTCTGGCAGTCAGTCCGTCTGGCAGTCAGTCCGTCTGGCAGTCAGTCCGTCTGGCAGTCAGTCCGTCTGGCAGTCAGTCCGTCTGGCAGTCAGTCCGTCTGGCAGTCAGCCCGGCAGTCAGTCTGTCAGTCAGCCAGTCAGTCAGTCAGTCAGTCAGTCAGTCAGTCAGTCAGTCAGTCAGTCAGTCAGTCAGTCCGTCTGGCAGTCAGTCAGTCAGTCAGTCAGTCCGTCTGGCAGTCAGTCAGTCAGTCAGTCCGTCTGGCAGTCAGTCAGTCAGTCCGTCTGTCCGACCGACCCTCTGTCCGATCGTCAAAATGCAATTTTTTGACTTGTCTCTCATATCGTTAATATTTATATTCGCGTCAATTTGTTCACTTTATTGTATTTATGACATGTGCTTTAAATAATGTCACATAAGTATTTCGAAAACTGTTTTCTGTGAAAACTAACTCAAAATTCCTCATTTTCAGAAACGCCTAATCGCCATTTACTCAACACCAGTTCCAAGTTTTTTCTTCAATCTTTTCGAATGAATTGCTCTGCTTAGAATGGCGTAAAGTTCATTCCAGTGTATTGTTTTGGTTTTTCAAAACTTACACAAATGTATTTTTTTAATATCTCTTACGCCTTCGATATGCACATTACCAGAAATTTGTTAACACTATTGTATTTATGAGTTAAAGTTCTTTAAATGAGTTATAATGAAGTTTTTCGAAAACTCAAAATTTTTCTGTGAAAAAGAACTTTAAAATTCGAATTTACACTAGCGTTTAAATGCTGTTTTCTTTTAAAACGGCTCCAAATTTTCCATAGAAAATTGCCATTTAGTTTGTGGTTTTACTTTCTTTTAATAATCTTAAAATAATATTTCCACTCTACAATAAGAAAACCGAAAAATTAAGACAATGTCAAAAAATATACTTTGGGCGGCGATAGATGGCAAGAGTACGTGGCAAGTCCGCGAATCTAGCCGAGACCAAAGGAAATGGAAAACTAATACGGGGAATCTGTGTAATTCTGTAGCACCACTAGTTTTGAAGGAATTCATGCACCAACAATAATTCTCTCGAATGATTAAAAGGAAGAAATTGATTCTCCTCTCGCGCAATTTTCATTGTATTTCAATCAAATGTTGACCTAGCTTTGTACGTAAGATTTGTAAAAGAAAATACGTTGAACTCTGCATCTCTTCAAAAAATAGTATGCATTGTTTTAGACGGCAAACTCTCTACGAGTCAATACATGGAGTTAGTTGTTAGTATAACCGTAAGAAAATTCCTGAAATTAGCCTACTAAAAAGTCCAGGAATGGCTAGTACAATTTTGTTCTGTTTATTTCTTATGTGTACAGTGTTCAACAAAAAAGTATTAAGCTTGTGTCCCCAAGCATGGCAATATAATTAGTTTTCAGATGAATTTTTAATTTCGAATAATTGAAGTTCATTTATGTAGCAATATTGGAAAGAAGAGTTAATTTAAAAACTGAAATATGCCATAAATTGTAAATGTTAATAGATAGGTTTCATTCATGGGTTACTAGAAATTCCAACTCTGGGAAAGGCATGATATAGCTCCCAAAATAAAAAAAAAATTCTTTAGAAGAATGAATCATTCAGCTAAATTATTTGTTGAAATTATGTCATAAAGAATCCAGTTTTAAAAATATTGAATATTGTTTATTAACATTTTTGTGTTATTATACCTGGGGGAAGTATAAAGCCATAAAAAAATTTCCGTCTCTCTTGTGTTTGAAAGTAAAACCTGTAATGCGTAGAATGGAAGCAAGTATGGTTTAGTACACTCAGATCATTCATTTATAAATGCAGATTGGAATCCAATTATGATTACATTTTACGGAAATGTACTTTGTTTATCTGAAATGTAATAGTAAAGCAGTTAAACATTGATGGATGACATTTAATTGTGATACGAAATGGTTTCCTGAAACGAAATTTTAGTACACCATAAATAAGTCTTCGTCCTACCGGAAATATACACGGAAATATGAGCAAGATTCCTCTTACTACTTTATGTCCTCTCTCAGAAATTGCAGGGCAGGGTGACTACCAAGATAAATGAGCGTTGTATTATTCATAGACGAAAATGATGTCGGACGTGGTAATCGCGATTACGTGGAAATGGTGTTAGAATTGTAATGGGGCTTGAAACATTCTCATCTCCCAAGAGAATTCTCACATTACGTATTCCTTCCATTTAATTGCAAGACCGTGCATTGCAGTTCCATTATCTCCTTACACAATAAATGCATAACTTACACTCAATCTAAGTTTAGAGAACATTCATCGAATGTACGCAGTGTCCATTATTTCTAACCTGCGTCCAGAAGCGACATACATCCTTGCGTTTCCATCTCTGTATATTGCGCTACGCTCGTTAACACTTAGCATGCCGTTTTCACGGTACTAGGGGGAACTTCGCTGAACGGATACTAACAGTTTTTCATGCAGAGAGCAATAAAATAACTATTGTCCACGAAACTCTGAAAAAAATAGCCTTTTCAAACACGATGTTATCTCACGGTTAGTTGCAGAATGATTATACCACTACGTTGGTCTGCTGGAGAGTTCGTATTCACACAATTGCGAGTCGACCGTGTTTTATTGAAATTCCGGCCGTTGTGCTCTGAACAAAAGAGAGCCGGCCGCTTGTTATTTTTCGACCGGTCGGGATAGCGGAGCAGTGGGCAGGTGGTGGTGCTCTGGTTGGCAGCTCTGCATCCCGAGGATTCGCTGGTCGATGCCCGCGGCATTATGTTTTTAACGCCAAATCGGATATTCCTAATTAAGTTCAGTGGCTGTTTAGCACGAAATGCGCGTGTTTAACAAGCATTCGCTGTGACCCTGTGAAGCGAAAGTGGTGTGGTATTCATAATGACGAATGTTCGTATTAAATCGAAATGAATGTGGAAAAGCGAACATAAGTTGCACCTCTTCTCCAATTAGTGGGTCTTCAAATCGAGGTATCGCTTATATTCTTGTTTGCTATGTGCTTTCTGATGAACGATGTCCATACAAAGTATTCTGTTATGTTATCGGTCCAAGGAGGCTAGTCTGAGTGTTATCTCTACGTGAGACTTACTTCATATTTTATCGTATTTCCAGTACATTCGCATGGGCGTTCGACTTGCTCTAAACATTTTTAATGGTTTGCTCAGACCCTTTTATTGATAACGAGGTAATGTAAATTTATTTTCACAGTTCTCATGTTTGAAACTAAATCGGATATCCTCATTACGTACAGTAACTGTTTTGGGCAAAAAAACTCATGTTTAACGAGCATTAGCTGTTAACCAATGTGGTGAAAATGGTGTTGAATTCGAAAATGGCGAATGTCCGTATTGATCAAAATGAATGTGGGAATACCGTATATTTCCAACTGTATGGGGCACGCTGAATCTCGTTATAATACCAAACCTTCTTTTTTTTCCCCATGACGTCAATGTGTCATAAGCTGTGACTCACAATGTATGAAAATTCACTCGGTGAGTGCCGTGTGAGAACGGGCGGAATAACGCTATCAAATATTTGCATTTTACGGTCAAAATCGAAACCGTTTCATTTTAAATTTTTCCCTAGTTACTGACGAATCTAGCGAAACGTGGCTAGAGGCTGCAGTTTTCTTTCAATTTCTGCGCGCATGGGAAATTAATAATATATCATGCAGGATGTTCCTTAATATTACCGCCAAAAATTATGTTGATTGATTGTTATTCGAGGATGTTTAATGTAATCGGTTTCGCCAATAATTTTATTTTTTGAAAAAAAATCTACTTTTGCTTCCAGGCGCGCAATTTAAATACTGTGTATTGCACTGCATTGTCAGCACGCACCGTCGCCGCGCTGTGTTTGGAGGTTGAAGAGGGTAATGCGGACAGGGGGGTCCAGCGCGGCGCCGCGCCGGCACGACTTTCCTACTTCGATTCGCGTAGGTTCGCATCTTCCCAACAGGCCGGGTTGCTCGAATTCCGCGCTCGGATTCAAGAAAGGAGCGGTTTTCCGGGCGCGTCAACGGAAGAGGTACTTGTCCCCGTAAGTGTAGTGCACGTTGTTTTCTCGGGAGTGGTGGTGATCTTCCCCGGCTGGATAGTGAGATCCGGCGCCGACCTAGGCGCCTGACGGACACCGGGCCGCACGAATTACGCGCCCGGAAACAAGAAAAGAGCGGAGTGATCTGGAAAGCACAAATCTTCTTAAAATACTATCAGAAATGTTTATAATAAATTAAACAATTTCATAAATTACATAGTTGTCCACTATACATTATATATATTAATCACAGCATATAATATTAAACTGATCAACATTTAGCTCAATAAAATTTAGCAATAACTTATCAATTTGCAATTAATATTAATAGCAATTTAAAATAAATTTAAATGCTCAAATAATAGTAAACGTAATTTTACTTTTGAAGATTAGATTTAGCAACTATTGCGAATGAAGTTGCGAACGGAAGACATGTCAACTGGATTTAAAAGGACAGTTTTCCCCTCCTACGTACCATCCCAAAGAGCCCACTAATTATAAAAAAAGAACCCACCAAATCTAGGGGGAAATCCCCCAATCTGGCAACACTGGCGGCGGACGGGATCTGCGGACAATGGCCGCCAGGTGCGCCTCGTCGGGGCCGCTTTCAGCAGAAGGCGCTCGGCCGCGCGCTTGCACAGACGGAGCGAGCGCTCGGACAAAGGCCCTCTGTGGGCCGGGCTTCTCAAGCGCGGCTCCAAGAAGAGCTCCGCTCAAAGGCGATTTACCTGCGGGCGCAACAGTTTCCGGCTGCAGGGTTTACGTAATTTGCTGGGTCATGTGGTTGGTGACGTGTCGGTAGGTTTCTTGTGAGTTTGTTCGTTATTTGCTCCAGAAAACAATTTACAGTAAAATCTCGTTTATTCGTATGCGTTGATACTTCGATGTTTTTTAGTTTTCTGACTTGCAACGTGGACCTGGATTCATCGAGATGTTTCGTAATTTAAAACTTCACTTTCTAAAGATTCAAAATTTCTAATTTATACTGTTTTTACTTTCTCGCGAAGTCAACGAATGTTCAAAAGTGAATGAGCCACCTTCGTAGCAGAAAAAGTTGCAAAAATACACTATGTGATCGAAAGTATCACGCCACGTGGCTGAAAATTACTTACCTGTTCGTGGGGCCCTCCATCGGTAATGCTGGAATTCAATCGGGTGTTGGTTCACCCTTAGCCTTGATGACAGCTTGAACTCTCGTAGGCATACTTTCAATCAGGTGCTGGAACGTTTCTTGGCAGCCCATTCTTCACGGAGTGCTGCACTATGGAGAGGTACGTCGGTGAGGCCTGGCACACGACCACACCATAACACCATTTTGGTCGTGTCTGGATACTTTTGGCCACATAATGTATGTCACAATCATATTTGGGCTGTCGTTATTTGCACTGCAATTCTATGAATTCAGAAATTGTCGTTTTTTGACATTTTTAAGAAAAAAGAGAATTTCTTTGTTACTTAAAGGTGTATTTTACTGATGCGAGCAGTCTCTACGAGATTATGAAATAAGTGAATTGTTCGACAAATTTTTAATAATTGTTTTTCAAATATTAATCAAACCATTTCAATGTTCCTGAGAAATCGACATTCTGTCGAAAATGTACTATCATTTGCATTCTAAAAAGTGACGATTAAATGGTGTAAAATATATAAACCATGAACTCTTGACGAATCTTCTAATATCGATTTCTGCCTCCGTTACGGTCTCAAAACGGATATTTTCTGAACACTTCTCCCAAGATAAGCTCTTTCTTTTGATCTCTTTAAAAATACGCAATGAATTTTAGGAAGACTTGAACGCAGCCTAAGACTCCCATTGTAACGATACAGATGTAAGGGCTAGTAATAAAATAAATCCCTTTCTTGCATTCGGTAATTTTCTTGGAGAAGCGAAGACAATTTGATTCGACGTAATCCGTTCGCCTTGCCCGGTCTAAACCCCCACATCCATCAATCTGACGTCCCAAGTTCACGTTGCTCCTGCGCTGCCCCCAGCCTGCTTGCCGCACCTCCGCAGTTAGACGCCACCGGACACGCCGCTACTACGACACCGTGCTTTTTATCATTATCGGCACTCCCCTCATCACTTCCGCCCTTCCGCAGAAGGAATTTGGCGAATTTTCGACTATCTAGACAGCTGGGTTGGATTCAGTCGCTGTCTGTAGAAGTCAAACTGTCGGCTGCTCTAATCGGTAGTTATTCGTATAAGTTCCAGACGAATGCCGTAATAACTAACAAACGGGCCAAAGACCGCGCGCGATGTTTCCTTCCTCTTCCTTGACCTATTCTCTCCCCTTATACGCTCTTACTCTTACATGCACTACAGTAGCACGCTCACTGCAGGTGGCTTACAGCTTGTCCCGACTGGGTAGAAATCCGGCGGGAAAATCCTCCGCAAACTGGACTGTAGGTTGGCGCCGCTCCTGCCAATCAGCGGTGAAGGGACACCGCTGCGTCCAGGCATATAAAACATTTACCACAATAACGGGAGAAATGAGCATAGCAGTTGACGTCCTCGGAAACAATCAATCAATAAATCACCATTTCTCTGTTGCCATAACTTCAAGTGTGCTAAACCATGCACGCTGCAACACTCTTGCCGAGGCGACACCCTCCTCGACGCTCTACTGTCACTTCTGCAATGCCTTCCAGCCTTTCTAGTTATGTCTTCCACACATTCCCATCACTCTTCAGAGTTTGATTACCTACTTTTCCCTCTGCAATACATCGTCGTTCTTCCATCATTCCTCACGATTCGCCACATCTCTCTAATCCATCATCACATTGACTCTAATCCATCCCAATCCCCATTCCTTCAACTCGGTCTTACCTCTCATTGATCACTCACTCTCTCCCGTTCCTCCCGACACTCACTCCCGTTCGCGTTTTGCCGTCGACAAGGCAACAGGCAACCCAGCTTCTCCGTTGTCACGCTCGGCCCGCTCTCGCCTCCGCCGCCCAATTGATTCGGTGCTAACTCGGAGCTAATTAGTTAACTTCTCGGAGTGCGGTCGGAGGTCGGTTTGGTTCCTCTCGGCGCTCGCAAGAGGAGAGAGACGCGTCGTGGCGCTCAGGCGACTGGGGCGCAGGGCGCCGGACCAATGGTGTTGTGCACTTCTGAATGCCTGTCTCCAATTAGCGGCTCTTCATTCGGGTTTATTCTCTTGGATTTTCTACAGAGTATTACGACACCTCTCGTACAAGGACGGTGCTTGGGAGTCTGGTTAGTGGGGGTGAAGGGTTTGGGAAAGACGGGTTATTTTGTTATAGTGCTTGACGATGAGGGAAGGGAAGGATGGCATGTGGGATGGGAAGGGAATTTCGTCTTTTTATTGTAGGTCAGTGATTGTATTTGTCGTTGGGTCTGATTTTCTCCGCCCTCTAGACTAGGTTATGAGAGGGGCGAGTCGCAGGATATCCAGGCGGTGCTTTTTTCGTGTATGCGGGGAGGTGGGTCCTAGGTTGGGGCGATGGAGTATTATGAAGTTTCGAAATTGGGGATTGTTAATGTACTGTTGGTTTGGACGTTCTCGGATGCTGTCTGTAGCAGCTGGCAACAGGGTAATAAGTTACCCTTCTGATTTTTTCCCGCCTCTTCGATCGATGCTTCCGAGTGGCCTTCGATTAGTTCTTAACCGAGAAATTCAAAAATATATCATATTTTCCTATATCGGGTATGTCCCGGAACCAGATAGCCATATGTCCATGACGCAACAAGCTCATAAAATTCGATCGGCCGGCTTTTCGGATCTGTAGTTTTCCGTGGTTTTCACGAACGACACCAGGCGATTGCCGCAAGCGTACCCTAACAGACGGTCCATGGACCACGCACGATCTTTGCTTTCTCTTCGTTGTCCTATCCCCACCTCTTACTTATATACAATACACTACACTACACTACCACACATGTCGAGAGACCCATTGGGAGCTTAGACCTTGTCCCAGCTGGGACAGTGTCCGTTGGTGGGAGATACCTGGAAGGAGAAAACTTCGCTAGCCGAGCTATAGAGCGGAAAAAGAATTATCGTCACCTCCCGAGATAAATGACCATAGCAATTGACGTGCCCGGTAACATAAATGAATGAATCAACAGAATGTAAGAAATCGGAAGCAGTATTTCTTATAGTAAATGATGTAAATCATGTTAATTGTTTTAATTCGATCCAAACACCCAAAACAATCAACAAACAATACATTTTACTAATGTCGCTACCACTGCTTATTTTCTTGGTAATTTTTTTTGTCTAACATGCGAGTTCATAAGAAAAATAAATACTACACAGAAGAAAACTAGAACAGTTTCAAAATATAAATCGGAACGTTTTGTTATCAAAAAATGACACTAAAAAATGCAAATCAAATATTTTTGTTAAGCCAAACCGGGGCGTTGCCTGAAACGTTTTGATGGCTTGTAAAGGAGAATCTCATGTTGGACGTGGTTTGAGGTAGGTCCCCGGCATGCATTTGAAATAAATCCTGAACCCAGTGCGTTGCATGCATTAGTACACCAGTAACCAAAATTCCACTCCCCCAATATGTGTATAATTTGAACAGGAATACGAAATGTGAAAAGAAATTAACGGTGAGTGGGGATTATCAGTCGATAGTAAAATTTCAACTAAAATTAACTGCATAATAAAATGAAAAGTGCTAGTAAAATTGACTTAATTATTATTATGATTAGAATATTATTATTCGCCTTTATTAGTGAGTGAACTAATGTTTATGACTTTGTGAAAGGGCAGAAATGAAGTATGGTTTTATGAAATAATAATTCGTAATAGGAACTATTGTTTGTTGGATTTGTCCTCACTCTCGTGAACAACCACCGCTGAAAAAGAAAGAAATGGACTGATTGTTTCGCCCCTATTTCTTTTCCGACACCGAAGACAACCGCATAGTTTCGTGATTCAATTGCTCCGGTTTACTTATTTGTCTCTGTTTCAGACACTACTTCATTCTTTGGTGTAAAAAATGTAGTTGTAATGATAAATAAAAGATGTTGTCTGGTATCAACAATTTATTTCGCTGATGATTGTTTCGATCGCGTAAATTTAAACAAACACACATTTGATAAACACACAAATTTCTGAATTCTAGAAATTGAAAACAGAATATAATTAGAATCCCTACATATACACAACATCCTCAAAAAACAGAACATGATGTGTCTTAACCAACAAATCCATGAACTCTCTTCACCTCTGCTGAAATTAGCACAAAGTGTACACCCCCCCCCCCCCCCCCGTGCTCCACTGACCTTCGCCCGCCTCACCGCTTCTCAAGCCTCCACCGGCACCCCCGCGTCTCAAAACTGTGTTTTCGGCCCGAAGCTGCAAGGCATGTACAATCCAGTTTGCTTATGCATCCGGCATGCAATGCCTACATCCTGTAAATAATATTTGTATTAACTTATACCTATTTGTTTATAATTGATGTAATATAATATAATTTATTTCGAATTTTATCTCTGAGGATGATCGCTACGCGATCGAAACGATCATCAGCCCAATATGTTGTTGATACCAGACAACATCTTTTATTTGTCATAATAACAGAAGGTATCAACCTCACCAGCGATCTAATTAATAATATAGTTGTAATAAATGCGTTCCCTTTCTATATGTATATAGACAAAACACCACTTTCATTACAGTGAACATATGAGGGGGAAGTTTCATTTCCACTTTACGTGATTTAGTGCTGAGGACAGTACTCATTTCACGTGTTTCGAGTTCGACAATTTGTTTCAACAATTAATTTCATGAATACGTTCACCTACTTCCATTTTAAAATTTTGCAATAAAACATCATATAATCGTATAGTTGGTTTTTGAAACGTGGAGATTTTTTTAATAACACAACTTGTTTATATTTAAAAAATGGGAAACTAGTATAATACGTATAACAATAAATAACAAAACCTAAACCTAAAAAGCAACCTTTCCAAACTTTTGTTCTTTTGAAAGAATTGTTTCCAAATAAATTTGTTTAACTACTACTTTCAACTCGTAGTTCTTTCCAGTTTCTGAAATTTTTCATAATGTCTATTACTAATTTTTCTTTTTTCTAACGCCGGCCTCTGTTTTCATTTACATATTCGGATCCGATTTTTGTAATATTATGGTTCGAATTTTTTGTCCTGATTTCATACACTACGTGAAACTCCACATATTTATTAATGATTTCTTTATAAATTATTCCACACTTACTCTACCTAGTCAGGCCCATTTGGAAAATTATTGCCGTCTAAATACTTTGGAAATAGGACATGTCAGCCTTACGGATCAAGAAAAATGTCATCACTGTTCGTAGTGTTGTTCCCTTTCACTTTTAGAGAGTTCAATGGTCGCTTATACCTGGAAGAACATCACTAACGAACCTCTCAGGGCATTCTAAAAGTATACGACTTACACAAGTTACTCGCAAGAGCGCGCGGCATGCCATCCAACACGCACTTCTGATAGTTAAAAAATAGTTGAGAGTCGTATTTTTAAATTTCGTAATATATTTTTTTGAGTTTCGTTAGGTGTAAAAGAAAATTATTTATTTCGTCATTGTCGAAATTCCTTATAAATCATTGGTATTATATGTCTGGAGTGGAAATAGAATTTACATCTAAAGACTTTCCGTAGAAATTGCCTAATAGAGATCAGTCTAGTACAGATGATCTTTGTCATTCAGTATGGGATAAGATTATCCAAAACTGAAATATGATGACATGTGCAAAATGAATCTCGTGATTTCATGCACAGGAAATCTGTTGTGTCGCAACTACAGATATTCTAATGTCTGATACTCAATGACCAATTTCTTCGATATCAAGCGTAGTATGAAAGAACACTTCTTACCTTAGGTTTAGAACTTTTAAGTTTATTATAGGAACTTTGATCTTGATTAACAGAAATAAAGTTACTGGACATGGTCGCAATCGATAATATTACGCGCTTGAGGACGCTCCTTTTCCTAATCTGTTACTCATTTTAAGTCTAATATTTCAGAATAAATTCACTGGACTATCAAAGAAATGTAGAACTTTTTGTTTCGTTACATTTTATGTTTCGTTTAATACAATTACTTAGATATCACGTACCATGTCGCACAATCTTATTTTAATTTACGAAATGCCCAAAATACATATTTCAAGTAGCTTGCTGTAATAGCAAAAACAAAACACAAAGAAGCGACCATACCGCATATACATTTTAAGCGGGGGATTCAATTACTACCAGGAGAGAAACTGAAACTATCACTGTCTCACGCAGTAGATCAGTCATAATATTGCCAATAAAGTTTGACAAATGATGTCTCTTCAAAGAAAACCTTCGAGACCTGTGACCCGACCAACAATTCTGTTGAAAAATAGAAAGAGTTTCATTTCTTCAATGAACACTTTGAATTACTTTTTACCACGCGAAGAATTTACGTTGCAGATTTTTCTTTATTGTAAAACAATTAAATTCTCCCTTGGTGAGAGCATGCGTCATGCTTTTCTCCCAGCAAAAAATTTACATCTAAACTTCAGCACTGCACTATCCGTAGTCGTTTTGATTTTACAATGTGCTACGGTGCTACACTGCAACAATCCCAAAACTGAATGTTTGAATTCGCGTATGCAATGAGCTTCTAAATAGGTGGCTATTTGCTCGACAGTTCCAAATGAACCTCGCGCTCCTTTGATACGGCACCTGAGTGGGAAAGGGCCTCTCACACTGCCAACAGAGCGCAGCCAGCGGCCTGCCAATGTCAGCAGACGCCCCCACCGTCGCCGCCGCCTCCGCCATCCACGCCACAAGGGCAACCTCCGCCAAGACTCACCCTCCCGCTGCTGCCTGCGCCGCCGCCTCCGCCTCCACCACTTCTCGGCGGGGGCTGGATCGAAACGATCTTCAGCCAAATAAATTGTTGATACCAGACAACATCTTTTATTTGTCATAATAATAGAAGGAATCAACCTCACCAGCGATATAATTAATAATGTAGTTGTAATAAGTGCGTTCCCTCCATATATGTATATAGACCAAACACCCCTTCCATTACAGTGAACATTATGGGGGGGGGGATTTTATTTCTAGTTTACGTGATTTGGTGCTGAGGACAGTACTCATTTCACGAGTATCGAGTTCGACGTTTAGTTTCAACAATTAATTTCATGAATGCGTTCACATACTTCCATTTTTAAATTTTGCAACAAATCATGATATAATCGTATAGTTGGTTTTTGAAACGTGGAGATTTTGGGGTTTGAAGTACCTTTTCAGGCTTTTTGAGTTTGATCAAACACAATAAGGAGTTTGTTGACTTTCACTCAATAGAAAATAAATATTTCGCGTGTTTATGCATGAGACGACTTTTATTGTGCGTATCAACTTTGAACTTTCATGATATTTACAATGTTCGTATTCACAAATCATTAGAAATATAATAACATGGAAATATTAGAGAAACTTGAGATGTTACCTACCGACAATGTAGACACAATTTTAGAAAACAAAAGTACAAACAGCGAGGTTTGAAACTATCCTAGTTATTTAGTGACTGGAATATTATTTATCAACTACCGTGCTAATGTCGGTGCCCCTTGGGAGGCATCGTGTTCCGCAAACGCGCCCTAGTACCCGCACACGTGGACCCTGGTGTTCGAGAGTGCGCTGGCTTTTCAGCGTTTCTCTCCGACGCAAGTGCACGGACCTCCCCGATTATGGCTCCGCGCAGTCGACAAAATTACACGTCATCAGCGCGACATACTCCCTCCCTCATCCCCCACCGCCGCCGCCGCCGCCGCCGCCGCCGCCACTGCCACCGCCACTTCCAGCGCCCTGCTCCGGTCGAGCATTAATTCCCCATTTGGATATCGCACAACTAACGCGAGAAGTTAATTACGGCTCTCCGCGTAAATCAAGCCGAGTTAATACAGTGGCGAGAGCGGGCGAGCGTGAGGTGGGTGGGTGGGTGGTCGGAGGGAGGGAGAGTTGGTGTGGGCTGGTGGCGGCAGGCGGAGAACGTGGAAGCAGGAGTGTGGGTGGGGTGGCTGCCGTGCGAGCGGGCGGTTGGTGAGGGCGTGCAGGGGGAAGGGGGCTGGGAGGACCGGGCGGTTCCTGCTGGAGGTGCGGGCGAGTAGATGAGTGGGCGGTTGGCGGGGGGACGAGCGCGAGGACAAGGCAGGCAAGCAGGACGCGAGGGACGGGCAGTAGGGGTGGGTGGGCAGGAGATGAAGGCCGGTGGGGGACGGTGGGCAGACAGTCAGCGTGCGGATGGGTGGGTGGGTAGGTGGGGCGGCGGGTGATCGGGCGACGAATGGGCGGGCTGAACGTCCGAGAGGCTGGTCGGGTTGGAGGTTGTCGGGTGGTCGGGCGAGGGGCTGGTGGGGCGAGGGGCCGATGGGGCGAGGGGCCGATGGGGCGAGGGGCTGGTGGGGCGAGGGGCTGGTCGGGCGAGGGGCTGGTGGGGCGAGGGGCTGGTGGGGCGAGGGGCTGGTCGGGCGAGGGGCTGGTCGGGCGAGGGGCTGGTCGGGCGAGGGGCTGGTGGGACCATCTGCAGGTTGGCGAGGGGCTGTCCGACGAGCGGGTGGTCGGGCGAGCAGGTGGACGGGCGTGCAGGTGGGCGGCCTGCGGGAGACCGGACAAACGGGTGGGCGGACGAGAGGGCGGGCGCGGTGGACGCGAAGGCGAGCGGGCGGTGGGCGAGCGACGCGGGTTTTCGCGTAAGTTGTGTGGCGTGGGCGCGAGTTCACTTCGTCCTCGGCCTGCGCGGCTGTGCGCTTTAATCACGGCCCCCGCACTAAATCACCCCCGATGACGCGTAACGTCACAGCGCCCTGCCACGCCCCCTCGCGGCCGCGGGCGGCGGCGCTAGCGGAGAAGTAGTCGGGAAGGAAGGAGACGCAGATTTACGAGGAGGAGTAGGGAAATGTCCGCACTTTCCCTGAAACTCATTCATACGTTTTATCAAACTGCCGGTTTTTAATTCATCGTCGAATACATTTTAGCCTTGGTCTCATTTCCTTTGGGATATCACGCATTAATTACTTGAACTTTTCGTACTTTGTCGAGAGTCAGATTGTACTTCGTCTTACAATACTCCAACACCGGACGAGATCACCTTTCAATATGTTCAAGCCATTTTTGTTCAAATAGCTTGATAGATTTTTAAAGTTGTTGACCGAGTATTTCATGAGAAATAATTTTTAAAAAAGGATATTCAGAATTTTCCTCCTTGAATAATGAGCAGTAAGAGATAGAAAAAGACTATTAAAATAGAGAGTAACGGTAACAATGGTACTATCTTTTTATTATATCTGCAAAATTATATCTGTACAGGTATTATTTCGAATGAACACAATGAGGAAGTCTAGTTCAAGGATTTTCAAACTTTTTGTTGCTTTGACCCCCTTTTAAGGAATTGAATGCTTCATTGAGCCCCGTATATTTTTATCTTTAATACAAAGCATGTATAATCATGACTCAAACAATTGCACATAATTGACTATAAGAGTTTCGAGAATACCTTGATTTTTCTGAATATAACTAATGAGAGAATTCCTCTTCTGATTGTCAGTAGCTGAGTTTTAAATCTTCATTGTTGTGCAGTGGTCATAAGAAGAAGAAGAGACCGTTCTTAAGAAGTGACCGTAACTTTTTTCTACAATGCGTATTGAAAATATTTTTTTTGGCACGATGTCGTAACCTTGTGATACATTGTTATAATTTATCGAGTTTTCTAAACAATCTAACAATGAATTCAAAAGAAGAGGAACGAATTTGTGATTTATTGTTGATGTTTCCTAGCTTTATAACAAAACAATGAATGATGAACTTCTTTAATTTTTTTGTAATCACAAGGATCTTAATTATAAAGAACAGTGGCTAGTTTTTATTCAGCTATTGATCTCACCGCAGTCGACTGCTCACTCTTCATTGATCCCCTTTAACAATTCTTGCACCTGCACTAGTCGAAACAGAACCCGTTTAAAAACCCTCATCTAGATCTTGCAAATAGTCAAAGGCACCAAAGACGTGAAGATCAGAGAAATAATTAGTCGTTTTTCTGATGTATTCTGGAAATCACATTGCCTTCTGGCCAAGCGCTCTGAGAGTTGGTACCGTCGAGGACATGTACTAATTGAAAGTCGACATTGAGCGAGTCTCTTTCTTGCAGCTGTTGCTGTGTACACGTGTGACGTTCTATGGTTTTATTGCATGTAGCTGTGAAGGCTGTGAAATCTAAAATCGCTACTATAGTAGTCACGCAGTAGTAAACATCGCTCCCAGTTCTAGTGGTAAACAAAATGTAATATTTCACTTGTGCCAGGATGAAAATCCATCGGAGGCTTCCCTGAAAACGCAGGAAGAGTGCTTTACGAGTTAATGAACCGGGAAGGTACTAGCCGCGCAAGCGTGTTGGACCATGAGAGATCTGAACTTTATCACGGACGAAAATATTAAGAAAGAAATCATATTAGCGAATTGACGCCTTGTCGTTGATGTGAGATTGATATATGTTACTGTAATGGTTCTAACTATGAAACAATCGTCAAACAATTACAAGCAGCTATGATCAACAATCAACTGTAAAAGTTAATAAAAGCATTAATGTTATATTTAGTGGGAATGTCAGGCATCCCTGCGGGACTGCTTACGTCACGAAACGTCAACCGACGTTTGAAGAATTCGTAATGCGAAAAATATGAATGGAGGAAATGAAGGTAGTTAAATTTCCAGTGGTGCACATCTACGACGGCAAAACATCTTAAATTATCCTAATGAAAATAATTTATTCGTCCCAGCTTCCCTTCGACAAAACGCAGCCCTGCAGCCCTCTTCGATTTCGTTTTTGCTTCTCCTTGACGTCATCCTCTTCCGAGTGCGCGTCGATAGGGAGTCGATCACGACTGAGAAACCATAACAAACACTCGAGTCTGAAGCGATATGCCGTGGTGGGGCGGGGCAGGTCCGAGCGGGGTGGAGCCGTGCGGAGCGGAGCGGGGCGAGGCGGGGAGGAGCGGAGTGGGGCGTGGCGTGGCGGGGTGGGACGGGCAGAGCGGGGGGAACGGGGCGGGGCAGGGCAGGGTGGGGTGGGGCGGGACGAGGCCGGCCGAGGCAGGGCAGGGCAGAATGTGGCGAAGCGGGGCAAACCGGGTGGAGCGGTTGGGGGGAGGGGCGGGTCGGGGCGGCATGATGAGAGGCTGGACTAGGAGAGCGAGGGGCGGAACGCGACGGAGTGAGGGCCGGGAGGCGAGTGACGGAGCGGAGAGTGGCGTGGTGCGAAGTATTGCGGTGTGGACTGGTATGGCGCGCAATGGCGCGACGCAGAATGATGTGGAGCCGAATAGTGTGGGATGGGCGTGATGGGAGAAGCATCCCGCTTCTTCTTCCTCGACATGAGGTGTACGAACTCAAATACACCCCCTGAATGCAGAAGTTCGAGTGACTTTGCACTAGCCACTTTGCCAAGCGTGCGAAAGCAATTGTCGCAACTCCGTGAAGAATGGCTCCTGGAGGAAATGGATAAATGGAACACAGGAGTCATTTAAAGTGAAAATTCAACCCGATAAACCATCTCTCTCCGTCCTTTCGTGCTCGGAATAAAATAAGCAAGCTTTACTGTATTGGCCTCAAGTTTTTAATTTTTTGATTTCTTTTTATCCTGCATATCACCGTAACGTTCGGCGTATTTACAAAACACATACCACTGTTGTAGACTCCGTAGGTCATTAACGAGTGTACTAAAATTCTGAGAGGCGGTCGACTAAAGTCTGACGCCTAAAATCCAACGTGATCAGGGGCCACGCGCAACTAGGGCTGCAGTTAATTTGCACCACAGTTCCGTCAATTCAAAGAATTTTTGTTCTTCGTTTGCATAAGGAAAAGGCGAATATGTTTCTTATATAATATACTTAGAACCATTCTCAGAGCTGCAACTCTATAAGCACAACCTTCGGGACATTAGAAAAGAAACGAAAATTGTCAAAAATTGCAGTGTTGAAACGAACCGTTCCTCTTCGTCCCACCGTTCCTCTTCGTCCCACCGTTCCTCTTCGTCCCACCGTCCCTCTTCGTCCCACCGTCCCTCTTCGTCCCACCGTCCCTCTTCGTCCCACCGTCCCTCTTCGTCCCACAGTCCCTCTTCGTCCCACCGTCCCTCTTCGTCCCACCGTCCCTCTTCGTCCCATCGTCCCTCTTCGTCCCATCGTCCCTCTTAGTCCCACCGTCCCTCTCCGTCCCACCGTCCCTCTCCGTCCCACCGTCCCTCTCCGTCCCACCGTCCCTCTCCGTCCCATCGTCCCTCTCCGTCCCACCGTCCCTCTCCGTCCCATCGTCCCTCTCCGTCCCATCGTCCCTCTCCGTCCCCCGTTCCTTTTCGTTTCTCTCGGTTCCTCTCAGTCCATCTCCGAACATCATCGATCCTCTCCGTCCCTCACACCCTCCCAGACCTTCTTCGCAATATACGGAATAACATTATGACCGAAATGAAACGGTAGAAAAATAGATTAGTATAAAAATCAAACATTCATCTGTATATAATTGACAATTTTCTGTAAAAAGCAGTCTAAATTATGTTGGACCTAACACGTTAGCTTTCAGTGCAATTCTCATTGACATCGGTGTAGTGTTTCCCTGCAATTAGCCGGACAAATATGATAGACAAAAATTGTAAAATCCGTTCAATGGGTTTTTGCATCATGCAAATAACTATTTGAGCTTACGAAAATACATTTATTTTGAAGTGAGAGACGGTTCAGTTTTCTCAATATATATTCAAAAAATTGTAGTCAGAAGATGTGAGAAATCTGAATTTAAAGACCTCATATGTGTGTAAATAACATTTGTACCTCTCTACTTGGGGCAAGTCGTTTGTGTATGTAATGATGATATCCGTCCATAATAGTGTTGTCTGTTAGTATTTGCTCGCAATGCTTTCACGTCACAATACCGTGCGATGCATTTTACATGGGAAGATAGGTGAGATAGTCTAGTTCCACCCCACTGACCTTCTTTCCTTGTTATTAGCTTCGACAGGATAACTGACTATCAAAGACATCATCGCTTTCCATGTATTTACAGAATCTGTATTACTAATTTCCAATGTGTGCAGAAATTGAAGAAGAAAAATTATTTGCAGCCTCCAGCCTTGTGAAAGCTGTCTATGCTTTTTTAAGATGCTCAGTAATGTCAATATATAATATTATTAACGAAAGTTGTTGCGTTTATGATGTGTGAGATAACATTATTCATTAATTTAATTTTTAGTTGGTCTTGGTCGTTTTGTTTGGAAAGTTGCAATTGATAGATCGAAAGTAGTTGACGTTTTATCACCAAGACAGCTTGTTATGAGGTAATAGAGAAACATGGAAAGGTGTTCAAAACTTATGTATTTTAAATGCAAAGTTTAGTTCTAAGTGTATATATACGCAATATGCACCAATCGTGTCACTTGCATGTGTTTACACAAACGTTCAGTAATTATAATTAAATGTGATGCATTACGTTTTTAAGTTAAGACGGACAGCAGGGCTTCTTTGTCATAATTCACTACCATTCATAAACACATCTTGATCAATAAACGGGTAGAATATTCTCATTGAATTTTCATAATTATATTCAACTATGTATTTACAATGATTAGGTATTGTTTTGTTCCAAAATTTGTAAACCTCCCTTATTTCATTAGTCTTTGAGAATAAATACCGAACGACATTAAACATCACTCTTGGAATTTTGTATTTTCCGTGTAGAACTTTTAAAAATCTCTTTTCTCAGTGCAAGGTGATCTCTAGGTTCAGCTGGTGTGCATTTAATTTTATTAAATGCATTGAATTATAAAAAAAACAGCGTGTTCTAAATGTTGAATGTCTCCCGCTTACATCTGCTGTGCAGCCACCCTTTCGGTCGAATAGCTTGGAAATCGCAGGTGGCACGGGCGGAGGCGGGAGGGCCAGGGCGTTGCACGCAGGAAATGAAGTCCGGTGCTTGCTGGGGGGGGGGGGGGAGGTCGATGGTCCGAGCGCCCTGGTTTGAGGTGCTCCCAAGCGTCTCATCTGTCGCCTGACCCCCCCCCCCCCCCCCCCGGGTTCACCCTGCACCGGGCGCTCCGCTTTGAGCGATCCCCCGCGAAGACATCGGCGGGGCACTAGCCCACCTCCCCCACACCACACGACGCCAGAGAGAAGAAAAGTTGGCAAAAAGTATTTTTAAGTGTTTTCTTGGTTTTTGGAAATAAGAAACACTTTTTCTATAATTACTTAGTTAATGATTTATTCTGTTGCTCAAACCTCAAATATTTAATTATATAACCTCAGAACCATAACTTTCATCGCTTCTTCCAGAAGTGAATTTCTACTTGAAGGCATTAACATTGGTGTAACTTCGAGGTCAAATGCCTTTGTTAAAATTTTTCTCTACTCCATTTCTGAAATCAGTGTAGCAGATGCAATTAACACCCTGCGAAGCACTTCCTTGTTAGTTCGAGTTCTGGATATTTGTCTGGTGAACCTTTCTGTATATTATTTTCTTTTCAGTGTGATAAATAACATCACACAGATCCATCCTGGTTACTAAAGAGCTCTCAGTACCAGATAATGAACGAAGAATAAAAAATGTATATTGTAGGTTGAAAGGCTAACAAAACTAGAAGTGCATCATTATAAACAAAATACCTTAACGCAAAATGGGGAAAACGTGGCCAAACTTTGATTAATGTTTTGAAAACTGTATTCCAGAATCATATTTAGTTAATATTATAGCCCGGAAATGCTCGGAAGGTAACTAAAAGACAATATGAAAAATCGGATTTAAAAACCTAATTCCGTTTTAACACGTGACGATTCTGCTTAGAATTACCAAATTATTATTTAAGGAATATGTTTTTTACTAATGCAGACACAAAGTTCACAACTCTAATCATCGTATGACATACGATTATGCTTCTCGAGAGAGCAAAACTATTTACATCGAAAAACACAGCTCTATTCTTAATGCGAGAGCGAAGAAGTGCGCCGAGCAACACTTGTTGTGCAAGTTCAAACTTGCACTGAAAGGAGTGGCGTGATTTCCCATTCCTTTCCTGATCAGGGAACGCTGAAGGAGACGCGTTGCTATTCCTTTCACGTGAAATGGAGTTTCCGAAGCATATTTTAATTTTTGACTTTTTGCCAACTCTCCCCTCATCTGACCCCACTGTGTGACGTGGCTAGTAGCGGGAACTGAGGCACGTAAGGCCTGTTAGATCGCCATTGACGGTGAATGAGATGGCGAGGGGCGTGAAGGGTGAGAGTAGCGACATGTGTGTGTGTGTGTGTGTGTGTGTGGTGAAAGGTTGGAGCGGGGTGGGAAGGTATGTGGCGAGGGGAGAGGGAGTGTTTCAAAGGAGACGGTGGCGAGGAGGGTGTGCAACTTGAGGCCTGTGAAAAGGGAGTGAGTGACGCCTTGAGGGGAGTGTTGAGGAGGTATGTGGCCATCAGAGGAGGGATGTGGGTGTTTGGGGGACGGGGAAGCGAGGAGTGTATGTGTGGCGAGTGTTGTGGGCGCGTGGGACGTGACGCAGGAGTGTGTGGCGTGAGGCGTATGTAGAGGGGGAAGGCGAAGCGTGTGTGGTGAGGGTGGTGGTGCGTGCGGCGAGGGAGGGGGTGGCTAGTCGTGCGTGGCGAGGGGTGCGGCGGAAGGAGCCTGTTCACACTGTCTTACACGGTCATTTTTTCATCATATTTCTGTGCAGATAGTGGATGGAAAAGGACGTTCGTTTCTACCCGTTATATTTCGTTGCCAAAACTGGATGAAAGTTATTCAAGCGTTTTACACGGTCATTTCTGGTCTGTACGTAGTCGTGATAAAAATACTTCCTCCGGACGCTGCAAAAAGCGCTGAAGAACAAACATTTGAACATCGCATCTATGGTAATTAATTACGTTAGTTTATATTAGGAATGAGCACGAAACGCGATGATATTAGAACACAGTACATAATTTATTTCTCACTACATAATCACTTCACATTACAATTCAGCACTTCAGAACTCTCTCGAAACTGTTGAAAATTACAAATCGGCACTACACGCCTAACAAACCACTGAAAGTCGGTCCGGATGGCTGAGACAGTAGGCAGAGTGCCGTAGCGATCTCCAACCGAAGGATGGTTGGTTCGATTCCCGCCTCGGGCATGGTTGTAATTGCGTTCGTCCCTTCACCCACTATCATCATCAAATCGTGACATTCTCACAGACACCATACCGTTTCACGGAATAGTGGTCGCTAATGATCTAGAAGTTGTTTCTGTACCGCAAAAAACGATCGTGTAAAACAGAGTTAAGACTTGGTCCGTGCGTGAGCGAGGCGGAAAATGGCGGAGGCGGCGGCGCAGGTGGCAGCAGGAGGGTGGGTCGCGGCGGAGGAGGCGCTTGTGGGTGGCGGAGGCGGTGACGGTGGGGGCGTCTGCTGACATTGGCAGGCCGCTGGCTGCGCTCTGTTGGCAGTGAGAGAGGCCCTTTCCCACTCAGGTGCCGTATCAAAGGAGCGCGAGGTTCATTTGGAACTGTCGAGCAAATAGCCACCTATTTTGAAGCTCATTGCATACGCGAATTCAAACATTCAGTTTTGGGATTGTTGCAGTGTAGCACCGTAGCACATTGTAAAATCAAAACGACTACGGATAGTGCAGTGCTGAAGTTTAGATGTAAATTTTTTGCTGGGAGAAAAGAATGACGCATGCTCTCACCAAGGAAGAATTTAATTTTTTTACAATAAAGAAAAATCTACAACGTAAATTCTTCGCGTGGTAAAAAGTAATTCAATGTGTTCATTGAAGAAATGAAACTCTTACTATTTTTCAACAGAATTGTTGGTCGGGTCAGAGGTTTCGATTTTTTTTTGAAGAGACTTCATTTGTCACACTTTTTGGCAATATTATGACTGCTCTACTGCGTGAGACAGTGATAGTTCAAACAGTCACTGTTTCACTCCTGGTAGTAATTGAATCCCTCGCATAAATTTTACCTGCGGTTTAGTCGTTTTATTCTGTTTTGTTTTTGCTGTTATCGCAAGCTACTTGAAATATGTGTTTTGGGCATTTCATAAATTAAAATAAGATTATGCGATACGTGATATCTATGTAGTTGTATTAAACGAATTTTAAAATGTAAAGAAACAAAAAGTCCTACATTTCTTTGATAGTCTGCCCAGTGAATTTATTCTGAAATGATAATAGACTTAAAGTCAAGTAACGTATTAAGAATTGGAGCGTCCATAAGCGCGTTATACTTTCGACTGCAACCTTGTCTAGTTACTTCATTCCTGTTATTCCGGATACAAGTTTCTATAATTATTTGAGAATTCTTAACTTAAGGTAAGAAGTGATATTAAATATTGTGCTTGATTTCGAAGAAATTGGTCATTGAGTATCAGACATTAGAATATCTGTAGTTGCGACACAACAGATTCTCTGTGCATTAAATCACGAGATTCATTTTGCACATGTCATCATATTTCAGTTTTGGATAATCTTATCCCATACTGAATGACAAAGATCATCTCTACTAGACTGATCTCTATTAGGCAATTTCTACGGAAAGTCTTTAGATGTAAATTCTATTTCCACTCCAGACATATAATACCAATGATTTATAAGGACTTTCGACATTGACGAAATGAAGTATTTTCTTTTACACCTAACGAAACTCAAAAATAGAGATTAAGAAATTTAAAAATACAACTCTCAAGTATTTTTTGACTGTCAGAAGTGCGTGTTGGATGGCATGCCGCGCGCTCTTGCGAGTAACTTGTGTAAATCGTATATTTTTAGCATGCCGTCAGAGGTTCGTTAGTGATGTTCTTCCAGGTATAAGCGACCATTCGACTCTCTAAAAGTGAAAGGGAACTACACTACGAACAGTGATGACATTTTTCTTGAGCCGTAAAGCTGACATGTCTTATTTCCAAAGTATTTAGATGGTAATAATTATTACAAATGGGCATGACTTGGCAGAGTAAGTGTGGAATAATTTACAAACAAATCATTAATAAATATGTGGAGTTTCACGGAGCGTATAAAATCAGTGCAAAAAATTCGAACCAGAATATTACCATAATCAGATCCGAATATGTTTTAAGAAAACAGAGGCAGGCGTAAGGAAGAAGAAAAATTGGTAAGAGACATTATGAAAATTTTAAGAAACTGGAAAGAACTACGAGTTGAACGTAGTTGTTAAACAAATTTATTTGGAAACAATTCTTTCAAAAGAACAAAAGTTAGGAAACGTTGCTTTTTAGGTTTATGTTGTAACGTCGTGCGAGGGGGCCAGATGGACAGCACATGTCGCAAGGCCTGCGAGGGGGCGGGGGCAGTCCTTTGAAGGCCGCCCAGGCGGCCCCGCCTCATTGTAACGCCGCCGAAGGGTCAGACGGTCACACATGTCGGACGCCAGCGAGGGGGCAGACCATTGACGGCGAGCGGAAGTCGCCGCGGGCGGCCCGCCTCGGGGGCCCGGGGACGGGGCGTCTCGGAATGCGGTGTCTACTGTTGTAAAGGAAATTGATTGGTGCGTCCAGATGCGGCGCAGATGGACTTCCAAATGGCTAACATTTCACATTCCGGGATGAGAAAAGCCGCCGTCATGTGATGTCTGTCACGTGACCCCTCGCGAGGCGGCTGGCAAAGTGGCGAGCCGGATTCATTCGAGTCTGAACCGGATCGGAGTGCGGCAGGCACTTGACACCCGCCAGGGGTTATCGCAAGCTTAGGCTGCGAGGTGTGGCGATTGCCACGGGAGACAGACTGGGAGCGGCGCCAAGCCGCTGGGGTTTGTGTCAGTCTGGGCGGGAATGCCTCAGAGGTATACTGTGTTGGGAGTGCAGCGTGTTTCCAGGGAGTCTGTATATACTGTAATTATCTTGTAATAAATCTGTATAAAAAAACTCCGTGTCTGTGAGTTACTCGCACCCGACGACGCCACAATGTTTAATTATTTATTGTTATATTATATTAGTTTTCTGTTTTTTAAATATAAACAAGTTATGTTATATGTTTTGAATATCTATATCGGAAAACAATGATCCAATTCATTTATTTTTTTGTAATGGATGTTTTGTAATTTTTTCACTTTCAATCGTTAACACAGTATCATTGAGTTTTATTTCATATATTTTAAAAAGCAATTAAACGGACATTTTACTCATACCGACACAATTCATAAGGTGATGATGTTTCTGTAGACAACGTGGTTATAGACAAGCTTTTAACGTATTATCAACATTATCATCATGTTATTAAAATTTCTTTCTTCAAACGAATTTGTATTTAATAGTATTTGTGGGTTTTATAGAAATTATCTGAAGATGATTTCAAATTAGGAATCGAAGTGAAATGATGATTGCACTGTGAAATGATGAATACACAGTGAAAAAATGATTGTTTAATAAATAATAAAAGTTTGCTTGGTAATAAAAGTTAACTGGTCCCAAAACCATTCACAAATGTATTAAAATTTCGAATGTCAACATTGCTTTTTTATGCATCTACTAATCGCACAATGAATGAGGTTCCAAAAATCAGAACCAGCTTCTGATGTAGAACACACACATTTCCATAAATCATGGTTGGTTCATTAAAAAAAGGTCTGGCGCCTATTCGATGGTTTTCTTTCCCTTTCATTCTTTCGTGCGTAATTTTAGAAAGTCATAGGTGAATTGAAGCCGGTCTCCAAGAAGATTATTTCTTCTGAGCATCCCCACTCCATTGCACGGTTCTTCAAAACCGTACAGAATCTCTAATTTTCATATTATTAATATTTTCGTAATGTTAAATTTAGTATTTGTTTTTCCAAGTGATTTACTTCCACGGTTCAATTGGTATTTGCGATGTGTTTACATTCATTATTAAATGATAGTTTAGAAATATTGTCTATATTTTATATTAATCTCGGTACGTTGAACGTTTGAATCCTCAATCACGAAGTTCTGCTTTTAAAAAATTGTTTTATACTGCAAAAGAGATTCTAAACTAAAGTGAACTATCTAAAGTGCCCTATTCAACACTCGATAACACAGTGACCGGTGGAATTTTTTCTCTTGACCCAGCTTGTAATTTGTTAGGCAATTACTTCACGCACAATTCATGATATTATATATTTTAAAATTAAGATACTATTTTCATAATTTTAGTTAGTGTTATAAACATTTCTTGTACTAAACATTATAATGATATCAATTAAAAAGTACCATTAGAAAGACAAAAAACAAGTAAAATGAAAGAGTTATTAGCTTCCAAGTAGATCAAACTTTGTTATTTTGAATTGGACTCTACCGGCGAGAAATTGGTCAGAGATGCTATTTTCTAAGGGACGCTATAGAATCCGCCGTACAAGTACCCAAGAAAGAAATACTTTTAGCTGACGTATTCCCAAGATATTCTGTAATGGATGCGTTGGGGGCCTAGTTGATTTCGCATGTAATGGCGCGTGTACTACCTAAAATATACTTTATTTCAATTAAATCCAATTCTTTTATTACTTTTAAACTTATTAACTAATTTTAGTGTAATGGTTTAAGAGCAATCGTACAAAAAAAACGGAAAGTTTCAATATCAAATTTGAATTATCGACGTTTTTTAATCATATTTCCTATTAGATTATTAGATCCTATTAGAAGATTTAGTAATCGGACAAACAATTACCGAATCAAATTATGGCTGTTGGAATTATTAAGATTTTCTGTATTGATTTAATTTCCAATATCAATATTACTCGGCGTGGATCTGTTCGAATGCTGTTAAACGCCCCTCCACCCATTAGTAAGCTGGAAATGGCGGTGATGTCTAACTCCCAGGGCAACCCATCACTTCTGCGATGAGCAATAGAGCACACCATCGATAGTTGACCATCTCTAATTCCGCGGTACACACCCGCCCGCCGCCTGGGTGGACAGAGATGCGCGACACGAGCATGGAGTGGTGAAGGGGGGGGGACGAGCGACGGGCCGTAATTGCTGTGTCGGAGCCCCAGCGACCCGTGTCCGCGCCCCTCCGGATTAGAGCTTCCATTGCAGCGCCCGTCCCTGTCTCCCCCGGTCCAGCTCGCGTTCTCGCCCTCCCCTGCGCTCGAGCCACGTCATCTCGCCCCGGGCGCCTTCTCCATCCTCGCCCTTTCCTCGCTTCGACCTTGCCTCTCTCGCCGCACCACTTCACGTTCCAGCCACTTCACGACACTGTCACTTCACGTTCCCGCCCCTTCAAGTCCCCGCTCCGTCACGATCCCGTACCTTCACGTTCCCGCCCCTTCACGTTCCCCCCATCACGTTCCCGTCCCTTCACGTTCCAGCCCCTTCACGTTCCCGCCCCTTCACGTTCCCACCCCTTCACGTTCCCGTCCCTTCACGTTCCCGCCCCTTCAAGTTCCCGCCCCTTCACGTTCCCGTCCCTTCACGTTCCCGTCCCTTCACGTTCGCGCACCTTCACACGTTCCCGCCCCTTTATGATCCCACTCCTTAATTTTTCCTTCACTTCGCGCACCGCCACTTTCAGGCCTCGAAAACTCACATTGCGACACTTTAACGTCCCGAAATTTCACGACCCCAACGCTTCACATTTTCGGAATTTCACGTCCTGATGTTTCACGTATCAGACATTTCTCTACCTTGGCACTTTACACCTTCGCCAGCTCATTCCTCGACAATTTCCCGCTGCTCCCCATACCCGCCAAGTGGTGCTTCTTTCTCACTAGTCCCCGCCGTTCCACCGCCACTCTTCCGTCACCATTGTTCTGCCGTCCCCGACCCTTCTTCATCTTCCCTTTCCTCCTTTTTCTCCACGTTTCCACCCTTCGCTCCTCCCCCCCCCCATCCCAACCTCGCCAACGGCCGAAACTAACACACCAGTCTCTTGACTGTAAAGGCGGCTCCACACATTCGGCATTTGCGGAGCAGCGAACTACTGCTCGCCCAATCCCGAACAGCTGATGTGTTCGGCGAATGTTCGCTTCCTTTGATGCGCCCTAAAGACCGACGCGCGGTGGGTAGGACGAATATCGAACGTTCGGCGCTCGGCGAATCGCAAGCAACCCGTCCACACTACTCGGGATTCAGCGAGCGGTTGTGTGGAGCCACCTTACGACGTAACCGCTTTGACAGCTATTGCTTGGCTATTGCTGGGATCATGTTTGCAAGCCTGCATACCTGTGTCCACGCATTAACTCATTTTGTCAGTACGTACGTTTACACTTCCCTTATTTGTAAATGTCTTCATCACTATCTTTTGCACGGTCACCGCCTGCTTCACGGTGATTTGCTTCCCGATCTGTGAAAGTGGTCCCTTCTTAGAGTAACTCCTCTATATTATCTCTGCTTATTTTTTTACGTCTAATTTTGCTACATCTAAAAGAAAGAAGGTACGTAGTTATTTTTCTAGAAGGTTTGTTAAGCTCGCTTGCCTACGCAAATTGTTTATGTCACGTGAGAACGAAAGCCAACAACGAAAACATGTTCTCAACAATTATTGCCATGTTCATTTCATATTTTCACAACGTGAGAAGAAGTAGAGCTTTTACCACTGCTTCCAGCGCCACTACCACTGCCAACGCGCGTGGTTTCCAGCCCTGCCTCCGGCGCCGCGCCGCGTTGTGTTCCTCTCCTGGGAGCGGAGCGAGAGAGCGCTCGCCTGCCTGGGATTAACTCCTGTCCTCCCTCCCTCCCTCCCCGCCCCCCGCCCAATCCCCCTTGCCAGCCCAGCGACGGCCGCCGTCCGGAAAGGGGCTCGGCGAGGCGGCAAGAAGCGGGCCCGGATTAGGGGGCGTGGCGCCCGCGCGGCACAGCACGTTGCCACACGTTTTCCTCTTTGTGTATTACAAGAAAACAAGCTACTCACGAAAATTAGTATAGTATTGGGCGGTGCAGCTAATTGTATTGTTGAAATGATCGCGCTAAAGACACTTGCATACGAGCAGCCCATTATTTTCACGAATTCATAGAAACTTCCAAGTACAGACGTGTTCAAATTATTAAACGAAAGCATATGTTTTTAATGTTCATCAGTTCCAAGATATAACAATTAGAAAAAACGCTTAATACCTTATTGTTACGCACAGTTAAGTATTAAATGTATGAATGTAACATGCACACGCATGTAAACCTGTAATAAATGCATATAGTTTACAAAAAAGTCTTTAGTCTAATAACTTGAACACGTCTGTATATACTCGTGGGATCAATCACAATTCGCAATATACGAGATAGAAGATGTCTTGATGCATGTCTCCCTGGTAGTGTTTTGTTTGCTTTGTGGTAGGAGCCGCGCATAACCAAACTTTGCCATACGCTTACCGAGGTAACGCTTCCCCAGTCAACGGAAGTACTAGTTTATAAAATTGTGTTCTTGGAAAACTGTATCTTATGAAATGCAGACGTGGAATGCATTACATTTTTATCCATTCTGAATCATAATGCATTTTGAGATCTCCAAAAACTCCAATATCTCTATATTGAAATCCTCCATCAATGCAAGGTGCACTTCCAATCTGCGATGAATAATGTTGGAAAATATCGTCTTATTTCCTCATTTTTTGACATATTGGAAAAGTCTTCTTACCACAAATTAATGACTGATATATTTATTCTGAAGTTTGCTCTTACGAATAAACGATCATTGTAGAAGGAAAATTCAAGTTTAAAACTTGATCGGGCCATTCGTTCAGTGTAAATGCAAATGACACCGAAAATAAGTTTCCGTTTCAATGGAAAGTAGTTAAATGTCTTATTAATACTTATTATATTTTCTGTGAATAAATCTTTTTAATTAAATTGCCATTAAATCCATAGTTACAAAAATGGGAGATCATTTTGACTGATCGATTATTTCGGGTTCCCGCGAGCGCCAACTGCTAAGATCATTAGTCCCGTAAGCTTAGTACATGTTTTTTACTGGAGGTTGTGGCTTTTCCCCCCAGCTGGACGGTGAGATCCGGCGACGAACTACATGTTATCTTGGGGGATTTCTTCATCCAGGTATCTCCTACCAGCAGCGGGGTACCGCCTAAGCTCTTAGTTCCAGACTTATCTCCCGAGATCTGTAGTAGTGCAGTGACATAAGTGTAAGTGCGTAAGTAAGGGGATAGGTTAAGACAAAGAAGTGGAAGGAAAGATCACGCGCGGTTTGTGACCAGTTTTCTAAGTCACTGTTCCGGAATTCTCCTGGTTTTGATACGAGAAACCACAGAAAACTGTACGATCGTAGCAGGCCGGTGGCTAGAATTCTCCTCCAGATAGCGATACCGCTCAATTCGACCTGCTATCTAGTGTCGAAAGTCCTGACACAGTCTAGACTTGAATTCTAGGACCTCCCGGTTAAATCATTTTAATATTTCTACTGTGATTGTAAAATAAATATTACAACAACATATGTATTAAATTAAGCAAATTAATTCCAATTTATCTTTGAATACTGCCTTTGCATTTTACATTTTATACCCTAATTATAATGCCTAAAATATGTCAGCTCATAACCCTCTACTCTAGTTGGCTCGGTTTGAATTGCTTGAAACTTCACAAAATCTTAAATACAACCAAAAACAGCTTAATGCTTTCCCATGTATGCCGAATATGTCCAAGGAATCGATTTCTTCTTGGTGCTTTCAGCGTCCTGATTTCCGCCGCAAGGTAACACGATGCATCTGGTGCAATAATCGCTCATTTATGCTGGGCACAGTCTCTGATGAGCTCTATGTAAAACATTGTCGTCGTAATTGCTCCTCGCAGCCACTGCCATTCCGCCTCGGGTCCTAGGGGCCCTACCATAGCTCTAGGGGCCGCCGTTAGCGCCCCGGAACGACGCGTGGGCGGGCAACGTGCCGTGCGGGTTGGGGAAGGCGAATAGCGGTGCAAAGAGGATGGGGGACAGGCAGACTGACAGCGGATGGACAGACGAACGGAGAGGATGGACGGATGGGTAGAGAGGGCGAACAGGTGAATGGGAAGGACGGACTGACGAACGGACTGACGAACGGACTGACGAACGGACTGACGAACGGACTGACGAACGGACTGACGAACGGACGGACGAACGGACGGACGAACGGACGGACGAACGGACGGGCGATCGGACGGGCGATCGGACGGGCGATCGGACGGGCGAACGGAGAGGATAGACGGAGAGAATGGTCGGACGGACAGACGAGTGAACGGAGAGGACGGACGGACGGACGGGGAAACGAAGAGGATGAGCGGACGAACAGACGGATGGGCGCAGCTGATGGACGGACGGACCGTCGAAATGAGAAGTTGCATGGACGGGAAAAAGGGGGAGCGTGCAGAGATGGGTAGACGGACAGGGAACACCGACGGGCGGTGGGGATGGGGCGTGTCGAGGCTGGGAGGAAGTGCGCGGAGCGGAAGGGGCGGCCGTGTCATGTTCCAAGTGCCAAATCGCTTGCATGAACCGCATGGCGCCGTGCCTGCAATGGAGGGGTACGGAGCTACTGCATGGAGCGGCCAAATGATGTCTGTAATTGATCACACCTCGTCTGTGATATAGATGCATCGCATGCGACGGGCACATTAGCCGAATGGTTTTGACACTAAACTGTGTGGTCAATTTTGTATAGTAAGTTCATTTATGTACATTAATGTACATTTTCAGCCTTCGGTACCTCATAGTACGAAATCCATAGTACGATTTATGCTTAAACGCAGTGACAAAAATGCAGAGTTAAGACCTATTGGCAGCAACATTAATTATTGAGAGCGACAAATTCTGTTCTCGTAATGATCCAAAAAGCCATTGCAGATATTTATTTTCATTTTCGGAACTACCGTTATATAGCGCTATCCAAATGATTCTAACAATTGATTTTTATTTGGTATCAAAGCTTACTTATTGCTAACAAAATCAGTAATAGAAGCGCTCAGATTAATAACGGTAGATCCCAACCGAAGTTCGTTTTGAGAAAAATGACTGTTTTTCTTCACGTTGATTTTCATTCCGAACAAGTTTTTGAAGGTGGAATATAAAGGTTTTGCCATTTCCGAATTCATTTGACATTTCAGCATGTGGTAGATAAATGGCAGGAGCTTTCCATCATATTTCTAACTGAAAATTCGAGGTCTGTTGGGATGTGCCGTTATTATCTGAGCGCCTCATTTGTTCTCCCGGCTATTCGATCCAGCGGCGCGGAACTACTTTTGGAACGCTCTGTATTTGCGACCTTTGCTCGGCGACGTTCTGACTTCCTCACTTGGCTCCCGGGCGATCCACTCGGCGCGTCTTCCGTTGAGTGGCGCAAGGCGAGGCGGAACGGGGCGGGGGGGGCGGGGCGGACGGGGCAGGGCAGGGCGGGGCGGACGGGGCAGGGTAGGGTGGGGCTGGGCGGGGCGGGGCTGAGCGGGGCGGGCGGGGACGGAGGCGCGGGTGGCTCGCGTCAGCTGGCCGGCCGGCCGGTGGCGGCGGCGGTGGCGTCGCTCGGATAAGGAATCTCTTGAGCGGCGTCGGCGTCGGCGTCTATCGAGTCCGCCGCCGGCGGGAGATGGATCGAGCGGGCTCCCGGCCCCAATTTTGCGGGCCACTTGCTGCCCTAGCGCCTTCCTCTCGCCGTCTCTCTGCAAATACCTGAGGGGCGCGGCCGGTCGGCCCTCATGTTCCCCCTCCCACCCACCCCCCTCCAAGACTCGCTCTTATTCCTTTCTCTCGACCGCGCGCCCACTGCCCCCTCCTGCCAGACTCAACATTACCGTTATTGGGAATGTCCGTTTCTAAAAGTAGTTCTTCGGTCTGCATGAGGGATCGTCTGATTTTTTCCCCCTTGCCTCCTTCCCCGGAGCCGCATTTCGCCCGTAACTTGCCCCGTAGCCGTAGCAGCATTTCGCCCTGAGGAAGGTCGCAGAATGGCGGCCGAAACGTTGTCACCTAATCATAGAACGTGGCGTCTCCCGGACAGCCAAGTAGTTACAGTTACCGTAGCCGACGCCTCCCTCCCCTCCGCCGTTTTTCTTCCCTACTACTTCTCCCTTCTCCCTGCTTCAATTTCCAGCCCCGCTCTCACTCTGTACCCTTTCACCGATTCTCATGCACACCGCCTTCGTTGTGTTTTTTTCTCTTCCGCTCCATCTCACTGTTGAATCTCCGTGGTTCGTCTCCCTCACACCTTTCCGCCCGATGGGGAATGGCCCCACATTTTCTGAACATATTTCTGGTAGATTCGCCCAACACGGCTCCTCAATACGGTTCCCCAACAGGATCCCCAAACACAGGTCCCCTATACGCTCCACCAACACAGTTCCCCAACACGGCTCCCTGACACGGCTCCCAGCCGCGGTTTCCTGACAGAGCTCCCTGACACGGCTCCCAAACGGCTTCCCGTATCGCTCTCTCGGCTCCCAAATGGCTTCCCGTACCGGATTCTCGATATGCTTCCCCGAACCGCTCCATCCTTCCCGACGCTATTTTCAGTATTTTCACATTTAGCCGTTCTGGAAAGAGCTTGAATACTGTTTTTACATCCATTGGAAGATTTTTTACAGCAAGGAAGTTTTATATGTGCTTTGCAAGTTCATAATGAAAATAGATTAGTCGGGCTTGTCCATCTTCGGGGATAGAAAATTTCATAAATAAGAATCAATTAAAAAAAAAATTTTATTACGAAATTAGGTTTAATTATCGTCAGTCTGATGAATTTAGTCGTAACGATTCACATAAATGCCGGAAAAGGAGTGTAGTAATTTTCAGCCATTCAGCTCTGTACTTGTACCGGCATTGAAACGTCTTTTATGGTTTTATTCCAGAATATCGTTGAAGAAAACAACTAAGAATTGTGTCAATCACTTAGTCATTTCAAGAGGAATCGAATGAGTTATTTATCACATCTGTTGCTGCCGTGAGAAACCAAAAAATTCGTTTTAGTTGTTTGAAAAACACGTTTTTTTTCGAGTGATTTCTTACAATCTTCTGTATGTATCCGTAAAATTATCAGTTATCAACGTAAAGTTATCAGACGATTGAAACACCTTAAATAACACCTCATTTCTTTCGACTGTTGGACTGGAACTGGTTTTGACCCCGAGTTACGGACGGAAATTAGCCGATTATTACAAAAGAATTTTGCAATAAAATTCTCAATGTAATCGATTTTTTTATAAATTATTTTTATTAATTAAAAATATTGTTCGTCGTGAGAATGAATTTGAATTTAAAATACAATGTTTGATATTACATAGATTAAATTAAAAGTGTATTTAATTATGTAAAATCATTTATTTTCATTATGTTAAGCATTTTTATGAATGGTATTTTTAATGAGTTTTGTTAATCAGAAATGGCACTTTTGTGTTTGTGTTAAAATTCATTTGTGGTGTAGGACTATCTCATAAAGTTCAAGAAAACCATGCAGTGACTTGAAGTTTGAAGCACTCTATGATGTGACAAAGAATGACATATATTTTTACATGAATTCACTATTTACCTGAAAATAGGTATAAGAATCCTAGGAGACTTTTGAAGCGAGTCGCTCCGCTGCACTTAATTTTCTCTTTGTTCAACTAGTAGAGCCCAGGCCAAGGCAAGTTTCTCTGCGTTACATAAAGTACCTTTCACGATGACTCAGTAAAACCGTACCTCTAGCTGTCGCTTGGCTCAGTGGTCTAGGGGTATGATTCCTGCTTTGGGTGCAGGAGGTCCCGGGTTCAAATCCCGGCTGAGCCCTGTTTTGTACAACGATATTAGTCGATGTGTTTTTGTCTCGTTTTCTTGAAAATTATTACTTCAAAACTTCTTGTAACTTCTTATTTCACGTTATGAAATGGGAAGATGATGAATCATGTTTATTAGTATTTATTTGTTACAATTTTTAACAAATATTTGTGATATTTCTTATTACTATAAACTCTTTTTCCTAATCTTTTTAATTTTCTCACATTTAATGAATTATGCAATATGGAATATTATTAGAATATTGCCATACCTTACGCCATTTAGTAAATATGGTATTTACCCTTACTATCCATTTTCAACACCGCTCGTCATTCCGAAGTAACAAATAATAAAGCCAATGAAAAACAGACATTACGTACAGGAGAGGCTCTTATGCAATCTTGCTATTACTTACGACAACAATGTTATTTTTTTGATCGATGAGATGGATCTATAGTCCATACTGTTGTTACGTCTCGGTCCGTGGTGGAAAGAAAGAAAATGTCTCGGTCGAAGTAAGAAGTTGCAAATTTTGTTTTATTGAAGGAATATATTTTAGTCCTTTTTTCTGTGCGGACCTCCAGACGCTGCCTCCTTGCTTCCAGAGGTTTCATTCTCTCTCTCTCTCTCTCTCTCTCTCTCTCTCTCTCTCTCTCTCTCTCTCCCTCTTTCTCTCTTTCTCTGTCTCTGTATTAGGTCGCCAGCCCCACACGACCGTCTCGCGTTCTCTCTGGAAGTCGATGGAGCCATCCAATCCAATTAAAGCTCCCAGAGCCGGTCGCGAACGCCGCCGAGGAAAATATTCGCGAAAGTAGATTACTTGTAAATTATTCATACGCGGAGCGATTCCAACCCATTCTCGACTGCGCTCGTCCCTCTCTGTTGCGATATTGTAGAAAATTGGCGAGCTTCTTTACAGATAATTTAATGAGAAAGAACTAGCTGTTTTATGAATGCTTCTCAGTGGGACTCTGCATGCAGTTGAGATTAGTTGCCATCAGAGAAAGAAATAGCGAAAATCTGCGCTGATGATTGAATTCTGGTTGGTTTTGGAGATTTACTAGTTATTGCAGATGTAATATTATTTTCTTCTCTGGATGCTGTATTTTTTAGAAAGTGCTCTGAAGAATAAATGTGATGAACACGAATAAAAATGTAAAATAAATGATTTACTATTTAAAATAATTTACTGGCTCATCGAAAACAAATCCTAATATTATATAATAAAATAGGGTTATAAAAACATTGGAAGCACTTTATTATTTCTATCCGAGCGAGAAGGTGCTTATTACAAATTATTCAACGCATTTGTTACACGGACGTAGGTTTCAGTGCAAGAAATTACACTACACACAAGAAATTACATTACACTTCAGTGCAAGAAACCTTTCCAAGAGATCTGCTAATAAAGTGGACTATGTTATTATATACGGGGGACTCAAAGAGGTTTAGGACGTAGGTTTCTAATCATATTCAACTCGCACTTGAAAACCAATCGAGAAATTAAGGGCGTAATCTCATTGTACTCGCACCTTTTGAACTATGGTACGTGACAGGTAACAATAAAGCAGAACCGTACAGAACAGTTTATATAATATTTTATATAATGTGATTTGTATTGATAAGGGGTATTAAAATGTTATATCGTTCACAGCATTTGTCGCGTATTAAATTCCAAGCATGCTTTTTTCCTACATCATTTTATTGAAATTTATGATTAACAATTTGCTCAATGTATTCTCTTGTCATTTAATGAGGGTGCCGCCTATATTCATTATTTGTTTCCCAAGTTTTCGTTGGGTTTTTATTTTTGAGGTGAAACTTCTAATAGAAAAGTATGATTTCTTGAGTCATTGGAGCGAAAAGAAACGTAAACCGCTTATTTTCTGACCAAACTACACGTCGAATGCGAAAACCGTATTCCACCATTTATATTTACCATGGCAGGATATATGCAACTGTGAAAATCGCAACTCCACATGGCGTGTAGAAGCTGAGAAGTTAAATATTCAACAAGCACGGGTTAGTTCTCTCGTCCGCTGCCGACGCCCCGGGGCGCTGCCGTCGCGAATTTACTCTCTGCAATAGCTGACAAAGAAGAAGACTACCTTCCCTCCGCGATTCCGTCAACATTAACTCAGGACTCTAGGTAAATTCGTGAAAGCAAGGCAAACAATTCTTTGTCTTAAAAGTACTCTGTTATCCTAAGCTCTCGTAATCCCCCTATCTTTGAAAATTCACTTCCTTACGTGTAACCACACACTTTTTCTCATTTCTTATGCGAAAGCGTGTGCATCAGCATTCTGCCATGTGGGTGCAACGTATGTATACGACAAGTCAGGGCAATATAATAATAATAATAATAATAATAATAATAATAATAATAATGTCTTTATTGTAACACCCCCAGTCGTCTCGTGAGAGAACGCCCGGTAAGCGGTCCGGTTAATAGCTCAGTCGGTGATGGAAGGAATTGTTAAACAGATACTGGTAACATGAAACAAACACTTTGGTCACTGGTAAAAATCACTTTTATTCCTGGGCAAAATAATTTAAAATGCCCCAGGGAAGTTACACTTGTAAATAGAATAAGAAATCTGAAAATTAGGTGGACAGATAAGAAGATGAAAAGTTAGTATCCAGAGTAAAGCTTAAAAATTAGGAAGACTTATAATTAACATTACAATGGTAACAGATATTACAGGTCAATGTGTCATAGCGCGACACCGCATTACAGAATTTACGCAGGGATGAATACCCTGAATTATATTGCCTTGGTAAAGTTTTTTGTGGGCCCGAGACGGGCGCGTTGCGGCCGAGGGGGGCGGCGGCAACCTTCACAGAGGGCGCGGCCGGGGCGATGCCCTTGCACCCACCCAGGCACGCACGTCAGCTGGTCGGCCGTCTGGTGGCGTCACCCAAAGGGGCGGCGGCGCGTAGCTGCGTGACGGCGTCTAGTAGTGTTGTCTGGTTGAGCGCGGGGTCGGCCAGGAGTCACTCTCGATTTCAAGAGCGTAGTAACCAATCACGGATTCTTCTGATACTCGTGATGATTCACAATTACAACTTTGGAAAGTCTAGAAATCCTGCAGAGACACATTCGCCTCACTTTGCAACTGATTCCCGCTTCAGAGAATTTTCTCTGCCCACTCTACTCAGCCCTTTTACAATAGCCCACACCGAAGTTTTTTCTAAGTCCATCAGAGGCGCACTTGCCTCTGGTCGGTGAATAGCTCTCCCCTCCAGAAAAGTTTCTCTCCCGACTGCCCTGCTTTGAATGCCAATGTTATAAGTCAAATCGTATTAGGTTAACTTTTACCCCCCACTCGTTTTCTCGCATGTTCTAGCTCCTTATGATAGTTGCGTCGCTATTGGCCAAAAGAAATGGCGCATTACGTTATTTCAACCAATCGTGACAGGAGTAGTGAATGAAGTTTCGACTCTTTGCATCACTGTGAGCGTCCAGAATTTTCTTATTCCTTCTAGAACATGCTTGCACAAGACAGGCGTTGTCCGTGAAAGAATTTATCGCTCTGGGATTCCCTGGATGTCGATTTCAAGAGCGTTCTGGAAATTTCGCAGCTGGTCTAGCGAACACGTGCCTCTCAGTGAATCTTTCGACGACTGACCCTTGTAACGACTTTCTTAATGTGCCGGGGGCGCAAACGGGTGTCGCGATAAGCGAGGTTGCACGTGCAACGCTGTCTGTTTATTTCCCAACTGCCCTCAGCCTTATGAAATTTTGTATGAGGAAATTGGTATCGCTACATTATTAATGGCGAGGCTCAGGCCATAGGGCCTGCTCTTCCGCCTAACCATTTACATACATTTAGAGTAGTAACATTTTAAGAGGGGAGGACATGCTGTACATTTACGTCTGGGAGAACAAATCTAGGGACCATCCCGGCATACGCCTTAAGCAATTGAGTAAACCCAGAAAAACCTCAATCAGGATGGCGGCTTAGGGCCGAACATTAATAGTACTGAGTAAGTTGTACATAGTAGTGAAAGGGAAGTTTCGTGAAAGAGAAAAGAAAAGACGTACAGAGGAAGGGGTCAAAAAGTAAAAATGATAAAATTTGTGAGGGAGAGGGAAGAGAAAAGAAGCGAAGAAAAGGACGAAGAAGAAGTAGGCGAAAAAAGTAAAGTTATTTGAGGAACGTTACAGAAAGCTACGTTTGGTTTACAATAGCACTTTACATAAATATACAATAATTTTAACACCAGAGAAGCACAATACACTATAAGCTAATACCAACAGTAATTTTAAACACAATACTGGCAGTATTAAGGAACAAGGCAAAGTATAAGGCAAGTAGTGTGGGTTGGGGTGGGGCGATGTATGTGTGTGTGTGTGTGGGGGGGGGGGGGGGGTAGTGAGCGGCTAGCGCCGGTCGATCGTCACCTCGTGGAGGTTGGAGGATTCTGGCCCCCGGCGCTTGCCAGCCGGCACCTCACCCTCCACGCTCGCCCCCACACTCTCTCCGCTCCGTGTCACAGGCTTCGAAGCTTCCTTCCGCGGCCGCTCGCCTTCAAAGCACCGACAGGCAGGGCGCGGCGACTCGAGTAGGGCCGGCAGGCAATGGGCATCAAAACAGGTCTATTTTATTATCGTCTTCTCTTTCTTTGTACATTTTCTTCCCATCTCTTCGTCTTATTTCCGTCTTTCTTAATCCTTTCCCTGCCTTTATGTTTTTTTTCTTCATCTTTTGCATTTTTTAAAAGGTTTTTTGCTTTTTCATAGTTTTGTTTTGCATTCTTCTGCGTCTCTATAGTGGTCGGAAACTAGAATCTGTACATAGTACATTGTAGTGTGGCCATTGTACTATAAACATTAATTTGTTTCCGATCCATATTTCCGTAACTTATTTTAATTTTACTGCTTTGCACGAGGAATTTCCTCTACCTTTCTTTAATTTTCAATAAATTTCAATCATTATCCCTTCGAAATAGTGAACGTTGGTTTGCAAGAGCCAATTCTGAATTGTTTACATATTTCCACATTTGAAATATACATCCACATCTCTCTGAACATTGAATAATTCACTATTGACTATTTCCATTATAGTAGAACGAGTTTGTGCTTAGCCCGTGGCGTTAATTTGGATACACGCGTTTAACTTCGGTACAGGGCATGCTGACGCAAGCATCGTATTGAGTTTCAATGTTATATTCCATCGTCAAACATTGGCTCAATTAAACTCACGTTTTGAAACGAGAAAAAAAAGTGGAGATGCCGGGGATCGAACCCGGGGCCTCTCACATGCAAAGCGAGCGCTCTACCACTGAGCTACATCCCCGGTTGATCTACGACACATCGCTCATTTGTGACCGTCGTTCGGTTAGCATTTCTAGGGAGAACGCGGCGGAACTTTGGGGAATACTTTTTGGTACTTGATTTGAGAATATCAAAGCATGAAGGCAAAAGAAAAAGATGTGCGTTTACTGCTGTAACTCGGCCTTGCTGGTTTCTTGCAATTCTGCCCGCGTGAATAATGTGTTGTGAATGGAACCCTCTTTGTTGAGAAAAAAAATTACTGTTTAAAAAATAAGTATGATTCTTTCAATATTATCAAGCTTATATGTAATGTGGTTTTTAAGTTTAATAAATATTCATTCATTTTTAGAGGCTCATATTGCGCAGTAAGGTTTTTCCGTAGCTCTCATACATTTTTGCGTTGTCTTCCCATGCTCTACAATCTAGTACTTCCGATTTTGAGCCCTTTAAAGATATGTAGTGATGTATAGTGATTTAATTTAAATTTTGAGTGTTAAACTTTTACTTTATTTCATACTCCACGCATTAAAATAACAAGAATTTTTAAAATAACAAAAATTGATATGATGATACTCATACATCATTAATATGTACTTCATGTCATGAATAACATTGATAAATAATTACGTAAATTACACAAAGTTAACAACACGTTTAATTAATGTTTTACAGAAGTAACTTATTCATTACATTGTGTGCAGGCAACGTCTGTATTCCAACTTGTTTAAAGCGAGGCCTACTAAGAACGCTATCCATGACTATCATTAGTATTAATTTCAAAAATATTCTGGACGTATTGCATACGTTTTCCAAAATATGAATCTGTTTGTGAATGAAATTTCGCCATGTTTTAATCCCTTATCCCTTGCCAGAACACGTAAAATATGTCTAGAGAGGTACAGGAGTTTACCAATGGGCCAATTTGTATGTCAATTGCTAGCATTTTAGTATGAACAATAAGAGTTTGCACGAGATATGTACTCTCGACAGCTGTTACAATGCCAGCCAATTGTGCCCCGATGCCTCGTGCAAACGCCTCAACGAACTAGTTCAACGCAAGATCTGAATCTCGGTACCACTAAATTGCGAATCTCGAGCATCAAAATTGTTCCCATGCCGGGAATCGAACCCGGGCCTCCTGGGTGAAAGCCAGGTATCCTAGCCACTAGACCACATGGGAGATGGCGAGAGAAGAAATTAATATTTACACAGAGCAGTTTTCTAACTCGTATTTTTCTAAAGGGTAGTTATTTACTTATTTTTCTTTCATTTCTAATTTACGTTAATTTTACATAATTAGATTCATTTAAAATATAGAACACGACTTGTACAAATATTTATAATTATAAATATTATAAATATGAGATAGGTTTAATTATTTTGGTTTCTTTTCCAAATGATGATTCTATAGTATTTATATTAACTGGCGTCGATACTCATACTTGATTAGCACATTTACGTCTAGTACTCGTATTTTACTTCTGAATTATCCACGTTTCGTAAAAGTTAATAATCAAATTAATAAAGTTTTTCCAATACGCTCTGGCCCATAAATAAAAATTGTGCCTATCCCATGGCGCACCCACTCTTGTTAACAGTACCTCTACACAAGTACGATCCAACCTCAATAACTGTCAACATTTTAGAGCGAAAAGTACTGCAACTCTTTGATCAAGACATGAGAGATGTTTCCCCTCTTTGATGGACGAAACTCCGAGGCTAAAATTATTCCCATGCCGGGAATCGAACCCGGGCCTCCTGGGTGAAAGCCAGGTATCCTAGCCACTAGACCACATGGGAGACTATGGCATTGAAAGGGTAATGCGTACACGTTCTCGTCGATTTTTAATTAGTAATTTGCTTGGTAAAAATATAATTTGTTTATTTACTTATTTTGTGTTCAAGGAGTCCGACAATTCCTAATTTACATAATTTTTACATTCCTATTAATTTAAAATATAGTCTCCAACACTCATTTGAATATTTTGGTTTGGAAAGCTTAGAAATTTAATATTATTCATTTAATAGCTTCTTTAAATGTATTTGAAAATAATATACTTCGATATTTATTGCTCTTTATTAACTAGACTTTGATACTCATAATTCATGAAAACCTTTGTCATGTGATTTACTTATGAATAATAACAGTTAATTACGGATGTAAAATATAACAACACTATGTGGTACATAATACCGGCATATACGTGCATAATAATAATTATATATTAAATTTAATGTATTAGTATTAATAAACAATTATTGAATATCAACTTGCAATAATTTAAATTATTTTTGTATACATTGCATAGGGTTTCTGAAATATAAAATTGTTTATGAACGTATGTCTACGAAAATGCGGTTAAGATGTTTCCGTGGAATAAAATGTCTTAACCCACGCCAGATCTGTTCCAAGAACTACGTTCCACAAGGTTAGTTCGGGGGCCATCATACGCTGTGGTGGCAGCAGATAATTTGTGTGGATGGAACCCTACGCCGCACCCAGAGGCAAGGCATGATTCACACGAGATGAGGAAACAGCCGACCCGCGTCTTTTGTTTGGCCTTGTGGAGCGATAACCAAGCTATTATCTTGAGTCACTTCCTCTCAATTTACTCGTGCGTAAATCATATTTAGGCCAACGATTCTACGTACCTTATTTTTTTTTCTATTTGGTATAGCTAATGTGTGTGTGTGTGTGTGTGTGTGTGTGTGTGTGTGTGTGTGTGCGTGCGTGCGTGCGTGCGTGAGCGCGCGCGCGCGTGTGTGTATGGAGGGGGTCTCACAATCTTGAATCAGATTTCTGAGATTTAATGGCTAATACAGCATGCAGGGCCGCATTAATATCGTAATATGTAGTCTAACAATTTATGGAATTATTGAATTCTTAGATTACTCGACTCGAATAGATATTAGTTGAGCGAACTGTACAAGTTTTATGAGATTTGAGATATCAAAGTGTTGACTGAACAGATTTCATTTTCTAATGGCATCTGTTCGACAGTCCAACCTTATTCCTTATAATATGAAATATGGTGGATATTTGCAAGGCAGAAAATCCTATGTGTCACGAGCCCAGGAGTGCCGAAAGACTGTAAGGAGGATATTCAGTTACGATGATAGGGGTATTAGTAGATTGTCTTTGGAGCTATATTTACCCGCACCTTACGTTCTACCAGGGGAATTTCTCCCCGGGGTGGGCACCTAGTACGCTTTAGCCTCTACCCACACCCGCACCGGCGCACAAGTACGCCGACGGGCTGGTATCTGAATCTCGCCAGAACTCAGTGTACCCTCTCGGTTACCTTCACATTCAATAAACGAGTCGGCCACCCTGCCAGTTCAGAGCGACTGGGTTTCCAGGCCAATTCCTACTTATTGCTTCCACCTTGAAGCTAACGACGTGAGTGCCAAGCTCATGTTCGAGTCCCTAGATACAGGGAGTAGCGAAACCGCCGCCATTTAATATCCTCTCACCAGATTGGTCCGCCAGGCAGTATTCAGGAGCTGAAGATAAATTGTAACATTTGGTGATATTAAGAAGATTTTCATCAATATTAATGTTGGTTTTGGGATAGATTCATGGTTCTCAACTAACAAAATACCACACAGTTCCAATTCTCCTGACAACTGGATATAAAATGGTGGGATTTGTGGAACAATAGAATGCGCTACTCTCTGTATCTAGGGACTCTAGCTCACGTTTCAAGACAACGCCATCTACTCTCACTTACACTAAAGCGTAGGTGATGTTGGTCAAGTACGTGTATGCGCACAGTTATTGAACGCAAAGAGTGAGATAAGTTCCTTCATTCCCCTTGTGATGTCGCTAAAGTTCTGATGAGCCAATTAGCTGCCGACAAGTTAGTGTACAACATCTAACACTCCTCCATTACCGGAAATGCGTGTCCTTCTTATAGTCTCTATGGATGGAAGTGAAGGATAAAATACAACTGAGGTCCTCATTGTGTGGGTCCCTGGCGACGAACATGGGAGACAGAAATCAGATGTAAGCGTTGAGCACCCAAGTTGTGCTAAACTCGAAAATACCCAACACTTCAACTCACTTTGGGAGTGAGCAATTGACCATCATCCAAATCTCGGACATTAAAAACAACACCAATATCAATAACAACTTAAACAAATATGAAACTTTCAATTACATTAGATTTACGGGTCAACAAGCACTTATTTTGGTTACTCTCGTCTTAAATTACTAAAAATATCAAAAATATGAGGAGAGAGAGAGGGAGAGAGAGTGTAAAAGAGAGAGTGTGTGAAAGAGAGTGTGTGAAAGAGAGAGAGTGTGAAGGAGAGAGAGTGTGAAGGAGAGAGAGTGTGAAGGAGAGAGAGTGTGAAGGAGAGAGAGTGTGTTGGAGAGAGAGTGTGAAGGAGAGAGTGTGAAGGAGAGAGAGTGTGAAGGAGAGAGAGTGTGAAGGAGAGAGAGTGTGAAGGAGAGAGAGAGTGTGAAGGAGAGAGAGAGTGTGAAGGAGAGAGAGAATGTGAAGGAGAGAGAGAGTGTGAAGGAGAGAGAGAGTGTGAAGGGGAGAGAGAGTGTGAAGGGGAGAGAGAGTGTGAAGGGGAGAGAGAGTGTGAAGGAGAGAGAGAGTGTGAAGGAGAGAGAGAGTGTGAAGGAGAGAGAGTGTGTGAAGGAGAGAGAGAGTGTGAAGGGGAGAGAGAGTGTGAAGGAGAGAGAGAGTGTGAAGGAGAGAGAGAGTGTGAAGGAGAGAGAGAGTGTGAAGGAGAGAGAGAGTGTGAAGGAGAGAGAGAGTGTGAAGGAGAGAGAGAGTGTGAAGAAGAGAGAGTGTGAAGGAGAGAGAGTGTGAAGGAGAGAGAGTGTGAAGGAGAGAGAGTGTGAAGGAGAGAGAGAGTGATGGAGGGAGGGGCAGGGAGGGAAAGAGTGACAAACACACACATTTCATAATTCGTAAACAAAACAACATGGCTTTCGCCCGCTAGCGCAGTGCCATGTAATTGCGCCTTGTGTTTGCGTTGCAGCTGCTTTAGTATTGCTCTTGCAGCGAGCCTTGCTTGGAGCTTGGAGCTCGGAGAGAGAAAATCAGGATTTTCCTCACCACGTCCCCTCTCTCTGAATCAGTAATGTCACGCTTGCACATCTGTGCTACAATTTCTGTGAAAGTTTCGTATTTAGGTTATGAATTCACTGTTCCACAAACATTTTTTTCCATGCTAGCTCATTTCAGTATATATTTTAGGCTTAAGTTAAAAAATTGTTCCGACTTAGGTGGTTCTATATATATTTTAGTGTGGTAGGTGGTAGTATATATTTTAGGCTTAAGTGAAAAAATTGTTCCGACTTAGGTGGTTCAGGGAATCAATAGATGTCACTGTAGTGCCTCTGACCAGGAAGTCCTAGTTTTCGATTCCCGACAGGACTTTGAACACTAGCTACATAGCTAGGTCGAATTCAGGAACTGTCTGAAAGAGAATTCCAGCGGCCGGCCATTTGCGTGGTGTTTATTAGAGAAACCACGGAAAACTACCCATCAAGATAGCTGGCCGCTAGAATTCTCATCCAGATAGGGGCTTAATTCTATCTAGCTGTGGAGCTAGTTCCGCAAATCCGCCATCGCCGAGACTCGAACTCTAGGGCATTGCCGCTGCAGAGGCAGACGCAAAGTCAGCCAGTCGGGTGGAAGGAGCTGCCCGGGCCCTTTCCCTTTAAGGAGCGCTGGTTCCGGAGCGGCGTCGCGCCCTTTCGCCTTTTTTGCAGCGGCGCCTGCCCTCTTCATTGCCGCGCCCGGGCGATGAACCCAGAGCCGCGGGAGGGGCAGCGGGGCGCCCAATCCGCTTGATTCGCTCGGATGCCGTCCCGCGCCTCCGCCCCCACCCCTCTCTTGTTTGCGCCGTCTGCTTCGCCTCCGTTTCCGCTGCCGTTGTCGCCTCTACGCCTGCTGTAAAGCATGAGGGGCCGGTTTCATTAAAACTTCTCGCCAACCCTGTTTAAATAATCACAATTAACACTCATTTCGCTATATTCGCGATTAATTTGTTTGTGCTTCACCATGGAGTATGAACCTTGAAGTTAAGAACGTTGTCGTGCTCATATCGAGGGGTTGGTAATTTTCGCGGTGCATTGCATGACGATAACTTTTCGTTGTGCATTCTTTGCATCTGCAGAATTGTAAACTATCTTATACAAGGAGGTTAGAAACGATATGTTCTAAGTTCCTTTGTCGTATCACATGCATACTTTTCCACCAATTGTTATTGCTAAACTATCCGGGTTAAAGATATAAGATGTGTGACTGAATTTATGAATATAAAACAAAACAGTAAGTACAGTGAAAATAAGTGTAACAATAATATTCACATCTACTGCAAACACTGAGTTTAATTTTCTGTGCATATACACTCACATTTTGAAATCGCTTTTATTTTAAACTGTTATGCTTTCTCTCTGCTGATTCACAAGCAGAATTTTCTATTGCTCGTAGCATTGTTTTATGTGGTTGCTCTTAATCCTATTTTGTTTACTACCTTTTTGTTACTATCTTTTAGCAGTTCCGCATGTATGTTCTTCTGCTTTTGGTTTCCATTCCATTCCATTTTAATTGCAGTATGCAGCTGAAGTTGTAAAATTTCATTTTTAAAACAAATATTTTGAAGAAGTAATTGCAATTCCTAATTCATATTCTCTTTCACAACAAGAGTGAATTACCTCGAACGCCTTCATCACACTAATGAAAAGTGGCATTTCTCACAGTTCTTTTACGTTTAGGGTATATATCAAATTTTGCTCATGGTCGCCTCCATTTACTTCCAGCAACTTCCTCTCCCTGGCCGCCGCCCTCTCTAAGGCAAGCAGAACTGAGGCGGAAGCGTGAACGGTGACGGGGGACGGGGTGTGACCATGAGCGGGGGTGGTGATGGGAGAGTGGGGACGGGGGCAGGGACAGGAGCGGGGGCGGGATGTGAGCAGGGTTTGAACGGGGAGAGGTCGAGTGAGGGGGAGGCGTGAGCAGGTGCGTGGGAAGGAGTAGGGTAAGGGTAAGGGGCAGGTGCTGAGATGGAAGCGGGGATAGTGAGCGGAGAGGGGCCGAGCAGAGGGAGAGGCGTGGGGCAGGAGCATGGAAGGGAGTGGGGACGGGAGAAGGGGCGGGTGCCGAGATGGAAGCGGGGATGGTGAACGGGAAGAAGCGGAGCGAGAGGGAGGTGTGAGCAGGGGCGTGGGAGGGATAGGGAGCTGGGAACGGGAGAAGGGGCGGGTGCCGAGTTGGAAGCGGGGAGGGGCCGAGCGGGGGCGCAGGCGTAAGTGGAGCGGGCGGGATCGGGGCCAAGGCCCTGCGCAGGTGTTGGCCGTGGGCCGATCGATGCTCTTCCGCTGCAGCGCCGACGGCGGAGGCGGAGGCGGCGCTGACTTGGGGGTCGTGGGGGCGGCGGCGAACGTCCTAGCGACACGTTGGATTTTCGGCTGGCCGGGAGACGGAGCCACCATGGCTTGTCTTTCACCGCTGAGATTCTATCTAGCTACATAGCTAGTGTCGAAATTCCGCATCTGTCTAGACTAGAACCTCCTCAGAAACGCTGCAGAGGCAACGGTGATGCTCACTCTGAGTGAACTCAGCCGGTCGAGGGGGTCCCAGGAGGAAGCGGGGGAAGCGGGGGTCCTTTGTACGGATAAATAACTGGACCAACTGCCTCGTTTTTTGCAGTATAAGCCCCTTACCCCCCTCGCCACCTTCCTGTCTTGCTCACTTCCACTGCATCCGAAGCTGACATCGTTGCCTCCTCCTCTCGTCTCTCCCATTCGCCCTCATGCCACGTGACGGGCTAGACCAGGGGTGTCCAACTTGCAAGGCGGTCCAACTTGTAAGGGCCACAACTAAAACTGTTATCATGGTTGAGGGCCATATTTCCATTACTCCGGCGATCCACAGCTGACTTCCCCGTATTGTTGGTCTCTCCATTTTGCCCGGCGTCTCTGGAACCGGGGGTGGGGGTCTGTGGAACCATGCATGATACCATGCATAACGCAGTGAAACACATTGGGCTGATTTTGCATGTCTGAATTTACTAGAAAAATCCTTAAACGTAAACTTAACCTATTTGTATATGAAGGGGATGTCGACCAAGCAGGCAGGCGCGTGCGCTAGGTGTATTATATTCTCGCTCGACATGGATAGATGATTTAACTTTTGAGTCAATAACTATTAACCTTTCGCTAGCCACGTTGGAGTCTAAAGACTATTAACTTTTCGCGCGTCACGATAAATGGCACCGCGGGCCAACAGTTGGACAACCCTGGACGAGACCGTATATTTCGCGCCGCGCAGAGAACTCGCAAACTATTGTACTGTTGCCAGAAGAGATTATCCTGCGATTTGTCGTAACGCGCCATGAAGCCTGACACAGTGTCGGTGCCAAACAAGTTCCTGACCATCAGATCAAGAGCAAAACGGAAATTGAGAAACACTCCCTTAAAAGTAGGAATGGCGTATTCAAAAACATTAATAAAAAACTTTAGTGTTAAATTCGAATATTGCATTCGAAGTAATGAAATATAACTTTGAGGTAATAAAAGTATATAAATTGGAATCCATTCTCCCAGGCGGGTTTCCTTTTGGAAGCGAAAACACTGCCATAGCGGTGCTCTAAGCTGGCTACCTGCAACAGCATTTCACTTTCCCTTTACCCGCGTTGGAATGCTACCCCGTCCAAAACTACCAGGGTATGTAAATTGCTGACCAGATGGAAAATGACAGTTTAACTCGTATGTAAATTGCGGAACGACCCAGAGAAGGGCATACGAAAATTGCGGACCGACAATCTCATCCCCTTCCGGGTAAAACTGGAAGACATTTTATTTTCAAAGAATATTTTCATAACCATTGGTTTTAAAACACAACTTCCTTCCCAATTTTCCAGACTTAAGATCAGCATATTTCGTTCGAAATATGTATTGGTCAAAGTTGGTTTTAATTTAATTAAATAATTCGTTGATTCAATTAATTCTGCTTTCCTGCCATTTTATATTCTTTCATTTTCTGAGCTAATATTCCATAACGCTGAACTTTAAATTTGGGCACTCTTCTAGTACTTTCTTTGCTTTTCATTTTGATATAGGTGCGAGTCTAGATGATTTTCAATGATCCACAAGGAAAACCTGGGAAGCAGTGCGATGGCGGTCCCTCTAATGACTACCTTCTCAATCAGTCCTTTTCCTTACCTGAGTTGGTTTTGTTCGCAATTTACATGTAGTAGAATTCGAAAGTAAGTTTCGAAAGAAAATATCAAGGGATTATTTGGTTCACAGTTTACATACGGCCATAACTACTGGCCTGGTTGTGAAGGACATTTGAAGGAAGAACAGTGCCTTGTAACAACTGCAACTCTTGTGTAAATGCCCAATTATCAGAAAAGGATTAAAAAATTACTTTCAGCAACGCAATAATGTTATTTATTTAGTACATGATAAAATCTGATTTTACAGCTAATCTTAAAACTAAGTTTTTTGACTGTTCTTTTTATGTAACTTAAAGATTTGATTGATCCTTTTATTCTACTTTTGATCCATATTTTAAAATCATTTTAGTCAATTTGTATGTACATATGTATGTATGTTCATGTTATAACACATAAAACGTTGTCATGCTTATACGTACCAAATGAGTAGCGAATTGTATGCAAATACAAATTTCGTGCCTAAGACTAATAAAATCATGATACAAATAATTTTCATTCCGAGAATTGTTATCAGGCGATCGTTAATAATTATATTTTTTCGTATTTTGTGAGTGTACTTATCCAATTTCGCGCCCCCTGACTCTCAAAGCGCAGGGCGATCGCGCGCGCTGCCGATGCCTAGCGTCGGCTCTGCCTGCCCCTGCCTGCCGGTTATTGATCGCTCGCTGGAGAACAACTTCACGGCATCAGATTTAGCACCGCCATAGGCCCTCCTCGCGAGAACAGCTTGTTCGTTTGATTCATTGATTATTTCGTGATTGATTATTCTGCGTCAACTTCTATAGACATTAGGCCCGAAAGTGTAATGCTTGTTTTATCATGGGAGGTGGCGATGATCTTCTGGCCAGCGCTGGATCCGGTGCTGTCCTACATGTCGCGTTGCGCGGTTTTCCCCAACCAGGTATCTTCCTCAAGCCAGGACAAGCTCTGAGCTCATGGCAAGTGTTGTAGTAAGGAAATATACGTGTGAAGGTAAGGGGTGAGAATAGGAGGAAGAGAAAGGAAAGATCGTGTGTGGTCTGTGGCCCGTTTGTGAGGGTACTGCTCCGGCATTCGATTGGCGTTGATCGCAGAACCTACGGAAAACTTCCCATCTGAGCTGCCGGCCTTTCGAATGCTTGTCCAGACAGCGGCAGAACTCGACCCTGTTCGTAGATATTGTCGAAAATCCTGCCCCCGTCGGCACTGTTAACTCTAGGTACCGGGTTCGTTCAGAGGCACTGCAATGACATCTGTTGATACCTTGAGGCACCTAAGTCGTCTGTATGTTGTTCATGTATGTTGTTCTTAAAGGCAAGTCGAAATGCTTGCACCTCCAGAAGAAATCGTTGGGATGGGTGCTCATTCCCTGTGTCGTGAGATAGGTAAAAAGGACGCACGAGAATCAAGGAAGAAAAAATGTATGCGGAAAGTACGAGACTAATGTAACTATTTTCATACGACGCTAAATTAATAACAAACTTTATATCTCGCTTACGAACTTTTGGTTTCTACACATTTTGACGTTCGAAACAATTCGATGTGCCCACATTACTTGGCAGTTGTATCAGCTTTTCTGAAGATAAACGCTGTAATATGTGAATATTTATTTTCTTCGAGAAATCCGGAAGTCTAGAGATGAGTTATTGATGAATTATCTCGTAGCAAAAATTGGGCTCAGCCGGGATTTGAACCCGGGACCTCCTGCACCCAAAGCAGGAATCATACCCCTAGACCACTGAGCCCCTTTGATGGCGTTGATTCATGCATGTAAATTCTAGGTATTAAATGTCGTTTAAATGTTAAAATATGGAAATGTGCATTATTAATTTCGTAAAAAGTGTAATGGTGTATCAAGCAAAATTACCTTATTTTCTGAAAATAACATTGGTCTTTTTTCAGAACGCAATATACCGTGTGAGTATGAATGTAAGAACATCTGGATCAGCATTTTATTTGCGAAGATGAGAAGGGGAATATATTGATAGAATATAGTCATAATTACTTTTACTGTAATTCATTAGAGCTTGTTTGTTTCACGAAACGAAGTTTAAACTGTATATATTCTAGAAGAAATCGATACATGTTTTTGTACGCAATTTAAGATACACATTCAGAGATTTATTTTTAATTCGGGTTGGTCGAGCACATACCAATAATATATAATAATACTCTCAAATAAAAAAAACAGCTTTGATGTATGAGTGTATTTAGTGGTTTCAAAGCAAATTATTCTCTTTACTGTTTTTAATTAACGTCTCATTAATTACGAATAGCTTCTTTAATTCCAGTGTATTAAAATTCTGAAAGAATTATTATGGAATCTGTTAACAAAAAATTTAGATTTATGACAAAGATAGCATTTATATCCCTAGGTATTGCAATATTTTTTAAACATCTAGATAAGCGTTTTTCTACCTTTCTTAATCTTCAACATCAAGAAATATGTGTATCTCGTCACACACCCAGATTATCTTACACGGTATTCTAGAATAAAAAATATTTGATATATAGTATGGGTCATAAATATAATTTATTGCGAGAAAATTATTTCAATGTAATGAAAATATGATGTATATATTTTGTGGCTCGATAATAAATTATATAAAAGAGTGAAAAATGGTTATATTTTTTCCACTTTTTAACAGGAAATCGTTATCCGAAAACAGCTTTTAAGGGCAGGATAAAAGAAATCGTACGGCAATAAAAGCTATTTGAAAATTACTTATTTGCAAGAAAATGCGTTGTAATCAATGTTTTGCGATATCAAATAAATTGTTATGTAATAAATTATTCATATCATATAATTGACGTAATCCAACTACCATAAAATGCACGCGGTAAAACACGTTAACATGTTTAGGTCCGAGAGGGCGACGTTTGCTTTCAGACTCTATCTGCAGTTTCTCCTCAGTCCACATTTGCGGCACGTGGGGTTTGAGTACAGACGACTTATTTAGTTGTTACATAGCATTATTTTTCCAAAATACATGTTTTCTGAACATGTTGTTGCTAGATGGATGTGAAAACCAACATTTTTCAAATGAAATAAAATTTTCAAAACTTGAAAAGAAAAAATGTGAAAAATTGTTGGAATAGTAATTTATTATCCGACTACAATAAAGAGATAGTTTATCTACGCGACAATTACCTCACAAGTGCGGAGCGAGTGAGTTATCTAAAGTTAACAGTATGTAAAGTTACTTTTTAAACGCAATATTTTTATTTAATTATGTACTAATATTTGATTTTAATTGTTTTATTAAAATACAAACTAAAAATATGATGTTAGATTATTTATGATTTAATATTGATTCTCTGCACTTCGGGCTTAGGTGCCCATGATAGTATATTTTTCATCCAGAGATAGAAATGTACTGTGGTAACGTTTTATTAAGCATTTGAGAAGGGGTTATAATTAAAAGAATATTTATTTCATTAGCAATTAATAAATGCCGCCCATACATTTTGACAGCTTTTAACATTAAATTATAAATAAATTCATATACAATATTACATTCAGTACATTTATTTATTTATTTATTTATTTATTTATTTATTTATTTATTTATTTATTTATTTATTTATTTATTTATTTATTTATTTATTTATTTATTTATTTATTTATTTATTTATTTATTTATTTATTTATTTATTTATTTATTTATTTATTTATTTATTTATTTATTTATTTATTTATTTATTTATTTATTTATTTATTTATTTATTTATTTATTTATTTATTTATTTATTTATTTATTTATTTATTTAATGGGTAATTATTACAAACAAATTAGCTTGAACCTATGTGGCTAGGCCGAAGGCCTTTAAGCCATTACAATACGTACATCCTTTCGCGTTCTAATCTTTCGAATTCTGATATTCACCCCAAACGGGGGTGAATACCAGGGGGGGGGGGGTCCGAAGCCTTGGAGTTCAACCTACTATGATTTCACGATTTAGAAACAATGAAGCAGACATAACGGTGTAAACCGTGCGGCCCTGCCTGACACGATGAGTACATTTATAAAAAGGTTGTCTTAAAATTCGAACTCAAACAACTGTAGCATTTCATTCGAAATTGGGGCCGAGGTCGAATTTTCTACGAGCGAGGCGGGCGCAGGGGTAGGGGTTGCGTGACAGAGCGCAGTGAGGTGATGCACATTGTAGTGTATATGGCTACAGGAGCTCTGATTACATATTCACCGAAGGTTCGTTACATATTAATGCGCGATATATACCACTACGCCAGCTGTCGTGATAGGGAAGTTCCGTGTGCGGCAAAGCAACGCGATTGCGTAGTGGATGCAGAAGGGAGCTAGTAATCAACGGACGTTCGCCCTGTAAGGTAGTGGATATCGCACGTGATTGATGAGAAGTATTGTCATGTGGACTGGAGGAACGTTTAGGTGAATGGGTTATATTAACTCTATTCGATTACATTTTCATACATGTACTACTGAGACTCATATTTGTTGTTACTATATATATATATATATATATATATATATATATATATATATATCGAAATTTTAATAGAATTTCACGTTTAGGGGAGACCTTGATATTTTTAAGAGCTATCTATCCAACTGTCTGAGTGTCTGCATATCTGTTAGTAAAGCTCCCTAAACTGTTTTTTTTTTTCAAAATTAAATTCTAGTGTTAATGTGACTACCTGGGAATTTGACCAGCAATTTTTGGCGGGGGGGGGGGGGATTTTTACAATATGAAGCACTACACTGCATTTTCAATATATTATCAGAAAAAACTCTTTTTCATTAATTTTAGAGCTCAAGTAGAATGTAAGTTTTCAAGTCAGGACTCAGTCAAAATACTTGGGATGCATTAGGAACTTTAGATGGTAGTGACTCAAACACATTATTTACTTTTGTGAAGCGATAGTATTATTTCACGTTATTTGTAACGAATGGCGGTGGGGAAATTTATTTCCCCGAAATATTTTTTTTAATGCTCTAATAAATATTGAAACCTTTTTTGGGGTTCAGATTATTTTATCCGTACAGTTGTACATTTATTATCATTGTACGTAAACCGTTACAATTATTGTTTTTTTGTCACAACACTAGTTTTCATTGCTAGTCACATAAACATTAATGTTATTAACGGTTTTTTATCACATATATAGTTGAACATTAAATAATGTACTAATAAGATACAAATGATAATGGAATCTAGAATTCAAATACTGTTACAAGATTCTATGACATAAAGTCCACCATTTGATACTTTATGAAATATTCTTTCAAAATTGTTGATTTAGATTTGGACATCTACTACGTGTATACTATCACAATAGAATACATTGTGTAACTATTTGAGAATACGTGCATTAGTATTTATATTATCCAAGATTAAATGTTGTAGACTGTCTACTTTAAGCGAGTAACTTGAGTAAACGCCACAACCGACGTCATAATTATTCCAAGTAGTGCATCGCTGTTAACTCACGGAAATCAGTCATATTTTTCGCAAATGAACAGTTTCTGCCCTGTTCAGCAGACTGCGAATGAATATTTATGAAATCATTATTGTGATATTCTCGTTTCATATGCATGCTTTAAACTGCTCAGAATCATGATTAATACTCTGAGTATGATCTGGGTATGTTTGTTTCATCTTTTCCTCCAGTGTTTTTTTTAAATACTGGTTGCGTGACTTCAGGTAGATTCGCAGTGTGCAGTTGAAGGTGATATATCTAAAACAAGTAAACCACTGTTGCAACAATTGAGTTCTTGCGATAAAATGAGAAGCTTTTTATTTGTAGAATATGGCCAAGGGTATGAATCAGAGAAAATGTTACTGTTACGACTAACATAGTCTTTTTATTTTGAACGGACATGGCCAATTCCATTCCGAAAATACAAAGTCAGTTCTGATTATTTTCTGACTGTATAATACACTAAGGAAAGATAATGATTTTGTGTCACTTATAAGGCTTTACAGAAAACCCCGTATTGGCTCCATTGCCTCAAACAAATTTGTAATGTATAATTTTGTATGATATGCTATACTGAATTACCAGGCGCAATGCAATTTACAACACATTTAGTCTGATCCATCGCGCATATGTTGTTCTAGGCCCTTGGAACGCTGTTTTCAGTTCCCCCAGTTCAGTTCATCGAGGTTATGTATAGTGTGCCTCAGCCCGTAATCAACGGAATAAGACCTTTCTCGACCTTCTGTTTTATTGAGGAACAATGTAACTTGCTCCAACTTAAAAATACTCTACAAGCTTAGATTACTATGTCCGGAATACAGAAATGAAGCAATTCATTTCAATTCAATTAAAGCAATTACGTAACGTTTTCCTTTTTTTTCTGAAGTTTCGGGTCTGAATCTTCGCGGGATAGAATTGCGCTGATTTTCCTCGTTCATTATCTCGAAGCTTGGTGTTGCTGCGATATCATAACGCACTACTGTATAATAACCATGTAAGTTACACTTTTCTTTATATTTCTCTTTCAAGAGTCCGAGAGGATTGCAATGGTAGTGTCGCTAAGATTAGGATGTAGGATGACGTCATTGTATCAATATTCTGTTTCGTGACGAGAGTGCTGAACATGTCATGTTCGTAGCGGGAGTCTTTTCTTTAAGATTAATACACTTCAGAATTGAGAGATTCTTGCATTACGTCTGTGTGTAAATTCGCCACAGTCCTTTTGTTGCATTTGTGGAGAGTATACGACGAAATGAAATCACAGAGAAACACTTTTTAAATTCGATTGAACTATAATAATCATAAAACATATTATTAGGATCTTATGAAGTAATTATGGGCATGATACAGTATTTTCTCTGATTTACGAACACTCCAAATGGACGCTAAGAGCATAGTTTCTTCTTGCACTGTGAAATAAAAATGAAATCCGTTTTCTGCATCTTCCACATCGAGGGTGTCGATGCGGTATCGCTACTCTTTGGAGGGCGAGGGGTCTGCAAAATGCATTATTAATGCATGCGGCCGGATACGTAAAGCTTTCACGCCAGCTCGTACAGGCCGGGCATTTTCCAATTTTCAGACATGAATTTTAATGGTCCATAAATGCGAGCCTACCGAATGTAGTTTACATGTTCTCGTATTCGAGAATGAAGTATGAGGACGTAAGCGGGGGGAAGAATTTTAAGATAAGAATTCAAAGTTAGGTAACGATGTAACGCCCACTCTTGCCACAAGCCGGAAGTAAGCGCTTTGCTATCGATGCCCCTGTCAAAGGAATGAGAGTAAACGAGATTTCGTCATGTCAGGCCCTCCCTGAACCTGTGGATTCAGTTTTATCTTATCCCTTTCCATTCAGGCCTACTCCGACGCTTTTGAACGATGGCTGTAGTCGTGGATTTTCTTCGGGGGTGTGTGGAAAAAGAGAAATATGAATTATTATAGATAATAAACTAGACTTTACACAAAATGGTAATTATTGAAGTGATTAAATAAACAATACATTATACATCATTATATTTATAGAACGAATAAATAACTAAAATACTCTCGTAGAACATTGAAATAAATGAAATATTGTAACGAAGTACCCTTCACGACTACATACTAGAGTTTATACAGTATAATAGTTTTAACATACCTAAAATATCAAAAATGTTTCTGTTCAATTAACCAAGACCTTAATAGCATGTATTTAATGTCGGGCGGTCTCTTCCTTGTAGCCGTGCTGTCGCAAAGGGGCAGCGGTGTCAAAAGTAGTGACGCGCAAGGTATGAGAATTAATTCGGTACGTGCATTACGAAAGAGCGAAAACACAATCAGTATTTGCATTTTACAGTCAAAATTGAAACTGATTGTTTTCATATTTTTTCCGTGTTCCCGGATGTTTAACAAAACCCTTCAGTCTCACTTGGCCTGAGGGATAGTTTTCTTTCAATATAGATTCTACGTAATCGATGTAATTTCTTATTATTAATGAAAAAATAACTGATAAAAAATTAAAGAAACATTATTTTTATTTAAAAAATAAAGACATTACTATTTAATTATATTCTATTCTATTTAATAACCAAAATTGTTTCTTCTATTGTAATTGAATGAACACAATGTAATTGAATTGCCCTATCATGACTGAAGGAACACTAAATAAAAATGTCTGCAGATTTTCTGAAAATATATATTAAAGAGTTAATTTTAAATATTTCCTATTTTTCTAAATCCAGATTCTGTGCAATCCTCCTTTCTTTTTAGAAAAAAGTAACCTGTGTACACTCAATAAGTGCGATGCATTGAGAAGCTTGTTGATCAGATGAAAGATTTTACTGTATGCGAGGTGGATAATGACCCGTCTAAAGTACATGTGGTATCTGGTAGAGCGAAATATTGCTTGAGAATCAATGTAAAAAGAGTTAATTTAAAAAAATGAAAAGTATACGTGATATTTGATACGAAAGAAGATACAAGTTTGCTTTCTTGGCTACGACCTTGGCTGAGTGTAGACGCATGAGATATATCCAAAGCCTCATTACTGTAGAACGTTATGAATCAAAACTCTCCGCTAATTCCGCTTCAAAGTTCAAGTGGCAATTTTCTACTAAATTATCCGTGAAAAAATGTATAGAATAGAAGACGACGCGACAATGAGAGAAGTCATTTGTATAATTTTGGGACTGTTAATTCACATATATGGGTTTTAATTGTTTATGTGTAATGGCTTGTAATACAGCTCCAGGAACAGAATTAATATTTATTGGCTGCCAAGGGCATACGTTCAGAAATATTAAGAGTCGTGGCTTTTTTATTTACTTTAGTTGGTTCAACGTGCATCTGTTAGATTTTTTAATATTACTACACTGTCCAGTTGAACTCAACATTATTGTTCTATTTTAAAACAAAATGAGTTCTGAGGGCTTGAAACGAATGCTCACGAAACTGTCGTGTGCATCACGCGAATATTGGATCATAATTCTGGTCATTGAATACGATAAAGTATTTCAATGCACTTTTTCTTAAAAAGCTTTAATAGTAATTAATAACAATAGAAATAGTGTGTGTGTGTGTGATTAGTGTCATAGTTGTCAAGGAAGACGTTTACAGCATACATTCCTCAACTTCCTGGGAACGTATTTTCTCTAGTGGCCTTTGCCTTCTACTGGGATAAGAGAGAGAGGAGGGAAGCGCGGGAAAGTAAGACAAGAAGAAACCAGAAGAAGAGAAGCGAAGACGAGAGGGGGGAATGGGAGGAGAATCAGACAGGGAGACAGAGGGAGAGTGAGGGAGCGAGAGAGTGAGGGAGGGAGCGAGAGAGAGAGGGAGAGAGAGGGAGGGAGCGAGAGAGAGAGGGAGAGAGCGAGGGAGAGAGCGAGGGAGAGAGCGAGGGAGAGAGCGAGGGAGAGAGAGGGAGGGAGCGAGAGAGAGAGGGAGGGAGCGAGAGAGATAGGGAGGGAGCGAGAGAGAGGGAGGGAGCGAGAGAGAGAAGGAGGGAGCGAGAGAGAGAGGGAGGGAGCGAGAGAGAGAGGGAGGGAGCGAGAGAGAGAGGGAGGGAGCGAGAGAGAGAGGGAGGGAGCGAGAGAGAGAGGGAGGGAGCGAGAGAGAGAGGGAGGGAGCGAGAGAGAGAGGGAGGGAGCGAGAGAGAGAGGGAGGGAGCGAGAGAGAGAGGGAGGGAGCGAGAGAGAGAGGGAGGGAGCGAGAGAGAGAGGGAGGGAGCGAGAGAGAGAGGGAGGGAGCGAGAGAGAGAGGGAGGGAGCGAGAGAGAGAGGGAGGGAGCGAGAGAGAGGGAGGGAGCGGGAGAGTGAGTGAGAGAGATATGGATAGCCAATTATAGATGGAGAGTTGTTTACTATAATCTTCGCTCGACCCCCGCACAAGCCAGCGGTCTTTCGCTCTCTCGTCCGCGACAGAAGACGTGGGTTCCGCGCCGGCGCGAAGCCACCGCGCGGCGCCCTCTGGCGGCGAGCGATCGCCGCTCGTCTGCCCGTCTCATTAGTCGGAGTAATGAACCTCGCGTCACCCGCACACCCATCGGCTCGAACCCCGCCGCACTGTGGGTCGGATCGAGAACAAGCGGACAAAAATACTGTGCAAACTGTTATCGTGATTAATTCATATGAAACAGCCTGACATAAATTCATGATCGAAAAGGGAAGCAATATTTTGCATTTGAAAGAATGTAAATTTAGTTGCTCTGTTCCAGATTTCAACAATATTAATAAAAGATACACATTTGCCAATTTTGTACATTGATTAGAATCTCCTTTTGCATTCTTTGGCGTTGCTCGCCTTCCTTATGCTAATACAATCCAAACTATCTTTAGCCACGCGGTGACTTGTTTAGCTCTTACTCTCTTTGAATAGCACAAAAAGGAATGGTTTATGAGGAAATGTTTCAGATGAACGCGCGGGGACATGCGCTCTGAACCACAAACTAAGACGAACTGAGTCACGAAAAAAGGGGATACTAATCGAGCCAACGCTCGGTTCTGGGAAATGAATGATTGAGCCTCGCAGGTAAGCGGTCGCCTCTGGTGCAAAAAATTTACAACGCGTGGATGAAAACTCGTTCAAAATGTTGACAGAAACATTAATTGAAAACGAAATATAGCGAATGAGAAAAAGGAAAGATCGCGCGCGGACCGTGGCCCGTTTGTTAGGGTACACCTTCAGCATTCGCCTGGTGTTGATCGGAGAGACCACGGAAAACTATTGATCAGAGTAGCCGGCACCTGGAGCAGCTGAACTCGACCTAGCTAACTAGCAAGTGTAAATAACCCTGAGACCGTCGAGACTGGAATACTAGGACCTCCCGGCCAATAGCACAGCAGTAATATCAATTGATACCCTGAGCCCCCTCATCCGCCTTCAGGTGTTTCCCCTTTCCGAAATAAGTAATTCCTGTGGTGGTTCACCTTCATGAAAGGTGGTATGTGGAGGGGAGAAAAAAGAGGCAAGGGATTATAGCGGACTCGCACGGCTGAAATCCCAAAATCGATAGCATAGCTTCGGACAGAAGGGCCGAGGGTTTGATTCCTTTCGGTGACATGGAATTGTAGGTCCACCAACTACCGTCTTACCTCATCTTATCGTCCCTGGCCTTTCAGGGTGGCGTAGGAGTGTAGTGCTTGTGGCATGTACGCGGAGCACCTCGACAGCTCCTTTTCCTTGTGCCAGTCTCTGCACAGGTAGCAGCGTGGGAACAGTATCGCCAGGTTGCGCGCAGAACGGCCCCCTGGGACTGAGGTGGCGCTACCTAGGGGCAAACCACTTCTCCCCTGTTGCGTTAATGCAGGACCAAGCCGATAGGTGCCCATGGGGTTTGCTTGATCGTGGCGAGAGAAGGCAAGCGAGTAGATCGGACACACAGCACGTTTACCATGGAAGGGAGTAGATGCCGAAAAGTAGGCCGGTTAGAGGTCTTCGTGTTCAAGTATTGTATTTGCATCGCCTTAATTTAGTAGCTTTAAGAAAACTATATTTATAAAGTGAAAGTACAGTTTGTCCCCTCTTCGTGAAGTTTGTTCTTTTGATATAATTCATTAGTTAAGATTTTTTGGATGTGTGTGCCACAAAAGTATATACTACTACGGTAGTTCGTAAGGGAGTTGTGAGAAGTCTAGCAACGAATCTGTGACGACGTGCGTACTTGCCATTCGCAAACTCTGCTTGTGCGCGTTTGGACTCTCTCACGCCACCCCGTCATTAGAGTTTGAATAAGGTAAACTAGTCGGGCCTGTGCAAACATTCTACACATTGTAAACAATAGTTTTAAACTGGTAAATACCGCACGGAGTCGGTCCGATTCGTACCGGAACGGAGTTTCAAATGGCGTGGGTCTAAATAGCGCATTACATCTTATTGTATGGGGGTAACATGTAATATGGCTATTTATTAAAAACAGACAGGCATACCCGTGCAATTAGATTGCCCAGAATATGAAATACGCAATTTACTTTTTAAATAGATTTCGAGAGTTCAGACGTTTCGTCAGCACTTTTACCACTCCTGCTACGGCGTAGGGAATCCAGAAAATATAATTATTCATAAATGCAGTAGAAATTTCAAAGACGACTAACATTATAGTTGATTTTCAGACTTCGAAGTATAAATGAATAATTCTACCGGGTAGGATAAATTGCGCACGATCTTTCTTTCATCTTCCTTGTCCGGTCCTATCCCTTACATACACACACACTTACATACACTACACTACCACTCTTGTCGGGAGATCAGTCGGGACCTTAGAGTATGTCCCGGCTGGTGCGGTGCCTCGCTGGTGGGGGAAACCCCCCTACCCGACAGGTCAGCGCCGGATCGCACCAATGAGAGGGGGAAGATCACCACCACCTCCATATGGAAGAAACATACACTACACTAGTGGGTCCAATGACCTTTAAAGTTGACGCTCCCGGAATCACTAATCAATGAATCAATCAGTCAATTTTGCCCTCTTTTTCGCATCTTTCAAACCACCGTGCTGCGCGGCGCGGAGTGTAATTCTCCGCCCGATGATCCGCCTCGCGAGCGAGAAAAGGCCCTTTCTTACATAATTTACATGCAAACACTGCAGATTTTAATGAGCGGAGTGTTTTGCATTGAGCGCTGTTGAATCGAGTTCCAATTTGCTAGATAAAGAAGACATGAATAATAACGCCCCTGGAGCAGATTAAACGCTTCCGTTGGACCAATTGAGAATCCATTTGATGGTGCGCTCTCTCGAGCTGGTGGTTTGCTGGGCGAATCGATTCCCGGGTGTGCTTGACATATTCCATTGAAATCGATGTGCGGTGTAGACGAAAATGTAGTTTATGTGACGGTGCAGATGCTGCTTTCAGCGAGTCTGGGGAGGGAAAAAGGTTAAATTTGATCAAACTGATATGGTCGAATCGATTTTAATTTATTTTAACATATTTAATCTTACTGATGAACACTATTTATAGACATTCGTTAAAGAATCACGTTATGTAATTAATGCCACCACATACACAGAAAGTAAGTTTGAAATAATACAAATACGGAAAAGAGAGAACATTTTGTAATGATGCGCGAACAAATTGCGAATATTCCGCAGACAAACACTTATTACAGGGCCCTGGTAATGGAGAAGTGGATAAATACCAGATGTTAAATTTAGAAGAAAACTCTATCACGTGATGTAGGCAGAATTCATGTTTTGTGGGTCCTTGTTACCTAAAAATCGAATGACGGTGGAACGTCTGCTCGTCCGTACATCCAACCGCCCATCCGTCTGCCCGACTGGTTGTCTGCCTGTATGTCCGTCTGTGAACAACACAAGCAGCTAAAGCGTTCAGCCTCTTTCTTCCAAAATTGATATTCTTCAATCGATCTGGCTAATGTCGTCACCCCTTGAATTTGAAACAAAAATTTTAATTTTGGGGAGTACTTTACATGTAGTCCCTGAGATATTCCTACAACTGCAATTAAGAAAATAGAGATTTTTCTCTTAATAAAATGTGTTCCTGAAGATCGATTTTGAAATAAAGTCATGTATAATTTTTAGAAAAATTGAGTACGTTTTGCGTAATTTTGCGTGAAATGACGGGCGAGATATTACGTGCTGTTTTAGGACACTAGTTCTGTTATTCAGCGATGAACTGAATGATATATAATTAGTAATTTCTCTTGATGCACTCGATTGTATTACACTAGTATCTAGTTTCTATCAACAACTTCTACCAAATGAGTGTTTTATTGATAACATTTGATCGTTAGGAGTAGAATAATAATGAAATCAATTCTGTCTATTGTGTAGATCTATGAAATCACCGTGTAATAAAATCAGACTGTGTAAAAGAACTTTAATAAACAAATTATTTGTCATATATCCAGCAAATGATTTACTTTTGAAATAGCGTGCTAGAAAATAGAGGTGGGTACTGAGTTCCAAGTAGTTCCATCAGAGCATATGCAAGAGATTATTGAAATTTTAATTGTTTTAATATAGCAATATATTTACGGAAACGTGATAAACGTGACTACGCACCACCGCATATTTTCATTTACCATTTCAGTTATGTTACTCTTTTTTTTCGTTGACGAGAAATATCATAGAAGAATCCAGGTGCATTGTGCAACAATCATTTTTAATCTCCCTGAAACTATTTCGAATTCGAATTCTCATTTACACATTGTTTTCGACTTCAGTTCACGAATCCAGTAGTGGACTTCTGTTCGTGCTAATCCACAACGGGATTTCATCTTTACTTTTCATGATCCGCTATAAGATATAATAAGAATCATCTAAGAAATCTTACCCCTTTTATGAGATGCCTCATGCATTTCTGTCTTATTTCGTCTAATTTACTCGTGCCTTTTTTTTAGAAGCGTGATTTAATCCAAGATAAAAAAAAAGATTAGCAATCATTCGAAAGTCACCTAAAATTATCTTACAGATAAAGTGTAATCACGCACTGATCTGGACAATTCCTAAAAGATTTTCTAACTGATACTTCAAGGACAACATTTCGTACACAGTAATAGGGTGAATGAGAGGGAAACTGAAAACCGAAGTTTCTCCTCCAGTAGACATAAACCGCAATGAAAAAAAAAATAGTGTATAAATAATCAGAGAATCCACGTTAATTTTCTAAAAATCTCCTGGAGTGCATACGTGTTACATCTATAGCTTCGAGAGTGCCTTCCCCACCCAAAACGTCCCCAAAGGTAGCTGTCAGACGCAAAGCTGCAATAAATCCCGCCATCGCAGGAGCTGGCTCTGTTGTTTGACGTTCGCTTCACTTGGCGGGGCCATCGCTGTGAGTTAGAAGTCCCGTACGTTCCGATTCTGGCTCAGCCCGGGCGCCGAGGCTTGACGCAGGCTGTGTTGTTGCATGATAAATCATGTAGATTTAATCCGCGCTGTCCGGGGTGCGACCAATACGTCGCAAACTGCGCGTTTCGGCCGCGTCGCGTCGAGGCTGGCAGGCGGGCGAGAGTGGGCGGGGCCCACATCACGCGGAAGGGGGTGGGGGGCGAGGCAACGCGACGCTGTATCTTCAGTATCTTTCAGTTTTTCAGCTGTTCAGTAAGTTCGATATACGACGTTTTGTGTTTGCATTCTCCTGGTATGTCAATATTTTCATAATTTCATTACTATTACTGAACATAACATTATTTAGACATTTAAAACGCCGAGGGTTGAGGTTTAGAAATACATTTTTGCTTCCTACTCAAACACGTCTACTGATTTTTGGTTTAAAATGTAAAGTAGAGGGCCCCAGACGTATTATAGCTTTAGTTCGTCAGGTTTATAATATAACAAATTATAATAATATCATTAATGGAATCAACGCTCACCTGCCGCGCTTTGTTCACTACATTTCCACGTCCAACTGTATATAGTGGGTCAGTATTATTGTACTTTTTAATTATATTGTTTTTTGTTTATTTTCTTAATTGGATTTAACTGGGTCATACCCAAACCTAGTTATAATATATATGTATATATATATGTATATATATATATGTATATATATATATATATATATATATATATATATATATATTGAAACCCAGAATATGTGTTTCATTACACTAATTAAATCACTAGTGTAAGAAATTAATCGCTATTTTGAACTGCGCGGTGCGCGCGCTGAGCGCGGCACGCCGGGGCCGGCGAGCAACCGCTGCCACCGCCGACGGTGCCCCCGCCGCCGGGAGGCTAGCGTGTGAATTTCGGTTGGAACTGGGCACCGCGCACGTGCAAAAGTTCGTTACGAGAATCGCGGACGAGAGCCGTTGGCAGAGCGCTGACCAGAGAGACGTTAGCAGAGCGGCGACGAGTGCGGACGTGCGGCGAGAGTTCTCCGCCGGTGTATGGACGCATATAACATTGCGACGTATTTTACGTGCTATTAGGAACCGCAGAGTGATTGACGTGTAAATAGAACATTAGAAGTATCAGTATAGTGAAAGATTAGTGTTGGTAGAATAATTGATGTTGTTCTTATTAGTTGGCGCGGTGGAAACATTCTTGAAATTGCGCGGTACAAAACTGTGACCAGTATACAGAGTAGGCGCGGGTTGTGTAATTGAACCCACTGACGGACAGTGATTCGAGGAAGGTGCGAAGCCGAGGCGTCAAGATTCTGATCGGGGAAGAATTGCTGGAGCATCGGCCGTGGGCGATTGCCACGCCACCCGGCGCTGACGGCCCGCAGCAGTAGCAGAGGTCGACAATCCTGTCGGCGCGAGCGGTCCTACGAGCATCATAGGTATTCGATCGGGGCCCCGCAGGTATGAGAAATGCATTTCACTCTTAATCTTGGTACCAAGGCAGAGTGTAAAAACGTTGTCTGATTATGTAAATGACAAATTTGATTTAAAATAAATCTTGTTTATAATTGTATTTCAATTTATGATTAACCACCCCAACGTTGCACCAACTTACCCAGGGACCCATTCACGTAAAAGATACCCTCTCTTAGTGTTGTATTGCAGTGAAAATACCCGGCACCACCAGGTATGTCACAGCTGGCGCCCGAACAAGTGGAAAACGTATAGTTAAGAAATGTGGCCCTAGGGAAATTGGTGAAATGTTGGAAAACAATGTGCATGTAATTGTTGTATAGTAATGCAGGGTATAGATGAGAAGCAGGCAGTGCAAAGTGTATATAGAGTACAAAAAAAAAAAAATAACAATACATGTGTTAGCAAAAACATGCACAAGTCAAGTAAGCATAATGAAATGTTGATAATTACAAAAATGTTGTTGCGTAATTAATTGCGGGCTGACATAGGCAATTATTTGTGTGCATCCAATATATAGTTAATATTGTAGTTACTGAGGTTATGAAGGCTATACATGTACATGCTACAAATAATATAATGTAATAGAATTTCAAAATTTTGTAAGACATATTAATAATATTTGAACTGCTTGGCAATTTTTTATAACATGGAAATCAAAGAAATGGGGAAGTAGTAATAATTCTTATGAGAATATAAAGGTGGTTAATAGTGTTGTACAAATTATGCACAAAATTGTTTTTTGCTGGGAACATTCACTCAGTAGTGCACTATCTATTGGTGATGGTAAAGTGTGAGGAATTTATTAGAAAAGATACCAGGTTGGGAAATATATACCAGCAGTGTGAATGTTTGTTGTGAATATCTATATGATATTATTGAGGAGAATTCAGGGAGGAGATATGACATGCAAATGTGAATGATGATTATGTACATAATATAGCAATAAGTGCGTTGAAAAGTAATTTCAATTAATAAGGGATTTATTATAATTTGAAAGCATTTTTGTGTAATAGTATTAATGAGTCTATTAGCAGTGTATATGTGTTTCAATGGTAATAATATTACGTATTGTACGGATTAGGTTTATGCATTGGTAGGTGAGTGGAAATTTATATGGCTATTGAATTAGTGTTATTGTGTTTTGGTGGTGAGTGAGGATTGTCCGTCATTAGTTAGCAATTGAAATAGGTGTGAATTAATCCATTCACGAAGGATACAGCGTTGTAGCGGATATAGTTACTTCATAGGATAACTGTGATATCGTTGGTAAATGAGGCAAGTGGAAAATTTGTGCGGTATTTTAGTGTAGTGAGAATCGATCGGACAGCTCAAAGCAACAGAATGGAGGCGCAAAATGTAGTGCTGGACCGGGAAGAAAAGGCGGATGAAGTAGGGGAAATAGATGTAGGAATCGATAACAGCCGGTCATCGGAAAGTAGGGATAGTGGTATTGGAAGTCGGTTGGATGATACGTTAGGGGACAGCTTCAATAAAGATGTACAAGTTGCGTCCACACCGATGATTCAGGTAGCAGGAAATCCAAATCGGGGGGGTGGAGAAGATAATAATTCAGGTATTATGCAGATGATGATGAAGATGCTCGAACAACTGAATGGGAAAATGGATGAACAGAGCAGGAAAACAGAAGAGCAGATTAAGGAGTCGGCAGAGGATCAGAAGAAGTCGGCCGAAGAACGGGATAGGAAGATATTGGAAGAACTGAATAGGAAAGTAGAAGATCAGAAGAAGTTGGCCGAAGAACAGAATAGGAAGATATTGGAAGAATTGAATGGAAAATTTGAAGAACAGAGTAGGAAATTAGACGAACAGAAATTATTCACAGAGGAACAGATTAGGAAGCTGGCAGAAGAACAGAATAGGAAATTAGATGCAATAGGGGGGCGAATAGGACGCGCCGAAGAACAAATTGAGTTAACGAAGAATGAGATGACTAAAATCGCGGAGCGGGTAGAAAGTCACGAGCAACGGACCGCTGAAGAATTAGGGAAACAGAAAAAGGAGTTAGAATCCCAAGTAATCAATCTGGGGGGAGAATTAGAAAATAAGCTATATCAGCAATTAGATGTTAAAACTGCCATGCAGGACGAGAAAATTGAAAGGATGCAGTTAGTAGTCAAGGAAGAAATGCAGGAGAATAAGCAGGAATGCGAAGAGAAGGTTGTGTTACTACGAACAGAGATTGAACAAATAAAAGAATGCAAGGCATCCCCAATTGCAGCAAGTGGGACGGTACCATTTACCCCTCCAAGATCACTAAAATTTTCAGGAGACGGGAAAGAAAATCCATGTATATTTATGAAGGCAGCAGAACGACATCTAGATGTTATCAATACTTCGGAAAGGTGTAAAATACAATTATTATATTTAATGTTAGAAGGCAACGCAAGGATATGGGCCGATACATTTGATAAGTTTCCCGAATCAGTAAAGGCATTTAAAGATCGATTCCTTGAGCGGTATTGGAATGAGGAAATTCAAATTAATTTTAAAATCAGCTTAATGAATAATCATTACAACCAGTCAATGGGAAGTTTGCGGGAATACGCAACAAGGCGTATTATGGAATACAAAACGCTATCCCCACCGATGAGCGATCAGGAAATAATATGTGTATTGACAAGACAGTTCCCAGTTACGGTGCAGAATCTTTTACGTAGTGTGCAGCACACCGACCTGGAAAGATTCCAGAATGTGTTAGGAGGGTACGACTTGACATTTGCAGGCGTACCAAAGAACAGAAATGAAGGGAATGTTAATATGGTTAGATCGGAACGTAACCAGGGGCAAGGGAATGATAGGAGCAACGATTACCAGAGAAACCAACGCGGAAGAGGGGGAGACGGATGGAGACCAGAGCCGGGGAACCAGAGACCGGACTGGAACAGATCCAATTCAAACCATACGGAGACGCGAGGCGGGGGCGGGAATGCACCCGACCGATTAGCACAGCCTAGCACAAGTAGTGATCAAGGACACTATTTAAACTAATAGAGTCCGCGGTGATAGGTGGCCCCATTGCGGACGCGGAAATCGATGACGTAAACGCGGTCTCCATAAACGCTATGCAGCCGGTAACCTACGATACCCAACCGTGGCGGAGATGTAAGAACTCAGCGGTCAGAATCAGGAAATGTCCCACGATATCGATAGAATGTGAAGGTATAATTAAAGAAGCTTTAGTGGATACAGGGTGCACGACTACAGTAGTATCAGAAGAAATGTATGAGGAGTTAAAAGCAACAGGAAAAGAAGTAATGTGTTTGCCTATGAATAGGGCGTATGTGATTGGGGCAACTCAGAAGAAGTCAAGCCCCATCACAAAACAAATCATGTTTCAAGCCAGAATTGGCAACCAAGTATACGAGATAGTGGCCCTGGTAGTCAAAAAATTATTGTATCCGGTAATCATAGGGACGGATTTTCTGGTCGATCACAGAGTAATTATAGATCTAGAACGGCAGGTAGTAGAACTGGGGAGCCAGGCGGTAGGATTTGACCTGGGGATGGACGAAGAATACGAAGCGTGTACGGGCGTAATGGCAGAAGATTCATTAGAAGAACAGCTGAGGCAGCAAACGGAGAAGCAGATTGAGAAGGTTACGGAAGAACAGAGTAAAGAATTAGGTAAACAGAAAAGATCCGAGGAGGAACAGAATAGGAAGGCGGAGGAACGGAATAGAAAACTAATAGAAGAACAGAACGGGAAGGTGGTTGAAGAACAGATTAAGAAGCCGGCAGAAGAAATGAGAAGAATCACAGAAGAACGGAATAGGAAGCTCATCGAAATATGCGAAAAACCATATGGGAAAGCGGAGGAACTGGATAGGAAAGATGAGGTGCTAAAATTTCAATCATGCCATCAAGTAGATGCTAGGGTAGCGGTAACAGATAGAAATGAGGGGATGACGAACCAAATCCATGAAGAAGTCAAGACAGCGGAGGGCAAAACGGTGGAGGTCCAAATCGAGACCGAGGAGGATGTTTATAAAGTGAAAGTGAAAACGGAAGAATTGAAGTTAATAATGGAAGAAGAAATGGAAATGAAAATAGAAGAAATGGAGCGTATAATAGAAGAAGAAATCGTGGAAAATATACAAGGGTGCGAAGAGAAAAGAGGACAAGAAGAGTTTAAACAGGAAGAAGACGGGAAAATGTCGCCAAGTGTCAAGTATGGGGTGACACCAATTATGCCTCCAAAGTCGATGAAATCTCTGGGAGATGGGACGGAAAACCCTAGGGTAGTTCTGCGAGCAGAAGAACGGCACCTAGCATCAAACAACATATTGGAAGGATACAAGATCCAGTTATTACACCCAATGTTAGAAGAGAACGCCAGGACATGGGCAGAGAATTTTGGTATATTTCCGAAATTTTTGAAGGAATTTGAAAACAAGATTTCTGTACGAAAGCGGAATGAAGAAACCCAAATAAACATCAAGAGCGACCAGAGGAATAGCCATCACAACTACATCACGGGAAGTCGTAGTGAATACAGAACGAAGAGCGTTATGGAGCCAAAAACATTATTTGCTCCTATAAAATATCAAGGAATTATTTTCATGTCAACGCGACAGTATCCTGTCACCGTGCAAAGCCTACTGAGCAGAGCAGATCATACCGATTTAGGAAAGGGTTTGAAGATATTGGAGGGGTACAACTTTATGTCTGCAGACGCCCCAACGAATGGGAGTGAAGGAGATGTAGGCAGGTCAAGAATGGAGCGAAGTCAGGGGCGAGGGAAGAGTGATGGTATGGTCAACCATTGGTACAAACGTAGAAGAGGTCGTAGCTGGAAATGGGATGATACCTATCAAGATGTGTTCAACACGCTGGAAGCTATGTCCTACAACTGTGAGTTAGGAAATCATTGTCAGCAAAATGGGGATGAACTGTCGCACAAGAGACAAGACATAGTAGGACATTACAAGCTTCAAATCGGAAACCTGGTCCAACATGGATGGAAAATAGTGAAGTGTAAATAAGTGTAATGTTAGGGTTAATAATAAGTAATCACATGTTAATTCGATTTTAAGTTATAAGTGCATATAGGGCGTCGGGCAATATGCAAGAGAGTGCAACCATCGGCAGTGACGATGTTACTAGTGTGAATTTTTCCAGAAGCGCGAAAAATTCAAAAAAAAGAAAGGGGGGGGGTGATGAAACCCAGAATATGTGTTTCATTACACTAATTAAATCACTAGTGTAAGAAATTAATCGCTATTTTGAACTGCGCGGTGCGCGCGCTGAGCGCGGCACGCCGGGGCCGGCGAGCAACCGCTGCCACCGCCGACGGTGCCCCCGCCGCCGGGAGGCTAGCGTGTGAATTTCGGTTGGAACTGGGCACCGCGCACGTGCAAAAGTTCGTTACGAGAATCGCGGACGAGAGCCGTTGGCAGAGCGCTGACCAGAGAGACGTTAGCAGAGCGGCGACGAGTGCGGACGTGCGGCGAGAGTTCTCCGCCGGTGTATGGACGCATATAACATTGCGACGTATTTTACGTGCTATTAGGAACCGCAGAGTGATTGACGTGTAAATAGAACATTAGAAGTATCAGTATAGTGAAAGATTAGTGTTGGTAGAATAATTGATGTTGTTCTTATTAGTTGGCGCGGTGGAAACATTCTTGAAATTGCGCGGTACAAAACTGTGACCAGTATACAGAGTAGGCGCGGGTTGTGTAATTGAACCCACTGACGGACAGTGATTCGAGGAAGGTGCGAAGCCGAGGCGTCAAGATTCTGATCGGGGAAGAATTGCTGGAGCATCGGCCGTGGGCGATTGCCACGCCACCCGGCGCTGACGGCCCGCAGCAGTAGCAGAGGTCGACAATCCTGTCGGCGCGAGCGGTCCTACGAGCATCATAGGTATTCGATCGGGGCCCCGCAGGTATGAGAAATGCATTTCACTCTTAATCTTGGTACCAAGGCAGAGTGTAAAAACGTTGTCTGATTATGTAAATGACAAATTTGATTTAAAATAAATCTTGTTTATAATTGTATTTCAATTTATGATTAACCACCCCAACGTTGCACCAACTTACCCAGGGACCCATTCACGTAAAAGATACCCTCTCTTAGTGTTGTATTGCAGTGAAAATACCCGGCACCACCAGGTATGTCACAATATATATATATATATATATATAATCTTTTGTGCCCCTCCCACATCGCCTCCACTTTCGCGTCCACCCGCCTCGCTCTTTCCAATCAGTTTCTCCGGTCGTATGTTTTTCTATCATCCCATCTGCGTTCGTCCTTCCTCCGGCCACGAGGCCGGTGGCGGCGCGCGAGCAATTAGATGAACGGCGTCGTTCTCTTGTGTGCAGGTGAGTGCTGCTGTGGCTGGCGAGGGCGAGCGCGAGCGCGAGGGCAGAGGGGTGAGTAGTGGTAGACGCCTGCGAGTGCTTCGCTGCCCCTAATTCCTCGTGGCTCTGGGGGCGAAACGCTCCTGAATCCCCGCGCAAAGCTGGCGTCACCCAACGTTCAAGTGGACGTTGAACTCGCGAAAGGAATTTCTTTGTAATGGAATATGAAAAAGTGTCTGTACTAATAAGAGTGAATGCAGTGACATGTAACCGGCTAACTTGATACCACTAAAAGTAGTGTATGGTCATGAAATTTTTATAGGCTCTTCTTCAGGCTGCCTTTAGTAGCCTTGCAAAATTTGGTAAAGATTAAAATAACAATTTCGGAAAATAAATCATTTCAATAATATCTTGGTATATGCAACACTATCATTTTTCTGCTATCGCTAAGAAGATTTTGGTTTCTAATGTATTCCGCCAGAGGGCAGGAGTGGTGCTGTAGAACAGGTACCGAAAAGATTCGCTAGAGGCCAGTAATAGTTCGTAAGATAAACATGTTTATTCTAATTGCAATGTACTGCAAAATAAAATAAAATAAAATGTAATTAACAATTCAGGGACAGTGAAAATACTCTACGATCGTACCCTGAAAACCACTGAACATTTCGTGTAACGACATCATTGAAACGACCAGTGTTATGAACGGAATAAAAAAACGTCGCTTCTAATGGTTTCAAGGAAAATTGATGTCAAACTCAAAGTTTTTTTTAGAACGGGTGTTTGTTGGTAACAATGTTAGCGTAATAAACAAATTTAGTAACAGACGAAATGCTGAACGATGATTTTAAATTTTACGTTTTCGGCCCTGCCAACTGCTATGATCATCAATTTCGTAAGTAAAGTGCATTTTTTATCGTAGGTAGTAGCAATGATCTCCCTCCGATCCCGCCACTGACCTACACATCGTCTTGGAGGAGACTTTCCCTAAAAGGAATCTCCCACCAGCGGAACACCGCTCCACAAACTCCGACACGTGTAGTGCATAGCAAGTAAGAGATGAGGATAGGACAAGGAAGAGGAATGAAAAATCGCGCGCGGTCTGTGTCTCGTTTGTTCGGGTACTGCCCCGGCGGTCGCCTCATGTTGACAGGAAAGCAGCGTTTGAACTCGACGTAGCAATAAAGCTAGTGTCAGAAATACTACCAGCGTGAGGACTAAACCTCTACGACCTCCCGGGCAGAGGCACTGCAGACTTCAGTTGATGACTTGAGCCACTTATGCCGGTTCTAACGTTCGACTTAAAAAGGGCCTGCCTTCGCCCGGCAAAAAGAAATCCGTCTATGAAAGCGATCCGAGCAATCGCGATCCAAATAGCAGAACAAGGGGGTTAATGAAAGGTTTCATCGAGAACTTTCCTGAATGCATTGCTGGTCACTCAGTAGAATTGATTCCAAAGTGAATTAGAATATATGGTTTCGATAATTAAATTTTGTCGCTAAATTGCATCTTCTGGCTCCAATATGGAAAGTGGCCAATTAAGTTTTCGTTGTCACTTCCACTCCCTCTTGTCTCTCCCACTTCTCTCCCGTCTTCGCCTCTCTATCTTTTAGCTATCCCTTTTGCTTCGTCCTGTGTGCCTCACGGTTACTGTGGTCTCCTTCTGACCCACTGTGATTGCCTGTGCCGTTCTTAGTTCTCCACCATTACTTCTGTCGGTCCCAATATTTCTCTCTGCCTCATTAATTTCGGCATTCATCTTTCAGAGCCTCTATCTCTCGACCTGTTTTTTTTCGTGTGAGTGATTCTACCTGGATCTTTATTTTTATTTGCGAGTATAAATTCTCCTCTCTGGCTGTGTTTTCTCTCGTTCTCTCTGACTCTCTCAGATTTCGCCTATATATTCCATTCTGTCTGCCTTTCTGCTTCCCTTTTTTTTCGATTCCTTCTCCCCCTATGAATACGAGTGTTTTCCTCCCTTTCTCTCCCTCTCTCTCTCCCTCTCTCTTCCTCTCTCCCTCTCTCTTCCTCTCTCCCTCTCTCTCCCTCTCTCTTCCTCTCTCCCTCTCTCTCCCTCTCTCTCCCTCTCTCTTCCTCTCTCCCTCTCTCTCCCTCTCTCTCCCTCTCTCTCCCTCTCTCTCCCTCTCTCCCCCTCTCTCTCCCTCTCTCTCTCCCTCTCTCTCCCTCTCTCTCTCCCCCTCTCTCTCCCTCTCTCTCCCTCTCTCTCCCTCTCTCTCCCTCTCTCTCCCTCTCTCTCTCCCTCTCCCTCTCTCTCAGAAGGATCTGAACTTCCCGCTAGAATGTAGGACGCTGCTGTTAGCTTTCCTAGTGGAAGGAAGTGGGGTAGGAAGTCTCCATTATGCAGCGCCTGGACTTCAACCACCCCCTCCCCGCCCCGCCTCTGCTCCGCCCCACCCCCGCTCGCCCCGTCCCGCCCCGCCCCTTCCGGCCGCGCGCCGTACTTCGGAATTCCTGGCGCACCGCCTGCCCCTCTCTCCCTCCCTCCCCCTCCCACTCCCTTCTCTCCCTCCCCGAAGAGGCGGCGCCGTTATTCTCCCCATTGCACCCCTCCCCAGCTCATCGCGCAGAAATATTTTTATAAATTGGATATTGACCCTCCCCGCATCTTGTAAATGGCGCCCGCATTTGTACAGCGCGGTTTTGAAAGCAAGGTGGGGGACACTGCTGGGAACGGTTTGAGTAAGGGCTTTCGTTTGTTATGCATCTTTGTCGATTGGATAAAGTCTCTGAAGAAGAATGTACCTTCGCTTGGGGTTTCCAAAGTCTTTTAGATAACACCTTATTTTTTCACATTTTCCTGTTCGAAGATACGTTTTGCAATTCAACAGAATATGAGGTCGGTTTAAGGAAAAATATTGGAACATAACTCATGCTCTTTGGTGCACGAGAAAAAAATCATTTTATACACAAATGGTTGGTGAAAATAATTGATGTAATTAACGAATTGAAGCACGACGTTAAATAACTTTAAGATCTGAGTTGTGTGTTCATTTTTTAATATATGAATGTAACATCCACGCGTCACTTTGGAAGTCATGTTTGAGACTTTAAAGCAGAAGTCAAGTTTGAGATTTTAAAACCCTTCGAAGCAAATCTTTCTCCTTTTATTCCTTCAGTTTTCAAGGAGTATTTCTTGAGAACAGGGGGTGTTCAACGCTGAAAAGAAAAGTTGAGTGTACTCCGGAACACAGATACGTTTCACCTTGTTGCTTATTTGTTGAATGTCCTTGTTTAGCAACTCGACAGCGTGGTCCTACAATGATTACAGCATGACTATACTGGAACAGTAATATTCCGCGGAAAAAAGTACACGTTTTTCCTTTCAAAGCCAAGTCACGTTTATGTAAGCTTATGTAAAAAAGATCACATAATTAAATAGGCTTAACCGTGCAAGTTTCAAGTTTTCAGTACAAATAAGCAAACGTAAGTTATAAATAAACACTCCGGCCCCCTAGTTCTTACTTTTCATTTTTCTGCGTCCATGGGCAGAAGTTAGAGCGGAAGCGAGTAGTATATTACATATTTGACACACATTGCTGTCAAATCACGTGTTGGTGAGTGTGATTGGTGGGTAATGGTGAGCAAAAAACGATACGCATAATTTTTCACAAATATTGTGCTGGGAATGTAGCACTTTTTATTTTTGTCATTTCGGAAGAATGTTTGCAGAAACTACTGTTTTATGCAGCTAGAATTCAAGAAGATGGCTCATTAAAACTTATATTTAAATTAGTGAATATTGGCTCTCCGAGAGGCGCCGCGGCAGGTGCCAACGTTTCGGCCGCCATTTTCCGACCTTCCTCAGGGAGAAATGCCCTGTGTGCCCAGGGTTAATTGCATGCAAGACTAGGCTCTCGTATATTTAAATTACTTGTATACATTATTATTTAATTATTAATTGGATTAACATGAATTTGTTGAAAACACGGTCTCTATGATATTTGGAGGTTGTGGACAGTCTGTTTACCTTCGTCGTGGATATTCTCACTTTGAATTTCTCTGTCAATGAATTTGTACTAATATGCGCACTTTCACACATACTTTTACATATTACTTGTAACCACGGGCGCACTCGTGATTGTTTCTCGGGAGGAGGTGAGAACAGCGGCAATCAGCCAATTTGATATTTTCTTAAAAAGAGTTTTTCATTTGTGCTGAATATAAAATTTATTATTTGTTACGTGTAGTTATATTTACAACGTAAGCAATTGGTATATTTTATTTTCGTTAGTATAGAAAATTTGTAGAAGCTACATTATTTAATACGTATCATTGCTTCTGCGACGGGGGGTGTAGCCACAGAGGGGGGAGTCAACGACTGGGGCTGTAGCTTCATGAGTCAGGCCCCTTGGGTGATTCTTCCAATATTAAATTTACTGCTGATTTTGGAACAAAATAAATCACTCATGAAAACTATTCCTAGCCTCCAAGTACACTTGCTCAACTGACACTTCTAATACTAGTACAGTAACTGCTGGCAATCGGTTCTTCTTGCTGGCGAAAGAATACATTTTGCAGAGCGATGTTGTATTCTGCGATACTCAACTGTTTTAGAACCTGACAATCGTCTACAGCACAAATCCCCTTGCGCTGCTGATCGCGCGCGGGGACGTGTCGGCCGCCAGCGTGGAATTCAAAGTGAGAACATTCACGTCGAAGGTAAACGGACAGTTCACAACCTCCAAATATCAAAGAGGCCTCGATTTCAACATTCACTTTCAAATTTGCGTTATTCCAATTCAAAAGCCAATAATAATCCGTACAAGTAATTTAAATATGCGAGAGCGTAGGCTTGCATGCAATTCCGCCTGAGCACACGGGGCATTTCGCCTTGAAGAAGGTCGCAGAATGGCGGCCGCCACCGGCAGCGCGCCATGCGTGGAGCCACTGTCGCGAACGGCAGTCCGAAGCAGCCTTGTGGGGCAGCGTGCGCCGGTCCAACCCTTGCAGCCCGCAGCGTCCGGTGCGGCCGCCGCTTGCCCCCACCCCCACCCCCACCCCCACCCCCATCCCTGGGGAGCGTCCGCGGCGCATTCCGGAGCACAAAAGCTCGTCGTCCTCTTCGGCTCCAGAAGGCGCCTTTGAATGCGCAATGCGTCCAGATGAATGCGCTCCGCGGCCATGTGGCCGCGCGAGGGGAAGACGAGGAGGTGGAAGCGGGCACACGGGGCAACAGAGGGGGGCTGCTTCTTTACGAGGGGAAGGGGAGGGCCATTCATTGCCGGAGCTCTCCTTTCTGTAAAGGCGGGATCGATCCCCCAGCATGGATTCTTTCAATACCTAAAATTCATTAGTTGTATTCACCATATGAGCTTTGAAATTACAGGATGACAGTTCAAAATTATTAACATTGATTAACGTGCATAACGATGACCATCTTCCCCTTACGTCACATATAGTATTTTTACTGTATTTTAAAGTTAAATGGGAAACAATAGTATTTTAAAAGTTAAGTTCATGTGACTTCAAGATTAAACTCTTTATTATTTCTGATAGAACCGGGGCACAATAGCACATATTTTCTCGTATTATTGGAAATAGTTACGTAATACTGAATTATTGCATTCCCTGTGCTACTAATACCTCATCTACTACTTGAAAACTCCAATTCAACCAATTCAAACGAAACGTTTGTGATGCATTCATTTCGATAGTCTGAGGCAGTAATCATTTCCTACTTTTGCAAATGAAAGAAACAGAAATAAATTTAATTGTTACAGTATTTGCAGAACATAATCCATAAAAGCAATAATAATTTCACCCAAAACTGCTTTGATTACTTGAAGTAAGCTTTCAATTAGCAATCGAAACGTCTTACCGTAAAGAAGTGTGTTTGTTACTTCCAAGTTAAATTTATTATTTTCATTCATCTAATGTTGTAATTGAATAGTCATCACCATAAATCAGTTGAAAAAATTATTCATTAAGTGGTTAAAACGACCTCCTATTATTTCATGAAGCCGCCCTCGTTCTGGTGCACCCCGCTCTGCGGCAACGGACCCAATCTGCCTGCCACGTGCGTGGTACGTGGCTCGGGACAGGATTCTGCAAATCGCCGCACCTGGCGAGCCTTCCTAATGATCCGCGACAGGCACAGCGCATGCGCGTGCGCATGCGCAGTGCTCGCCGCCTGCCGGTCGACCCGGCTGCCCGTGCATTAGGCAAGGCCCGTTTGATCGCTGCGCTTATTCATCGGCAGGCAGCTAAATGCGCGGCCTGTCCAAATATAATTTAAAATAGTAATTAGGGTTTTAACGCAAAGAACTGGGATTGACCGTTTTGTTGACTTCGAATTTTGGGTACGCTGAATAAATATTACAGTGATTCGAAATTACAAATTATCGCAGTAATGCATACAAATTAAGGATTTAACGAATTAGCGAAAATTTCTGTTGCTGAATGTATGCGTAATACCTCGAAGAAGAAAAAATTCACAACAATCTGGATGCGCGAAGCAGATAATGATTACGTACTTTTACGTGTACGAGCGTAAACGTGCAAATTTCAGAGTACTAGGACGTTATATTGTTTCAGTAGGATCTCAAACCAATTGGCACGAACCGTCAACAAGATCCGTTTATCGTCGAGCGTCCTCGATTCAACTAATCGGCTTACGTCACGCAAACACGGGTACAAAGTTTCTTCAACTCCAATCACGCAGTCGACAAGTTTCGATTTACTCGCCAGGCCGACGCGATGGTCAGGCAGAGATCGCGCAGTTCAGCGAGTACGGATCGGAAAATCGATGTCTGCAAAGCGCCGCAAGTCGAATTTAAGTTCAGGGCGAAAGCATCACCGGTTCGGGAGGGGGCGGAGCAGGGATGGTCGAGAAGAATATGAGGGTAGGGAAGGGGAGGTCTGGTGGAAGGTGAGGCGAGTCGAAAACAGTTGAACAAGGTATTGGGGGAGAAGGGGGGAAGTCTGAAACGGACTGGGATAGTTCAGAGAAAACATTGCCGCTGTCTCTGCAGGGTCTCTGACCGGGAGATCCCAGAATTTGCATTGCGACTGCAGCTAGTGCGAGTTTCGACAATAGCTGCATAGCCAGGTCGAATTCAGCTGCTGTCCGAAGGAGAATACTAGCTGGCTGCTCGGATTGGTAATTTTCTGTAGTTTCTCAGATTAATATCATACGATTGCCTAAAAAAATGGCCAGGTAACGTGCTCGATCTTTCCTTCCTTTTTCTTCTCTTCACCTCTCGTCTGCTCTCCTCTCTCACAAACTTACATACACTACACTACTGCAGAGGAGACCAGACTGCAAGAGGAGTGACTGCACCAAGAGTTGTAGATTTCTAAGCATTATTCTGTTGAGTGAGTGGAGTCAGTAAGGAAAAATAAATAGGGAAAGACAGGTTAAACTATTGTTGCCACTGAAAAATTTATAAATTAAATCTCATGTTTTTGTCATTTTACATTTTTCTTTTAAAAATATTTATCATAAAATGTAAAGTAAGAACAATTAATTGTAGAAAAATAACATTTTTTATAAAATTATGTTGGTCATTAAGATATATTTTAATGTTTCCCGTAACTCGTAAAACTGCGAAAAAACGAAACGATTGAAAAACCGATTAACGTATTTATAAAAAGAGTAATTTACATTCTTGCGTAATTAGTTCATTGAAATATTATATTGATCGAATGAATACCTTGGAATAAATATAAAAGAAATAATAAACTCATTTAGAAATGAAATGTGTATTTGTTTCAATTTGCATACTTGGATCCCGGCTAATTTTGAAAAACCACTGTACATATTTTGGAGAAGCTCGGGATCTGTATTGAAGGGCCTGCAGTTTGCATCCATTAAGGGTTGTAGCTCAGATCCATCTGATGCTAGTATCAGGAGGAATGCAAATGTACATGCACCAATTATTCAAATCATTCAATTGTCATTTCATTATTGTCTAGTCAGAGTATAATAAATCCTTAACAATCATTGGACATCTGTCATGCTATTGGAAATGTAATTAATATCTCTGTAAAAAGACGAAAACGTGCCCTTAATCTATTCATGGATATTATTAATCTCTCATTACCATTATCATCCTGTATTCATCACGACCATTCAAGGTACTATTAAACTGCTGCCGATCTTGACAGTTCTTTGGGACTATTCAATAAAAGGAACTCTCTCTAAATCGAACGTATATTTTTAATGTTTCCTTCTCAGCTTTGCGTATCTCTTTTCTTCATTATGTTATTCAGACTGGTGTTTGCATTCATTGTATCAAATGTAAATGTGGTACTTTTCACTTTACTGCGAGGTACACAGTTGCTTGTCGCCAACCACTGAAATGTTTTATATTTACACATAAAATGAGGAGTTAATCGCTCATAGAGATGCTCAAAAGTATTCAGTAGTGTACACCTTTCCTTCTGTATGTAAGGCAGTACCGGTATTTAGAAGTAAATTAGTCATGCTAGCAGTGTGGAGAGATTTGTTCGATTGGAAGTGCAAAAGAAGTGCATATGAGTATAATAGAAGAGTTATAGTAAGCACTCTAATGTATTTGAGTAAGGCGAGGAAACGTTTCTCCATTCGATTTAAATATATCGATTTCAATTATTGAAATGTAACAAAAAAGTGAATAAAGGAAGACAATACTCTTTCCATAGAATACTTTAATGAAGTATAACTGTCTAGGTAATGGAAGCGCTGTAAAAACACGATTCTGGAAAGCAAAATGTTGTTAGATATTGTGAAAAGTTGTTGGAAGGAAATGAAAGACAAAGGCATCTGCGGACGAAAGAGTATCGAAAATATATGCGTAAACCTGGAGAAGTAACAAAACTGTTGATTAATTTGTTAATAAAATTATTTTTTCTCATAAAATTTGTGCAAAACATATATTTTAATACGACACGCGCAAAAGGCGGTGACTCGTGCTTGTTGTCTATGTGCAAAACAGTTAATTTTTTCACAGTGTCCGAAACATCGCCAAGCACGTTCGAAACATCTGTAACGATTTGCAATTATCTTTCGCCTTGACGTCTTTGCTTATTATTTAGAAACAATAGTCTTACGACTCTGACTGGAATCCATTTACTTTTGTACAAGTAAGGTATTACTAGTTATTTAATATTTAATTTATTTTTCTTTCCTTGCATTGCATTTCGCTCTGGTCGTGTTAGAAAACTGTGAACGATACACGGGCGCGAGGTGATTTCCGCACTCGTCACAAAAACACGACTCGTGCGTGAATCGCCTGTTTCGCGCCCTTATTACGTAAACCACTATTATATAACAGCGTTTTAACACTACTCGTATGCATCGAAAATATTGAACAATAATCGACCGAATGTACTTTTCCGGGCTTCAGCGTTGAATTGCTCTGTCCTTTCGGGTTCCGGCGTTTTTATTTTTTTTTAGCTCGGACGCGCTCGTGTTCAGAGGTAAAGTGCGACCGCGGCTTTGCTGGACGAGCTGGGTGCGGCCCGGGGCCTAACCAGGCTTGTGCCGTGAAGCGCGGCGTATGTATCACGTGGCTCGCGTCGGGCGGAACGAGGCTTATCAGCGGCGACGGCCAACGCTGGCGGAGCGGAGCGGGGCGGGGCGGGCAGTGGCGGTGTGATGGAGGGAACGCTGTTTGTTTGGGAGGGCGAGCGAGGCGGTAGAGTCGGTGGTGGGAGGGGTGGTGGACATAATGACGAAGGGGGGCGGGGACGATGGTGGTGGCAAAGGGGGGAGGGGGTGAAACCTTGGGGCGAAGACGGAAAGGGTGTGGGGGAGTGATGGAGAGTAATGAGTGGGCGGGAGGGGGGAGCTGATCGGAAAACGAAGTAGCGACAAGAGGGCGAGGTGGGAAGGGGCACGGTGAAGAGGCGGCAAAGGATGTGGTGAAGGCGGCATAGGAGAATGAGCAAATATCTGCTGGCGGGGCAGGCAAGGTAAACGGTCCGGTGGTAAGAACTGCAGGAAAGGCATAAACGCTATTGACACGGGAATGGTGCAGTTAATGAAACCTGGTAGAGGCGGAAATGACGCATTTACGAGAATGCAAGCTAGGAAAAACCTGCTGCGGGATAAACGGCAGAGGAAAGTTTGGAGAGATACGGGCAGAAGGTGTATCGGGCAGAGGTGGTGTTCAGAGCAGATGTTGTAGTGGGCGAAGGGCGGGGATGCGGGAGGGCCAGGGTGGGGGCGGGTACGGTACAGGGGCGGACACGAAACGTAGAGACGAGGGCGGCGGTAGATAAGGCGAGCAGAGACAACCAGTGGCCTCAACAGTACAGAGGCGGAGTTAGGAGATAGAAAAGACGGGGAAGCGGCCGAGGCGGGGCCGGGGGTGTGGCTGTGTGCCGCAAACTGGTTTCAACTGACCAAAAACCTCGCCATAATTCAGATAATCGAACTTTAGGCTTAGAGGCTAGTCCCATCAAATCATGGACAGATGTTGTTGGTACATCACAGTGAAATGTGTCAGGGGACAGTTGGTATCTGACAGTGAAATTTCAAATTTATTTCCTTCTCATATTCAACTGTGAAATTGGCGGTATCTGAACGTCGAAAAATACGCGACATTATGAAGCATGTTTCCGCCAGTAAAAACGGTGTTTGTGAAACATTTTGGTTTGATTTTTCTGTATTGCCGAATAGATAATACATATGAAGGTAAGTTAAAGATCTGAAAAGTGTACTTTTCTATGTATTTTTAGGAGTAAAGCGTGTGTACTCTAACCTTTTCTCCGTAACTCTCTTATTTTTCCATATTGAGATCTACTATTGTAGCGCTTAGTACCGCTTTAAAATTTAGCTTGTCTGAAAGCCCCCATCTATTCTCAATTAGTATGCTAAATTGCAGCTGCACATATTTGCCTCTTTTACTAAGTTATGTAATCGTGCGCCGGAAATATTTGAATTTTAAAGCCGGGCCCTGGTAATGAAAAAATAGATAAATCATGTTGCTAAATATAGAAAAAAGAAGTCCTCCAGCACATGGTGAAGCCAGAATCCATGTTTTGTTGACCTTTGATACCGAAAAATCGATTGACGGTAAAACGTCTGTCCATCGGTGGTGAACGTTAGCATCTAAACCTTCAGCTGATTTTCTTCAAAATTGATACCCCAATCGATCTTAATGAACTCGAGGCTTTGGGAGTTTCAAACGGATATTTTGATTTTTGAGGGTACTTTACAAAAAGCCTCAAAAACATTTTCAAAATGTTCTCAAAAGCGGCACGACATTTTTTGATTAACATTTGTTTTCGGATAGCGTAAAAGACGCTTAAGACAATGATGCAGGTCGCATGTTCGTTGAAATTCCCAGTTTCTTGTTTTACCGTCATTTAACTACTGGGGTTCGCAACCGGCCTGTCTCGATACGGCGCACCGTTTCGTGCCGAAGCAGCCGGCCGCCGAGCCGCGTGCGTGTGTGCGTGATATCCGCGACTGCCGCGCTGCGCCGCGCCGCCCCCGCCGCCCACCGCCCACCGGGTCGCTGCGGGCGGAAGGGAATTTGCGCGGCGCGTTACACCAATAACCGCGCTTTATCCGCGTTTCGCTTTTTGGACCTCGACTGGTTTTTCATGCAAATGAATGGAATGAGCGACCCGCGCACGAGGTATCTTGCGATGGAGCGCCACAACGGAACCGCGTAACGAATTACGATGGGCCATGACAAATTGCTCTTCCGGTGACCTGTTGGTTATAGAACATAACCCTAGTGGTGAGTTGGCCAGTATGATAATACATTTCGTGTATTTACATACATTTATATAACAACAGCAAACAATTCCTGGACTTTCGTTTGAGAACTTTTAAAAATTATATTTGTGCAGTTCGAAAATGGTAATTCTATTACAGGCAATATTGGCAGACTACGTAATGAGTAATTAATTCATAATCGCAGTATAGTTTTTATTCTCACGTTGCAACGTGGGGCCTAACCAGGCTGGATTGGGATCCTTTTCAAATTAAAAATTGAAATATTTGCCTTATAAAACAATATATAAGGAAATAAATTTGTATAATTTAATGTTGAGTTTAGAGTCGAAGTTAAGTTCCAATTGGTAAGTGAAGTATAATAAAATAAATAAGTTTAAATTCTCAGTTTTTATTGTATTATAGTTGAAATTTCCGCTTTCTTTTCTTCTGACCTTACCGCGCATTATTTCTTTTCGCGTTGCCAATGAGTGAGAATTGTGTTTTCTGGCGCGGCAACTACTTTGGAGTGCCGTGAGTGTAGTGTATGCTATAGTCGGGAGGTGACGGGGTAACTCCTGCACAGAACGTGAGATGTGGCTAGGCCTATTCTTCGGCTTGCAGGGTTTCACCACCAGGTATCTCTCCCGGCAGGGAGAGACATCGCCACAGATGGGACAAGCTCTGAGCTCCCGCATGATCTCTCGACAGGTGTGGTTATGTGCGTGGGTGTGGGTGGGTGGGTGGAAGGGGAGTGGAGAGGACAAGGATAAGAAAATGAAGATGACGCGCGGTCCGTTGGTTCGGATACTGATCTGTCATTTGGGTGAATCTGATCTGAGAAACTATGAAAAACTACCTATTGTGGCAACCGTCCGCTATAATTCTCCTCCAGGCAGCGCCTGAATTCGACCTAGCTGTCTAGCTAGCGTCGTAAATCCACCGCCGGGACTGAGAACCTTCCAGTCAGCGGCGCTGCAGTGGCAAAAGATGTGGCTGAGGCATCTCCATCGATTTTCGGGATGACTAACTGTTCATTATCAATCAATAATACAATGAATTACGAAATTTATAATGTTTTGGTGTTCTTATGTTGTTCAGTTTACAATTATCGTCCTGATTTAAAATAATTATTATGTTGAAAAATTAATTTCCCTTATGTCACGTGGATTACTCCAAACACTAATGACCAGTACTTTATTTATATTACAATAATTAACTGAGCTGTCAAGAGTTTGGAGGAAGTGAATGGTGTGGCGTTTCGGCTTGGTAGAGGTAAAGGGAGAGGAAGGGACTGAAGACGCAGTCGCAAGGACAGTGGCTGCTGCAGTGAGCGGCGGGTCAGAAGGGATGAGGAAGTGAAAGAAAAGTAGAGGCTATCGATTGTGCGAACGTTTTGATGACCTATCACGCTCTTCTTCCGGGTTAACACTCAAAGAAAATGAACTGACATTTTAGTCCTGAAGAAGGTCACCACGGGAGGAAGGGTTAACTGAGGGTTAACGGTTAACTGACGAAGGAAATGGACTGACATTTTAGCCTTGAAGAATATCGCCACGGGAGGAAAGGTTAACTGAGAGAAGGGGTTAACAGACAAGGGAAATGGACTGCCATTTTAGCTCTGAAGAATGTCGCCATGGGAGGAAGGGTTAACTGACAAAGGAAATGACACTGAAATTTTAGCTCTGAAGAAGGTCGCCATGGGAGGAAGGGTTAACTGACGAAGGAAATGACACTGAAATTTTAGCTCTGAAGAACGTCGCCACGGAAGGACGGATTAACTGACAAAGAGAATGGACTGACATTTTACCTCCGAAGGACGCCATGGGAAATTAGCTGAATCCGTGAATAACCAGACCATGTTGTGGTGCTATTCGCAGCCAAAAGCCGTCGCGTGTCTCCGCCCGAGGAAGACTTCTTCCTGTCCGAAGGAAGCTCTGTTGAAGAGGCGTAGCTGGCGTTACCCCGCCAATGTGGGAGGACATGGAAAGCAAACAAAGAAGTGGTGAGTGAAGAGGTTGTGGGGAAGATGCGGAAGGGAAGTGCGTGGAGAGTAAGAGGAAGGGAGTGTAAAGAGAGGCGAAGTTGTCATGTGGACGCGGGGAACGTAACATGGATACGTATCGGGAGCGTAGTAGGGGATGCTTTGAGAGTGGGCGTGACTGGTGGACGCGGGGAGAGCAGGGTGGTGAGCGAATGACGGGCAGAGGCGGGGGATAGGGAGCGGAATGGATGTGGAGATGGGGAAAGTAAAGTGGAGAGCTATAAGAGGGAGCGGAACTGGTGTGTTGACGCGGGTGGGGGAGGAGGTGAAGGAGGGGTGACGGAGGAGGGTGAAGGGGAGGTTTAGTCGGACGAGGGTGAGAGGGAAGAGAGGGCGAGTGGGAGGCGTTGAAGGGTGGTCAGACGAAGGTGAAAGGGAGGGGCCGAGGGGGATGGGAGAAAAGGGGAGGGTTAGTCGGCGAGGGTGAGAGGGAGTGGGAGGCGGTGAAGGGGAGGGGCGGTCGGACGAGGGAGAGGGTGAACGGGATGGATGGTCAGACGAAGGTGTAAGGGAGGGGCGAGGGGGAGGGGGTTAAGGGGGTTGTCACACGAGGGTAAGAGGGAGCGGCGTGAGAGAGAGGGGGTGAATGGGAGGGTTGGTCAGACGAGGCTTGGACGGAGGGGGTGAAGGGGGGTCAGGCGAGGATGGAAGGGGATAGGACTCGCCCCTGGGCGTGTGCGCCTCGTGCGTTTCCGGATTCCGCCTGCCGGCGCCGCTGCGATGTGCTGTTGCGTCGCCGCTGTGTTACCACATTTCTCTTACGATTTTACCCCAGAATACCGATACGTCCCCTGCATGATTTTACACCCCAGAATGAGGTATCATTGTTGTTGGAAAATCAAATTAGTGAGAGAAAAGTTGAGGACTGTTTTAAGAAAATAATTAAATTTTGGACGTTAAATTATGTCTAAAAGTATGCTGTGTATACGACATTTTGTATTTTCGTGCTGGAAACTCCATTTTTGACAATTCTAAAAATTGCGCATGCCTACGTCTTGAATTCAAACTAAACAGGATATGGTAGTACGATCTCCGTTATTTTTACGTTCTGATATATTTGTTGATGATCAACAGTTAACAGTTATCTCAACTGCTGCTTTTTTTATAATTAACATTTTATTTCAACGGTGGTATTTAAAATTCCCAACATTTTATGTAAGGGACTTTTTTTATTGAATCGCACATATTTGAGGAATCGTAGAACATTTATGCCAAATATGTTTGTCTCCACGTGACAACTCCACCCCGCCTCACTCTGTAGGCCCCGCCTCGTCCTGCCCCTCCTCGCCCCGTCCCGCCACACCCCGCCCAGCCTGACCCACCCTGCCACGTTCCATACCCCCGCCACGCTCCAAATCACCCCCCCCTGCCCTGTCCCATACCGCCTTACCCCGCCCCACCCTGCCCCATTCCGCCCCACTCTGCCCCATTCCGCTCCACCTTGCCCCATCCCACCCCAATCCCCTGTCATGTCCCGTATCACATTTCCCCAAGCCTCCTCCGCCCAGCCACATTTCTTGTCACCCCGCTTCACCTCACCCCATCCTGCTCCATACCCCCTCCATTCCCCACCACACCGTCACAATCCTGCCTCGCCCTGCCGCTTCACGCCTCACCTCGCTGCACCCCTCCCCATCCCTTCCCCCGCCGCCACATGCTCCCCCACCCGTCTCCACTTCACCCCATCTCGACCCACGCCGCCCCATCCCGCGCCGGCACGTGGGGGATGGAGGCGGAAGGGAGTGGCTTCTCTTGTTCCAGCGCGACCTCGCTGCCTCTCCGCGCCGCCCTCGCGTGCTGCCGCGCGCCCTCCTCCGCTTTCGCACTCGATACGTTCCCTCTTCCGCGCTCTGACTGGAATTCCTAAAACGGAAAGTTTTCTGGGGAGTTGGTGTTCTGTTTCTCCAACGACTTGCGTCTTGTCTCCGGGCAGTGAATTCTTTTTTCTTTTTCTCACTTTTTCTGTCTGCGTGTTTTATTTTTCGATGTTTTCTTTCAACAGTTCCTTATTCCTCTCGACGCTTTGCTAATAAAGCCTGTTTTATGGAAAATTATAGTTATTTAATATACCGTAATTCGTTCATGACTGATCTATTAGTAAACGGATTAGCTCTGAATGGCAAAAGAGAGACAATGGATTTTGCCGCGTCGCGATGCATCACCCAGTCTACAGTCCTTCGGTATGCTCGGTTGTTTCTAGAAAGTTTATGCTTCTTCTTAGCTGTAGAGTCTCTCAACTTCCAAAGTTAGTGCTGCACATAATTAAGCTGGAGTACTGAAAAAAAAGGGGCCGGAACTTCCTTCGTCAACGAACCCAGTCTTACGCGAAGCACTACTTGGTATCTAGAGAGAGGACCACATTCACTAAGTTGGCCAAGTTGGCCATAGCGTATATCTTCGAAACGGTTTGACATATCGTCATGCGGTTTGCACCAAGTTGTTGTAGATGATAGGGGAAATTATATATTTCGTGTTTTTGTTTGCAACACTTTTATGTTTTGTGATATTGAAATAACTTTGATTTTATATATATATATATATATATATATATATATATATATATATATATATATAATCACTATTCTAAAGTACTCAAAGAGACGAACACAATACTATAAGTATTATTAATATAAGGTAAGAAAGTGTAGAAAAATACGTTCTACATTTTCCACGTCTTTTCGCGTCATTTTCAACGGTTTTTCGGAAGGTGAAAAGGCTTCGCTGGCGCTCTGCTCTTTAGATATGAGTCAAACCTGAAATTTCGAGATTTCGAAGTAACTATTTTAATTTATATTGATTTCTTTCATTATTATCTTTCCGTTAATTAATCTGTTTCTTAATTACACAAGTTCATCTCTTTCTATGTTTCGTGAAATCATAGCAAACTCATTCTTCGGCTAGCGAGGGAATATATTTTGGGCTTCTAATCCCCAATCGAATTCATTTGGTGGTCAGCCAATATAATCAAAAAGCGCACAAAATCACACAATACGCTGACTTATTCGTACGTACTAGAATGTAAATTTGGCCTTCTATTTACATTCAGATACATTCTCAAAGAAAATTATTACTTTGCCGCGTTCGAACTTCCCTAGGTTTATTTCGCTTTTGGCGCCACTGCGTTCAGACAAAACCTCTCCCCCTCCCCGTGTGCGACCTCACTCACGCGAGTCAACAAGGCCAAAGCTGGGCGTAAGCGGTGTGCACAATGCTGTGCACAATTGCATTTATTTCACAACATAAAATTAATGTAATCGGGTGTAGATGTGTCGATATACTTGTTCACTTTGAAATGGTACAACATCGTTATTTTTAACGTTAACGAACTTTTAGAGATAGAAGTAAGTGAATCTTACACTTTCTTTAGATGTATTTCAGTATAAAATAAAATATGAATTACCAAAGTAAGAGGAATGTGAGAATGCGGCAAGTAATAATTGAATTAAAGACCAATTTCGCGTTCTGATACATTTGTGTAAGTCCAAGTAAAGTGTTAATTTGATCGCTTTCTGATTACCTTAATTGATTGGCAAATAAATGAATTCCACTGTAGAATAGGAACACAACTTTTGTTATCTTTCTGTCTGAATTATGAACAAGAAATTAAATTTGTGTGCTTCAAGTTCACACAGAAACAGATGTCCTTACATATGTAAGGGCGTGAATGCAAGTAAGCTGTCCATGTAAGAATAGTTATTTACAATGAAAACACAAGGTTTCAATTTCTATTTCTATCAAGATAACGTAGCGCTATGACGTCAGTCACACACCTTTTGCCATCCAGTAACCCGTTGCAGAAAGACATGTAAAACGTGTCATCTTAGGAAATATAAAACGCTTTTATTTTCTAAAATTACCATTGCTTATATTATTCTATTTGTCTCTTCGAGTACGTCAGGATGGTGGAAGAAAAACATATTGTATCATTCCAGTTAAATCTCAGATGTGTCAATGTAAAAAAAATTTAAAATGTTACAAACGAAATAAACTAAGCAAGGTATTTCTCCATTAACTACAACAAGTTAACGTAAATCGCAACCTTATATCTCAAACCGTTTCCAAGATATTCGCTCTGGCCACTCTATGCCGGGTTTATTTCAAAGCAGATAAGAACATCTCACAATAATAACCTCACGGAAGACTTGTAATATTTTTTTCTTAAAGCGCTGTAAGATCAACAATGCACGTTAAACTATTAAATTTGGCCGTTTTAATTTTAAAGGTCAATTTTGCACATGAACGTAAATTGACACCGAAACATTTATTAAAAACATATTTTGTTATTCCCAATTCACAACTTTCTCATGTTTGCTCACAGCTGCCCTCTGGGGACCATGTGAGGACCATGTGGGGACTTTGGGGACCGTGCCTGCAGAGGCACCGCCGCGAGTAGTAAGCGGACTTTGGCGTGCTCTTCGCCTTGACGTCCCCGACCCCTTCACAGATGTTTAGGTGTTGACTAACATCATGGAACTGTATCCCTCTCAACGCCCCGCAGCACTCGGCTTGCAGCCAATGGCTTGGCAACGCCATTAATTTAGTGTCGAGGCTCTCTGGTAACAAAGCAGACTCCACCGCCGAGCCAGCAGTACACGTTCGAATTATTCTCCCATTTCTGATTTGCTGTTGTTGAAATGTAATTGGGATGTGACTGTATTCATGGGGTAAATATACAAACGTATCATTACTAAATATATTTAAATAGTGATTTTCGTTGTAGTGCAAACATGCTGCCACAAGCACGAGCCGCCACTGCTTATCAGTTATATATTTTGCAATTGACTCTATGGTTTTGTATCCCATACCTGATAGTTTACGATGTATTTACCGTTCATTTGGGGCTGTGAAGCTATTCGCGTGAATCAATTAGCGAGACTTGATATCATCCAGAGCCTGAAGAATCGGGTTTGGAAAGAATGAAACAACTTAACTGTTACGTAGCTCTTTTTCGCGGCGTTGCCACAGTATTAATGTATGATTGATCGGAGGATACTCCAAAGTTAATGTGTATTCTAACCCTAGAACTATCCACTTGGCCTCTAACCTCTAATGCTTTCAGATATCGGCATTACTTTTGGCAAAACTGCAGTCACTCGTCCTATGTCATCTGCTTCGCATAAAACTGCACATCTCTCAGCCTTTGCAGTTTGTCGCTTTTCTAATCCAGTAGTGCAGTAGTAACACATTTATGATATTAAAATCTTTAGGGGTATGGTTATGTGTTTGTGGCCAAGGTAAATTGATATAATCTAAATTTTAAGGGATAAGTTTCTGAAATGTATGCTAATGTTTACGTTATTTATTTACGCTCAGTTAGTAACAGTCGGTTTTTTGAAGAAAACATTATCGACCAAAAGACTTTCCTGGCTCAAAATGTAATTAGGTCAAGAATTTCAAAAGGGACTTCGGTTCCAATGTAACGCACAGCGAAGCTAATTAGTGACAGCTTGTAAAGTTAAGAACTTACTTTTTGATAAACGTTCGTGAAATTGGAGAGCAATTTCTTTACAAAGGAATTAAATTAATTATCAGCATGCTCTAAGTTATTAAAACAATTTATCAGTTTTAATTTCTTTCAAGAAGAAGTTGATGTCCTTTAACATACACCAATATTTTTCGCATGTAAATTCACAAAAATCCCAACAAAAACTGAATTCTCTGTTCCACACTTTTACTCCTTATCTCTCTCTTTGTAATATTTCTTTTTCCCTTTCATCTTTTGCTCTCTATTTCACTTTTCTTCTCTCTCTCTCTCTCTCTCTCTCTCTCTCTTTCGCTCTCTTTTTCTCATTATAAACAATTGTATGTATCTTGTGTTTGTTGCAAACATGAAGAAGGCGAGGCATCCGATCATCGATAGATTAGAATCGATAGAAATTACTCATTTTCAATACATCTGAAAAAGGTGCAGTATTAACGCAAAAATCTACAGGATGTTTTTCGCGGTAATAGTAAGCAAGCAGGTGGGAAATGGCCTCGAAATGACGAGAAGCAAAGAATTCGCGATTATTAGCGCATGGATTGAGAACTTGCCGCTTCATGCTTTATGCATCTGCAAGGAGATTGATAAGCACTGCAGTCATTGTACATGAATGACTGCGCGTGGCGGGGAGGGGAGCGTGGGGTGGTGTGGCGTGGTGTGGTATGGCAGATCGGGGCGAGGCGGGTCAGAGAGGTGTGGACCGGAGCGTGCCGTGCCTTAGCGTGTCGAAGCGCGTGGTGGTGCGGGGTGGAGCGTGGAGGAGCGCGACCTGGGGAAGCATGGTGGAACACGTGGGGAAGCATGGTGGAACACGTGGCGAAGGGGGCGGGGGGTACGGAGCGTGGTGTGGCACGGAGCGGGGCGGGAAAGTGCAGGCCGGAGCGAGCCGTGCCGTGGACGGGCGGGGAGATGCGAAGCAGAGCGTGCCACGCCGTGGCGTAGCGGAGCGGGCGAGGAAGTGTGGATTGGAGCGTGCTGTGGCGTGGTGGAGCCGGGCGGGGTGGAGCGGGGCGGGCGGAAGGTGAAAATCGATGCGGCGGCGGGGAGGCGCCTGGCGCAGTGCAGCCGCCGAGGCCCAGGGCGCGAGAGCACGTGCGCGGCTGCGGCGCCCCCGGCGTGGGCAGGGGTGCACGCCATCCGACGCGTCGCGCCGGGCGGGGACCGAATCTGTCACAGGATGCCTAGCAACGGGGATAATGATACACGTTGAGAACTTGGCTCTGAAGAATTGTTGAGCCTGTTTTTATAGAAACGAATCAGTATTTCCGTTTGTTTTCTACTTTTACGTATCAGTGTATTCTTCATACGGTTATCCATCTGCCAGATATTGCGATCAAATATTGCTTTTCTCGTATGTTAATAATGTCTGAAAACCACTGAATACTATTTTGAACTACACAGCTGAAAGTGGATAGTTTCCCTTTTTCAAAACGTGTTTAATGGAGATATCAACTTGAAAATAAATTCTTCAATAGGGCCGAAGATACATTTGTTTCTATTAGTAGTATATTACATTTTCTCATTCTTCCTTTCTTTTGAACCGTTAAACGTTTTCTCTTTTCTCTCCTTTTCATATTCGTCTCCTCCCCATATCCATCCCCTCATATCGATCGTTATACTTCCATACCCTCCTTGATTTTTCACATCCTATTTCTTGCCTTTGTTCTTGTCTTTCTCCTCCACATACTACTCCTTCTGATTCTCTTCCTCGGGGCCGGGCCCAGACCACGTGCGCACGGGCGGGCGCGAAGTACACGCGAGCGAAGGAGGCCCATGGGCAGCGCTGCGCCTGCCGACACCCCACACCCGCCCGGACGGATCGCACCGGGCCCCAGATCGTGAACGGCTCCGTTCGGAGGGCTGCTACTAATGCCTTTTCTCTTTTTCCTTATGTGCCTCTCTACGCCTTATTTCGATCTAGTATTTTTCTTTTTCTAATTCTCCTTCTCGGCGCCCTTCTATACATCCTCCCGTGCTATAATCTACTTATGAAAGTTAATTGACCTGTCAGAAAACAGTTAAAGCTTCTAGGAACAAGAAGTGAATAATTGCTTGCAAATCTGCAGTAGTTAAATGAACCTATTTTAAAATATTTGATATAATTTTAAATTACATATCCAATCTGTGCAACTGAAGCCAGACACCGCCAAGTGCTCCCTCCCACAGCTCTCCTTCCCTACACTTTTGCCTGGACGGCTGGTAATACCGTCTAAATGCCGAAAAATACATTTTGAATTATACATATACAATAATACAATCATACGAATTTTGAATTGTCAGAGTTTAACCAGGTATATTTGGTAAAATATTTTGTAGAATATCTATATAATAATGTAAGGTGATAAGGCAGTGACGTCAAGGTCGATGCCAATAGCGGGAGTTCATGGCATAGGTAGCACGATGAAATCACCCCTGCACGCAGTTGTTCTCACCACAAGAGAGCAGTAGGTAGTCAAAAGTCGTCCATTTTACGATTTATATACGAAATACGATTAGCGTATTTCGTGCGTAACCTCTTTTTTTACATTGATTCCTCTAAGTTGAAAAACGGCGGGTTTTAGCACTGATAGTTTCCTTTCCTGACGCTAGTTGCGCTGAGAAGCTCGTGGGATGTCACGGAGCGTGCCGCTGCCACCGGCTGGAGGCCTCGCCGTCAATGTGATAAGGCTTTATTGCCCCGAATGCGGGCAACGCCGTACTCCTGCCGCTGCGTTGTCGGAACGCAAGTGACCCTGACTCGTGCGTTCGCGCCAGTCGCCGAGGACGCACTAGGTCTTGCCGTCGCGCCGGTAGGGCGCGTGGATGGAGGCGGTTGCCCGTCGCACAACTCTTCCCGAAGCGCTGGCGAGCAGTCTTTTGCGGTGCGCGAGGTCCGTGGCGTTTCTTTCTGTGCGTGGACAGTATTTCTTGTTCTTCAGTGGCGGTGTTGAATGGTAATTGTATTTTGGACCAGTCATCGTTGGAATACCGTTATTTCATAGAAAATGTGCCAGAAAGTAAGTAAGATTTTGTTCTAAGATTACATTATATTAACAAGACAAATTCTTCCACAACGCCTGTAAATTAAAATCCTAATATTTTTTTGCGGGTTTGTAAAACCAAATTTAATAAGAAAGTTAATAACTACACATATTAATGTAACGCAGAAATTAAAACGTCCAACACCCATTTTTCAGAAAACATTCTTTGTTTCGCACCCGTGAGTTTTAGAATAATATGGAAAACACTTAAATATTTCCTTCAAATACTTTTACAAGTAAAGATAGATGATAACCTTACCAAAGCAAGTTGTTTCAAAATTATCTCGCGTACTATGTACTGTTCAGCAGTAGCCTTTTCTGTTGCTACGCTATCGATTTAAAATTTGTTTTTAATTAAACTCTACCATATATGGTTAAGAAAGTGTTAAAAATACTGGTAAATCCACTTCTGTAAGATGCGTCGACATCGACTTTCAACTTCTTTTAAACATTTTTTCTTCTCTCGAAAATTGTGTATTTAGCACGTGAGCGCATTCTTACCACATCATATGCAACAAGGTCGTGTAGCATAGATTTCGGCGTTTGCCAGTTAAAAGGCATCCGAAGCACGAGGCAAATGGCGTTTATATGTCGGAAAGAAAATAATATTTGATTTGATTTCAAATACTTTGGTAAATAGTATTTGTTTTAGCTCTTTTCGAATTGCTTATCCTCTTACTGAACGTTACATACATGTTTCGATATATTTGACCCGAGTTATTGTTGTCAAGCAGATGTGGTGTAGTTTCATATAAAAATTAGTTGTGCTCCAGTGGCACGTACTTTCTCGAACCAGTTAGTATCTTTATTTTTTTAATCTGGGCTAGCATTTCAGTTTTGCTCCACCCACTTTCCAGCTGCTATCTATCGGCGCCTATTCTCCCCTTTTTTTCAATGTTGCGTTTTCTTAATAGTTGAATTAGAATATGTATTTAAGAATATTATACAAGAGAAAAGTGGATTGCACATTTTCATTGAAAAAATTGCTGCTGATTTTGAGAAAATGTCGTTTAGTGTTTCTGAAAAAGCTCGATTTTAAGCTAAAGTTCACAGAATACTTTTGAGTTTTCGAGAAACATAGTATGAAAATATTTGAAGCACTTTTACTCACAAATACTATAACTTACAAATATGGTGTAAACATAAACGACATTAGAGATATTAGAATACTAAAGTTTTGTAATTTGTGGAAAATGAAAATAATACATAAAAATGGTAATAATGTCATGTTATTCAGTGCATTTAGCACTAATCCTAAAAAAATTAAAGAAAAAATGGAAGCCTTTTTTAATTAAAATATTGTTAATATTGCCTTATTTCACTCACGATTGCATGAAAACAACTCAGAATTTTGGAAAAATTGCTCAATTGCTCAAAATTACTCAATCATTTAAAGATCCAACTTTGAAGAAGAGATTTTATTAATCAAAACAGACCAGAACAGATACGTATTGTAATAAATTTTGCACTTGTAGAAAGATGCCAAAAAAAGTTTGAAATTTTTCAATTTTCGATAATTTAAAGACCGAAATGAGATATTTGCCATTTTATATGCGTGTTGTTTTCTACCCGAGATAAAATTAAACAAAAATTTAGGAGCCATTATTGAGAAAATTTTGAATCAGAAGGCTTCATGTAGAGTACTCCCAGAAATAAAAATATCCGTTTCAAAGTCAAGGGTCTGCTACATCAGCCAAATTGACTGGGGAATATCAATTTTCTCTAGGGTTGTTCACTTTTATCCACCTAGGTTGTTCACAACGGACGGACCGACAGACCGACTGTCGGACGAACGGATAGACGGTCGGACAGACGGACATTCTTAAATCGAATGATTTTTTTTCATAAAATTTCTGGTTATATTTTGATAGATGTGAAAATATAAATACTATTGGGTTCGCCATAAACTCCCTGTATATTAGTGAAGTCGTAAGCTTCTGCGGCCTGTGTCTTGTGAATGCTCTTGGCTGTTCGGGTGACGTTGCGTTGAAGGCTCTGCTGCCGACGTTTCGACCATCTTGTCGTGATCTTCCTCAGAGCTCGCAGATCAATCCTGATGAGATGGTCCCCTAACAAGATGATCGAAACGTCGGCATCACAGCCTTGGACTTGGCGTCACCCGGGCAGCCAAGAGCATTCTCTACCTGTACATTACGTGTTTCTGTAATAAGATTCTCTCTTATTATCGCTCTCTAATGGCGTTACTGTTCACATGTGGCTTCGACATCATCGGGAATCAAACCAGTAAAATGTGTGTGGAAAGGGAAAAAAAAGGTTGCGAGTGATTCTTCACTTCGCGAGTGATTTTTCCAGTATCCTCTGAATTGAGTAAATGAAACATGGCCAATTAGAACAACATACGTCTAGAACTCTCATCCAGGCATCCATCGTAGCTACGTTGCTGATGCTGAAAATTCCCCGCCACCGAGTTTTGAACCTTGGACTTCCCAGTCTATGAAACTTTATTTAAGACAGGTATTCCCTGTTATTATATCGCTGAATATCTTGGAATTCACAAAGATTTTGGGACTGAAATAACAGTGACTCGGTTAATTTCTTTTTTAATAAAACGCAAAAATAGGAGGCTCAAGACTCCAAACAACTGGAATGGGCATTTTGAGAACCATGCAAAATCTTTTGATTGTAGAGCTTTCCGTGTGTATCGTATTTGAAATAATAGGTCTCGAATAATATTCATAAACTAGAGGCATATAAAATAAATATTTAAGAAAAATGTTAAATGCACTTTGGCTCATTAGAAATGATCAAATATTACTTGAACTTAATATTCTTCGTTTAAAATCTTGGATACTTCGACTTTCAGGTCACTTTTATACTTCCCTCCCTTCCCTCCTTTCAACTTGGCCAAACAGTCAATTCTTTTTTGCGAATTAAATCACGTTATTCCGGAGATCGTTTACAGTTTCAATAGTTATCTTCTCTCTCAGCATCTTTATATTTATAGCATAGACTTTTATGCATTATTTTCCCTTTATAAATGTTATATAGTTTTAAACATCATTATGACTTACAAAAAATAAACTAAAATACCACATATGTGTCAGTAGCATGTTTAACAGGTTCTTTTTTAAATTTCTCTTCATATTTGATCAATTTATTATTCAAGTTCAAACTCTTGAAAGACGAATTTTTGACGTACAAGGGTTAATAAATATTAAAATAAGAGTGGTTCTGCAAAAAATTCGCCGTTTCTGGCGCACGAATACATAACTTTCTCTTTTTACAAAAAATTTCGTAAGGCGAGAAGGTTTAAAAAAAATTGAATTTCTATTGTAAGTACATACTCGTATATCAGTGCAAATTCAACCCTGCAGGACCTCGGTTGCCAATTTATTATCAATAGTTTTTACTATTAATTTTGTAAGTTATCTATCTTAATATAGGTGCCGTGCTAGTTCATGTCTCACCTCCATTACCTTTGCGTTTGCTGGTAAGCGTACCACCGTTTGATGACTCATGATTTAGGGATTCGCAAGTACATATCTTTCACCAACGCATTCTGCACACTAAGGATAATCACAGGAGCTAAATTAGGAAATCGTAAAAATGGCACAATTCTTTGGTAGTACACTTTGGCAAAATTAGAGGAGGAAAATTATCTCATTCAGCGAGCCAGAGACGGAAGCAAAACGCTTCAGCGGCGGAATTTAATTATGACTGAAATTGCCGAACGAATTTGGTTAATGACATAGAAGGAGAAGGACGACGATCTCAACGAGCAATCGGAGCGGCGAACAACTCCAAATTACTTCTAATGGCTGACAAAAGATGCTTCCTGACGGTCTACCCGTCATAACGACATCAAATAATTACTTCAACTTTGATCATATATCTCAAGTTATGTTTTTTTAAGGAAATTTGCCTGATTCTTTGTATAATCATAACGGTGTTGAAATCTCGCGGGTTCAGTGGCACTACTGAAGATGGATGTCTCCTTTGCACATTCATTATTTCTATATAAAAATATTTTGCCATATAATTTTATTTTATATTGTGTGCCGTCAAAAAACAACAGTAAAAACTGTTTGTGGCGTGTACGGATAACTACAATCTGGGAACTTTTTTAGTCCCAAAATCCCTAGCCGCCTTTAACTATAGGATGTTTAATTATGAATAAACGTGCTATAGAGCGTGATTAGAAGTATTCGAATACTCGAAAGCTTCGCACCTGTGTGGAACAAAATTATTTGTTGCTATCCTACGTGTTCGATTCTGTAGTTTTGTTGACGAAATATCTACCGCACTCCATCCCACTCCACCTATTATACGAGGGAGGCTCCATCCATTTTCTTACCACACTCGAAATTGTTGATATTATAATTTTCTCAAAGTTAATTTTTAAATTAATAATTTCTAAACACGCGTTGTCTCTTCATCGCTACTATTTCAAATAATTATTTACATCAAAAAATTACTCAAGTTATAAAATGCACCTTTGAAAAGAATGATATCTCTGGCAACTGGCAACTGCACTGTATCACATGGCGGCTTCTTTCGATCTCCCCTAGCTCCTTCCAATAATGCTCTACATTTGATAGTCTACTGTCTGTCTTTTCGGTGCAGTCCAAACACCAAACCGTTTCTCTTTACTAATTTTCACGCATCATCGTTTTTTTGTCTTCTTATCAACCTTTCATATTTGCTACCCGCTACACACTCTCGTTCTTCTTTTCTTACATTTTTGAACAGGAAAAGCTTATTTAATTAATAATTATCTTCTCAATTACTCAAATTTTAATTGATTTTGTTATTGAGACGATATAGCTCATCTTAGTTTTAACTCTGAACATAACTTATTGCTACAGGAATGCACCACAAGAGTCTCTTAGATTCGAGCGTAGAACTAATAATATTTTGAAGATTAAACAATACAATTTAATTAAATTTACTTAATATTGCATTTAATATTTTTTACTCACAATGCTTTTCTGGCAAGTTTCACAATTGAAAATTACTGTTTAGATAATTCTATTATTAATTCAGAAAAGATATAAATTTGTAAAAATATTTTATGGGATTGTGAAATTTTAATGAAAGCTTATATTGCCATTAGTGTGGAAATAATTTTTTGCAAATTACATAAAATTAAACTTATTGCAGTTGTAGTGAATGTATTCTATCATGTATGCAATGCAGTCTCATTCATTACAGTTATTACATTCTGTTGCTCTGTTGAAGAATATTTCAAGGAGTTTGAGACTTAATTCCTAGTATATTTAAATACAATTTATTTGTTTGTTTGTTTTTCCAACTTTGCTTCTTTTATTGAGGTATGTACTCAGTTATGCCATTTCCTAGATCGCTTTTTTCTTGAGATCATTATTAGACCATTTTAGCATGGCCTTAGGCCATGATTTCAGGTTGATTAACGTTTGTGGAGGTACAAACTGACGCGCCAGATTATGCAGAATTAATTCCAAATTAAATGCATTTATCCACTCAATATAAAAAATAATGTGAAAAAAGAGCAAAATGCCATGTTTCGATTGGTTCTGATCGTCTTAAGCTGAACCTCCATTCTTCGATTTCCACTGTAGTAGCATGTAAACATGTTTTCACTGCTTTCGCTCGTGACGGACATTTAGCCGACATTTGAAACCGTTGCTGCTTTATCCACAGCTGTCACGCGCTGCTCTTAGGTCTCGAGTCGCCCGCCCACGCGGAGGCAGGGGAGACTTGCGCCCTCCCAAAATTGCCCAAATGCACGGACGGGAGACCCAGTGGGCCAGAAGGCGCGTCAAATAAAGAAAAACAACAATTTTTTGTACTACTGTAGAAAAAGATAAGAAATATGAACCAAGATAAGAAATAAGAAATGAGAATCGATACTGAACTTCGATGAAATTTCTTTAATAAAATAAATCCTATCTTGAATCGTGTACTGCTCGTTTGACTGAATGTACGAGTTTGCTTAACCAACACCATCTGAGAGACGTAGGTTGCGGTTCATTAGAAGAGATTGTGGAACACTGCCCGCCAGCTTACACTTAATCGTTCAATGAAAATGTTAAACTTATAATAGGTAATATTAATTGTAAAAAGCATTGTTTGAAATTAAATGTAACGTGTATTAACACATTACGGTCGTATGTATTTTATGATACTGCCCCTTTTTTTCGCTCTTATTGTAATATCGCTGTAGGTTTGTTTATTCATATCCACCATTACATCATCGTTTAATGATGTATTATTATCTTTTCTAATCGCCTTTACATATTGTTCACGTACGTGTTCAAAGTAGATAAAATGGTACATTATTCTCTCCACTATAATGAATGGTTCTCGAGACGTCAATAATACGGACAAGCATTTAGAAAATATGTCAACATGTTAAAAAGGCGATCCGTGTAAGATAAAATGTATATTACATGTGGCTAAAGGACCATTAAATTCTCGTTAGTAATTATACACTCACGCTATCTCGCTCCTGAATAATCAACTTTCTCATCATGGTGTCTTTTAGGCTCTAGTGAAATCAATAACTATTAATAGTCACGATGGTGGTCGCTTAACGAACATGATTTGTCCAATCAACACATCACCACATCAACGAATTATGGTGATCGATGTACGAATCTCTGCTTTCAGCGTGGGAGTAATACAGGCTGAACAGTTACAACAGATGCCTTAAAATGGTCATTAACAGTGTAACGAATTGTAGGGTTCAACGTAATTTAGAGATCTTTATGCTGTAGTGTATACAACAATTGTTTGGAACTTAAAACAGTGAAGAATCTATTTTATAATAAATATTTGTATAAAACACCATAAAGCAAATTTTTACCAGAAATCAACCAACAGTAGTCTGCCTTATTGCAGTTTTTCGCGTGCATTTGCCAGCTCTTCTGCCCTCAGCCGTTATTTTCGCGTATGTGCTGTACCTCTCTTCTTTGTACTTTGTCTCGAGGGAACCAGCGTTGCCGTACTTAATCGCCTTTGTCACGTGCTCGCTGAATGCGAGCCGATGACCCATTGCATAGGCAATTTCGCAAATCCTATCCGTTTGTTCACGACTTGTTTGACAACAAAAATAGATTAAATGAGTGGGAGTAAAAAAATCTGTACCGGCAAAAAAATGGTGAAAAAAATGACCGTGTAAAAACGGGCTTCAACGGACTTTTCGCCGACAACAGACAAGACTTTTTGCCGACAATGGTATCAAGGATCCACAAAACATGGGTTGTGGTTACACCGCGTGTTAGAGACAGTAATTTACTATAAGAATGGGTGAAAACCAGAACGGTATAAGTGACGTTTTTATAAATTCTTAGAAATCTGTTTATTTAAGTCAATATCACTATAAAGTAGTTGTGTTTGGTTTCATCATAAAAACCACGTTATTTCAATTGTTCATGAAAACTACGAAAATACATTGCCACTGATATGTTTTTAACCAACTGCACATCTCATTAAGAGCAAGGGTCTCCTGCTTGAACAGGGAATTATTCATACTTCTTCAAAGCAGTGATAGGATGATCACACCTAGGAGGACGATCACAAATATGTTCATGCCCCAGGCAGGATTCGACCCGCGATCCTTCGATGCCATATCGCCACGATACTGCTGCCTCAGCGATCTGGGCTACCAGGATTGGTGTCACTGGTATATAGCCTAAAATAAACAAGTTTTTTTCTCAGAATTTATAAAATGTCACTTATACCGCTCTGGTTTTCACCCATTCAAATCGTCGGAGAAGCTGCTGCTTTTGGTTGGTACTAGGACTCATTGGCACCGTTACCACGCGACTCCCTAAACTCTCTCAAAGAAGTTTGGTACAACAACAGTTTTCTTTCTTCCCACAACCATGGTTTTCAATTCCTCAGTACGTAAAACCTTTCTTAACTATCAGTGATCAAGTTTCTGATTCTTTGAATAATTCTGTGATTTGGAATGTGTTAACAATATAAAAACATCGGCTGGAGTGTTTTAATGAAAATTCAGCGTACCCCGTATATTTTCTACGTTTTTCAAAGAGAGAGATTTTTTAATAAAATCTTCTTTTCTCGGGGTCGAGTAAATTCTCGTTTTAGAGTACAGTCATTGCTGAACTATCTTTACGATTAATGTAGCTCTTATTTACTGACCAAACTGCGGATAATTGACAGAAAAGGTTCAGGACCTCTTGCAATTTGAAAGGTCTAGAGAGTAGTGAAAACTGCAGCTTGAAAGTCACATATGAGCCAATAAAGTTTACGGTTGTAAATTTTCTCTCGTAAGTTTTGTCATTGGCGAACGGCGCCTTGAAGAGTCACCGTCGCAAATTTGCTTCCTTATTTTTTATTACTAGTTATTCATAATGCTGAATATGTTAACCTAGGCCTTAAGGGAGTACCATAAAATAACTCACTCAAATAATTTTTTATCCTACAAAAATGTTTTACTCCACAATGTCAATCCTTGAAGTTTCGCTTCCAACGTCCGAGGTTACCTCTAACCTTCTTTCTTGTCGCGAGGCACATATGGTGTCTCGGCGAACTCGCGTCTTGTGCCTGTTTTATGGATCTCCAAAGCTTTTCGTAGATATTTCAATCAATGACATGAACCATAAGAAGTTCAGCCGATCGCTAGCCGTTCGGGCGACAATATGTACATAGTTCGCATTGTGCATGATTCCTGGCTTGTATTTAAGTGCGTCGTTTCGCTTGGAAGTGAACGGGAGCCACTGATCAGAGCCGGCTGCCTTCAAATTCGACTCGGCAGGCGCCGAGTTCGAATCATTGTTAAACCCAAGTACATTTCTGACGGCCGGTCAGCTTTGACCCTGCGATTCCCTCGAGCCTACTGCTATGGTCATTAGTCCCGTAAGTGTGTTTCACACATGTTTAAGTGCTTGTTTTTATCGCGGAGGGGACATTGATTTTTACCCGCTGGATGGCGAGATGCGACACCGACTGTGTACTTCATACCGACTTGCGGAGGCCTCCTTATCTAAGTATCCCCCACCAGCAGGACACCTACTCAGTCGGAGCAAGCTCGAAACTCTTGACTTACCTTCCAACGTGTGTGGTAGTTGAATGAATGTGTGTCTGAAAGTAAGGGTCAAAGAAGAGGATGAGGATAGGTTCGGTTCGTGGCCCGTTTGTTAGACAACTGCTCCGGTATTCGCCTGGCGTTGATTGGAGAGACCACGGAAAATTCCCGTTCAGAGCAGCCGACCGCTAGAATTCTCCCTTCATACCCACCATTCTGGATAAAATCGTGCACTAATGTTGAAAATCCAAGCACTGTCGGAACTCGAGGTGGCACCCTTGAACATCCTGATCAGAGCTATAGCAGTGACATCAGTTGGTGCCCCGAGCAACCTCATCTTGTGCCCATTTCGGTCCACAGTGCAGGGCTACGCGAGCGTGCGCGCGGATGGGTTGGCGGCGGACAAGCGGCAGGCCGACGGGGCTATCGCGCACGCCATCTCACGCGGAGTGGGTCGGCCGGCTTTTGTTTTCCTGCGGTCGACACTCCCTTTCACCCACCCCCCCTCCACCCTCTCCGCGGCGCGCCGGCGCTGCCGGAGGACGAGAAAGTTCCCTCGGAGGAATTGAGATCTGCAAACCTTCCCTGGCAAGAGGGGAGCTGGGCGGAGCGTTATCGCAAATACCATTCCGAGAAGAGGCGGGCTTTCCCTTTCAGCGCGTGGGGGGCCGCCTGCTGGAGGGGGGGGGGCGTACCATAAGCCAGAGCTCGCTCGTCTTTAACGCACAAAGCGCGTTGTAGACGGTGAGATAACTGCTTTTCCGTTTTTTCCCTCTCTTTCGTCGTTCTACCGCAATCGACTTGCGCACGTTTCATTCAGCTGTGTGGATTCTCATTACTCCGAACATTTGGCCCGCTTTTATCGACAAATACTCCACCTATGAGATAGGGAGAATGAATGGGCCAGTACTTGACAAAAAAATCCCTGTTATAGAATATCGATAACTGAAAATAATTGAGCCAGAAGGGAGGGAAATGTCAAGGGTTGCATAAGTAAAAAAAAAAAGTTTATCAATCATTTTCATCCCACGACAACTTTAAAGATAATTATGCACCCACTATTGAAAAATAACTTTTTAATGTTTGAATAGAACTTAATGTGAGAAAAAAATATTTTAAAACTGAAATTTTGGGTAAAGTATTATTACATCTTATTTTACTCAATTGTGCAAAGAATAGTGTGTGGTTTTTAACCCTTCCCCCCACATTAGTTTCCAAACAATAAAAGAAATTGATGCCTGAAGAACCAAGCGATCTACTTATTGTGCTCGAAGCTACGGTCACAATCTTCTCTGCATTTTCCTTCTTATTCACTTTCTCATCTGTAAGACCGTTCGAAAGGCTGAGGTGGTATCGTCATATGACAAACGTGACAGGTACGGCTAATGAGAAACGATGGACGTAGCAAGGATGGTCATTGCAACACAACTGAACAACATTCAGCCTCACACATCATTAAAGAAATATGTATGGCAACGGTTGTCATTGCCAACAAAAGTATTTAATGTAATAGCAGCTTTCGATGGCTTAGCCATCATCATCAGTTGTCTGCTGGATGGAAGCCACAAAACGACTACGTAGGTAGTGGCTAAGCCATCGAAAGCTGCTATTACATTAAATACTTTTGTTGGCAATGACAACCTTTACAATTATTTCATGAAAGATGCCAACGATAACGCACCACAACACCTATATGGCAACGGACTAACTTGACAGGGAGATGAATATTGATTTCAAATTATAAAATATTTTTGGCGTTCAGTTTCGATTTCGCTTTTTGACAACTTTAAGTTTTATTAGCTACAATGGCGCTCCGCGTCCCCTCTGAACGAATTTTATATCTTTTAATTAATTCTTATCTGTGATACACAATCATTATCATTTCACAATAAAGTATTAATTTTAATTAAACTAAGGGAACCAAATGTAAATAAATTTTAGAATTTTAGTCACTTCTCGAAACGTAAACCCAGTGTAAGATGTTTCAGGAAATTATTTCATTCAGCTACAGCCTCAACAAATTATTTAATGAAATATTTCGATTTCTGACTCATTATTGAAACGATTTTTAATGGTTAAGAGTTCGATACCTTAATACTTTGTTTAGCGAAGCTTTAATACCTTGGTTAATAGAAGCTTGATACATTATTTGCCCATCTTATTAAAAAGCTATTTCTACACTCTGAAACAATGTTTCCCTAACGATGTCGGCAATCAGCAGGCAGGTGCTAATTTTGAGCGAGGCAAATTGTCTAGAGCTTGCACTTTTAACTTCTTCTTTTAGAAGTTACTCATTTATAATAAATAACTTACATATTTTCTCGACCTGGATATCCCGAGGTCGCTAAAACGTGCGCCGAGTCAGCGGAAGGGTTGCCGGTTTAAGACCCGCCACGGTTCTTTGTCCCTTGCCTTTCATGTACACGTGTTGTCGTGTATTGAGTGTTTTCGCGGAAGGCCTTGTGAGTCTGCTGACCGCAGACCGAGGAGTCCGCAAGTGTGTCACTGCCTAGTGTTAAAAGGTTAATAAGTGTACCCATGAGGGACATGGTGGGCACCCGGCGCAGCATCCCCTGAAGTTGGAAAAAGCCCTCGTAAGGAAGAAGAAAAATATACATATTTATATTAAATTTGTTAAACTTGTGAAGATGTTTCTCGGAGGAACGGGCAAATTGCATTTCGCTCCGTGCGCCGAAAATCCAAGAGCGGCTCTGTCGGCTGCGAGGGTGCGAAGTAGCGGATGTGAGGTCTCCGCGCGTCCCGCGCTGCGACCGCTTCGAAGGGGCTGCCTCTATGTGTGTGTGTGTGTGTGTGTGTGTGTGTGTGTGTGTGTGTGTGTGTGTGTGTGTGTGTGTAGGGGAAGGAGGCGGAAGCGGATTGACAGCGACGCGGCGCGCGGGACGTCGCCCTTCCCTGCGCGCGTGTCGCGCCCCCCCCCCCTCCTTCCCGCCCTCCCACCTCGCCCCCCTCTCGGAGCGGCGCGGCGCGGCGCGGCTCAGGCGGCGGCTGCTCTATCAAGGCGCGTCGCGTCGCGTCGCGCCCTGAATCATTAACACGGCGCGCCCCTCGCCCCAGAGCGTCGCTTAGACGCCCCTCCGCCCCTGCCTCGTCTCCACCCTTCCCCACACCGCCTCTCCTGCTCTCCCCCTCTTCTCCGCCCCTCCTCCTCTCCGCCCTCCATCCATCCATCCATCCACTCTTCTCCCCACTTCTCCAACCCACTATCACTCTTTCCCAGGTTCCCCTTCACTTAACCTCTTCATCTTTCCTCGCCTTCATCCCTCTGCCCTATCCTCCACTGTCCACACATCCGCTTCTCTACCCCTTTGTTAGCTCCTCTATCTGCCATTCTTCTCCTCCTTTCCACTTTTCCAGACATTCGTCCATTCCTTCGCTTCTCTTCCTCTCCAGCGCTCTTCCACCCTTTCGTATCTCCACGCCTTCATCCCTCTGCCTTCCCCACCTCTCATACGTTTCACTACCCCCTCCGCCTCTCCACAATTCGTTTCTCCATCCCTCCTTTTTCGTTTCCCCATCGACATCATTTTTCACAAAAAAAGTGAAAAACTAAAGAAAAGAAAGGAAAGAAAAGAATCACATTTTGGTGAAAGAAAATAATAAAGATACTTTTGTTTACTTTGTTCGTGAAAACCTGTTGAGAAGATGCTGAGTAACCAATGAAGAAGGCACATAAAACTAGTGTTACTGCATTCGGGTATTGACACCAGAGTTGTGGCGTGAATCGGTGTGCTTCTTCAAGATAAGAAACAGAAAGTCCGAACAGTAATTTTCAACGTACGAATAGTAGAGTTGAACAGTAATTTTCAACTGTAGCAAAGGTAACTTCAGGGAATCCCTCAAGAAAACCGTTGTTGGATCTCTCCTGTTTATTGCGTTTGTAAATGACCTGCCAGACAATTTATTTTCAAACGTACGGCTATTTGCAGATGATTATATAATATACCGAGTTATTCCATCAACAGCAGACCAGGATATTTTGCAGGGTGATCTACAAACTTGGTAGTGGCCGCAAATACAGTGAAACTCTATACCGGTGGAATGGGGTGGAGTGAGGTGGAGTGAGGTGGAGTGAGGTGGAGTGAGGTGGAGTGAGGTGGAGTGAGGTGGAGTGAGGTGGAGTGAGGTGGAGTGAGGTGGAGTGAGGTGGAGTGAGGTGGAGTGAGGTGGAGTGAGGTGGAGTGAGGTGGTGGAGCGTATTTATTAGTTTAAAATATCTGCGCAAGACAGATAAAATATACAGTTAATGCTATTATTGCCTTTATTATTATTATTATTATTATTATTATTATTATTATTATTATTATTATTATTATTATTATTATTATTATTATTATTATTATTATTATGTTAAATTAATTTAAAATTAAATTGCATTAATATTCTAAATTGTAATATGAAAAAAATAGTGTTCTGCCACCAGGTTGCATAAACATACCTGCAAAAGTAATAAATATGGTGAGACGGTGGGCTCTATCCCATCAATGTTAAAACAAGCAACTTTGTGACCCATTTTCTCAGGATAAATTATAATGAATTTTCCACTACTTATTAAGTGAGGCATGAAGGGATTACCGATACTCTATTAAGTTTTCATCTCTATTATGAACCAATATATTTTTTTTCAAAAAACTACTTTTTTTCAAAAAAAATGTGTAAAAGAATTTTTAATGCACGAATTAGAGAAGTAATACATGATTGAGAATTCAGATTCTTCAGGTCAACATGGTTTATTATCACTGAAAATTTCATGCAGATAGCTTAATTGGTTTTCCAGATAATGGAGCAAACGTTTAAAAATTTTTACTTCTGAGAAAAATTTTCAGAATGGGAAATGTTAGTAAAATTAGGATTTTTTCACTAGAGAGTAATTAAAGTCAACCTACATTGTAATAATAGGTTTTACTATCTTTTAGACCAGCCTGAGTTTTTCGTTTCTTCTTTCTTGTCTCCTTTGACATTTGTGAATCACTATATTGCTATGCCTAATCTGTCAAGTTCCCCACAAATATCAACATGTTCCCAACAAACATCTCAATTTTTTTCAAGTAACATACGTAATTTTATTTCAGCGCTTCTAACCTGGCAGAGTTTCCATCGTTCTATATTTCAGCATCTTCATGTACTCCTAAATACAAAGTTTTGAGACCAACAAACTTTTTTTTAATTTTTTTATAATCTTGAACAAATCGTGTTCTTGAATGCCTTTCATTATATATTTTACCACGGAGACTTTTTCTGAGAAGTTATGTCTTCTCTTAGTATTCATATAATTCTCAATATCTGCATTTACACTGTTTCTTTTTTGTAGATGCATTAGGAAAATTTGCACATGCATTCGGACTCATATTATCATCTGTTTCTCGTTCCAAAGGATTTGATTTGTTATGCTGATTTTTTTCGAAAATGCACATTTTAAAGATACGTTTACATTTCGCCATTATAGAACATATAAAACTATTTCTTTTAATTTTGCAGCCTATAACACGTCGTAATTAATAACAAATTGAACTTTACCACAAACATATCAACTCGCGAATCTGTACGTGCGAAGCAACAATTTACAACACAAAAGCATTTAAAAAGTTCAGCATCTACAAACAAAATTATTTTACAAAAGAAAAACAAAGACTAGCCTTCTGACAAAACTACAACCCGTGATATTAGACGGTGTATGACGGACGTTATATTGTAGTCTGGCAGTTGATACTATAATATTTAAAAATAAATTTAATATGCTTAAAGATGGAATACGTCAATTAATCTGACCTAGACTTGTTCATAAAAGAACATATTATTTAATTATGAAAAAAATTAAAAACGCGCCCTAAACGTCTCACCTTATACAACACATACTTTAGTACGTTTGCCTTTCTCTTCTGACTATGCTTACCAGAATATATTGTAATGCACCGGAGAAAACCAGAGATTTTACGACAGAAAAACTCGTATTGTCGGGTCCTAATAACGAAAATGTGGTTAAATCTGATTCCTATGTAAAGTAGATTACACGATATGTTAGAGGAAGTAGTCTCAATCCATGTTTTGCGAATCCTTCATACTGAAGACGTGATTGACGGCAGAACGTATGTCTATCTGTCTGTGGTCTTAGCACCTAAACAGTTCAGACTATTTTCTTTAAAATTCACACTCCGTAATCAATATAAACCATTTCAAGGCCCTGCGAGTTTGAAATGGATGCTGTAATTTTTTTGGACTTGGAAATAGACACTTTGATTAGTTATATGAAATCTCAACATTGTTAACGTTTTCTCAAAAACGGCTTCCAATTGTTTCTGTTAAACTTTGTCCTTGGATAACATAGAATTACCCAGGTCTCATTTTTGTTGAAATCTCTGAAGTTCAAATTGTTTCGCCGTCTTCCCCTCAATAGTCAACATACTTTTACTACCAAATATTTCATAAAGATAGACTATACTTCCGGGATATAGAATAAATCAGTACGCCTTTGATCGCATGAATAAACGGCTGTCATGAGATTAAAAACGTTTTCCGACAAAATGATTTTTTTAGAATGTGACCCTTCTTTATGCTCCAACAGTACGTTTTAAAAAACTAAAGCGATTTCGTTCGATATTCCAACTATCAGCCTGGTTTTCTGCCCTTCATGTTGGCAACCCCGATGTCGCTGACGTAACACATTACATGCCCGTCGCGTATGCTAGTCCCGCGCCCCCGCCCCGTCATCTCGGGGCCTCTGGGGCCCTAAAATTGGGCTCCGTCGGCCGGCAACTGTTATTCGCCCGACGGAGCTGCATCAGCGATCGCCCAGCGCTCCCCCACGGGATTTCCCAGGGACTTGTAAATAGAGAGGCTCTTCTCCCTGGTGTAGACAGGCCCGCGGGGACAATAAATAGGAGAGGCTTCAAAAATAGACGTTGCGCAACTTTTTTCCGCTGTGGACAGTTGACTCGTAATTTCTGTGCTGCGAACTGCTGCTGTCGCATCTTTTTCGTAATACCATATTGACTTAATACAAAGAGACGAAAAGTCACTCTTATCGGCTGGCGTCCGTTAGGGATTTTGCAGTTTGTCCAGAAGCAAATAAATTCACCCAGTTTCTATCATTCATCAATTTTCTTGATAAAGAAGTGGTTTATTCAGATCTTACACTGCGTGCCAGTAATATGAGTTTGTCCAACCCACTTAGCGTAATCACACATACAAGCATGTAGCATATTATTATAGATTTAACAGTTTAGATTCCAAATATGAGAAAATCGTAACAAAAATATAATACCTTTGTGATTTACCGAATGTATGGCAACGTTTCTATTTATACGTATTTTATTTTTATTATTTTAATTTTATTTTCTATCATTTTATTTCTATATTATTTCTATTATACACGCATTTCCCCCTAAAGCGGAGTAGGCATCCTGCATGTCTGGGCTGTATGAAGCCCGCCTGGTTGCATAACAGCTATTATTCTCTGAATAGCCTGGTGTAATACGATTCGGGTTTCTTTCCGCTATAGAATTTAATGAACAGAATGAACAGTAGCTTTTGACATTCGAAATGAAAATGATGACGAAAATACCACCAAATTACACCATTTGTTCCATGGAACTTGCGACAGAGAAAGACAGTAGTCGACTCGATGTTGACAGTAGAAACAGCAATTTCAGAAGACACTAGTCCCGAAGACTTTTATCAATTTGTCGTTGTCAAAATCCGTCTTAATCTGTTCACATTGTTTCGTTCTTCCTCTTTGTAGTTGATGTTGTTACGGAAGTGTCCATGGTTTTCTTGAAACAACAGTCACTATTGAAAAATGATAATCACCATCTTGAAATAGACAAATTTCGTGTTCTTCCATTTTCTCCTTGTTTCCTTCACCGTCTCGCCCCTCCTCGCAAATTGCGTAGTCTTAATTTTTCCCTTGTTCCTTAATAAACCGTTTCCCGCCCCTCCTTCCTCACCCCGCCGACCCCGCTCATTCTTCCCCGCCCAACTTTTCATGCCCATTATTCCCCACACATCCTTCTCCGCCTTCCTTCCCCATCCACCCTCCCCCACACATCTTCTCTGCCCATCCTTCCCCATCCATTCTTCCTCAACTATTCTTCCCCGCCGATTCTTCCCCATCCATCATTCCCTATCCATTCTTCACAACGCATCCTTCCCAACCCATCCTTCCCAACCCATCCTTCCCAACCCATCCTTCCCAACCCATCCTTCCCAACCCATCCTTCCCAACCCACCCTTCCCAACCCATCCTTCCCAACCCATCCTTCCCAACCCATCCTTCCCAACCCATCCTTTCCAATCCATCGTTCCCCACCCATCCTTCCCAACCCATCCTTCCCAACCCATCCTTTCCAATCCATCGTTCCCCACGCATCGTTCCCCACCCATCCTTCCCAACCCATCCTTCCCAACCCATCGTTCCCCACCCATCCTTCCCAACCATCCTTTCCAATCCATCGTTCCCCACGCATCGTTCCCCACCCATCCTTCCCAACCCATCCTTCCCAACCCATCCTTTCCAATCCATCGTTCCCCACCCATCGTTCCCCACCCATCGTTCCCCACCCATCGTTCACCACCCATCGTTCCCCACCCATCGATCCCCACCCATCGTTCCCCACCCATCGATCCCCACCCATCGTTCCCCACCCATCGTTCCCCACCCATCGTTCCCCACCCATCCTTCCCCACCCGTCCTTCCCCACCCGTCCTTCCTCACCCGTCCTTCCTCACCCGTCCTTCCTCACCCGTCCTTCCTCACCCGTCCTTCCTCACCCGTCCTTCCTCACCCGTCCTTCCTCACCCGTTCTTCCTCACCCGTTCTTCCTCACCCGTTCTTCCTCACCCGTTCTTCCTCACCCGTTCTTCCTCACCCGTCCTTCCTCACCCGTCCTTCCTCACCCGTCCTTCCTCACCCGTCCTTCCTCACCCGTCCTTCCTCACCCGTCCTTCCTCACCCGTCCTTCCTCACCCGTCCTTCCTCACCCGTCCTTCCTCACCCGTCCTTCCTCACCCGTCCTCCGCCTCCTGTTTCTCCGCCCCAACCTTCCCCGCCTTCCGCCGCACCTGAGGGCGCAACGCGCGCTAACGAGGGCGTGGGAGGCGCCGCGCCGCTCCGCACCGCGCGATTCCTCGCCAATTACGCGCCCATTATGGAGGGCCATCAGCCCTCGGGGACGGCGCGCCGCCCCGCCCCGCCCCACCCCGCCGTGGCCGTTCACGCGAGCAGCCAGCGGAGTGCTCAGGGCCCAAGACAGCACACGCGGGGTCAGCCACGTGGAAAATAATGCGCAGGCATTTTTCATCATCTGGTTCTGTCTTAAGAGCTTTAAAAACGAGGAAAAATCGGAAATTACATTAACGCTCTTCCACTGGCCGTAATTGCTTTTTCTCTAGGTCTGTAATAACAACCGTCTCTGCGAGGCAGTGCTATTCTTCGTTTGAGAATTCGTCTTATTGGTAAAACGGTATGTTTATTTTCGTAAAAACGTTTGAACTATTTCTACGAACTGAAATCCAAACGCAGAACCAACAGCTTGCCAGAACATTTGTATGTGTAAAAATAGTGGATCAGAAGAGGATATGAATACGTGCACAGAACAACCTTGATTGAAACAGTGGCTTTAGGGCTTTACAGTGCAGTTGTGAGCACAGGAGGCCTACTTCATGAAATACTTCATGGTCAGTCACATAAAGACTAGGTTCATTCCCAAGATTGAAAAAGAAAGATCAAGAGGATTCTGTCACAGTACGTTTAACGCGACACACTTGCCTCCCACAGTTCTTACAGAATCCTTCCGTCTTGTTTCATAATTCTTCTTGCCGGATAGTGTAAGTGAGAGGACCAATGTTTGTAGTAAACGAAGTCTTTTCTCGTTTTTCTTTTGAATTTTTTCGCAGAATTTTCAGTAATATCTCTTTCATTTTGTTCTCTATAACGTATATCGAACGCACTTTATAACCCAATCAAAATGGAAATATCAGCGCGATGCTTCGGCCTGAGGGGGGCTGAGAGGGAATGATGATGCCCTGGGCACATTCTGGGCGACTATGTCCGTTCGGTTCGGGTGTATTAAAGAATAATTCCTGTAATAATTGGGGAAAGCGTGATCTTAAATTTTTTCTTGAAGTCAAATTTCAAAAGTTTTTAAATCAATCTTGAAAACCTATGAAGTGAGCGAAATTAAAGAGAAAGTTCTGTATTCAATTTCTTTCGTTGTATGATGCAATATCGTGCCTTGGTGGTGCAAGAGTTTTATCCACGTAGACGAAGCCGAACGCTGCCAGCTCCGTTTGGGTGTTTGTAACATGTGGTTGTGTAGCGTCTGGCTTCGTGTATCACTACGTGTCGAACAGAACCATCATTTCAACCCTAATCATAATCCTCTTCACAAAAGCTTCATGATTAACACTATTATTAATCATGGAAATGTAGCCGGCAGTGGCTAACAACCACGCTGATCACCTGCCTATGGTTGGGGCCGGAATATGTCGTTATAATTGTTGAATAAAATGCACAGTCATCAATGCATTTTACATGTATTGTTAAAATATTTATATAGACTTTTCTTTTTTTGCAGGTAAGCCTATTCTCGTGATCTTCCAAGCCGAGAATTATTGGTGAGTCGTAAAAACTCGAGTTATATGCATATTTAACTATTATCCTTTAAACTTCTTCAAAACTATTTTTCTAGGATATGTTTGAAGATGTCTCTTTCCATATTACAATCACACCCGGAAACTTTTACAAGTGCGTTATATCTTGAACATTGTGAAGGAGAATTTAGCTGTGCAAACATTTAATGTATTCGCCTTACATATTTACCAGTGTTTTTAATGTTGATTGTCTAAATGCACATTAAATAAAAAATATAATGAAAACACACGACAAAGTTGAATGCACGGTGGTTACACTTATAATAGTATATGCTAATCACAATTCTCACATTGTCAGCTATTAATATTTAAACAATGCCACTTGATAAAAAGTACAAGAGTTGTAATAAAGTTATTATTGCAAGCTGTTTCAAGTCAGAATATGTTGAAAGGTTTCCATTCTTCAATTTAATGATACGTTTCAAAATTTTAAAGAATTCTGAATATTTAACCTCGCTTAGGAACCAAAACCAAAGCACTAGTATCTTAAGAGTGAAAAATAAAAAAGTTAAATCTAAATATAACAGCAGTATCCTTTCCAAAAAAAGAAGGGAAATGTGGTCGGCCCTTATTTCCCTATGCAAATTGCCTCTATACATAGAATATATATAAACGTATTAAACGAAACAGAAATGCAATTTACTTGGTTTAGTATTTCAGCCCTAAAACGAACTTTCTTTCGTCGTTTGCATTTCCTTCCCTCTCCTTTTTCTTTCTTGTAAAAGTTAATAACGTGCTTAAAAAAATCATTACGACAGGACATACAATTGCATACAGTGATGTGCAGCAGATTGCTCTGTATTACATAAACTGGAATTATCTACAGTATGGGTTTCCAACTTTATCGCTATTTACGATTCACTCCCCTCAGATCATCTTCATATCTTTATGCTTGCCATTTCCTGTGTTGGTAGCTGATATCCATCTGCCCAAATGTCCTTCTGTTCATAATTTCCAAAAGTACGTCATGTAAGACAGCGCTTGGATTAGATGCTGCGAGCCTTGTGCGCCAAGACGCGACCTCCGTAATCCGTGGACGCTGTCCACAGCTGCCACCTCCGCGCATAAATCGTCTCCTGTCACCGATAACCGCCCTCCCGTCGACCTTAAACCCGCCCGTTCACCCGCAACCCGCCGCCTGCCGCCCGTTTCCCCCCGCCCCCTTCCCCCGCCCCCTTCCCCCCGCCCCCTTCCCGCCACCCGCTTCCCGCCACCCGCTTCCCGCCACCCGCTTCCCGCCACCCGCTTCCCGCCACCCGCTTCCCGCCACCCGCTTCCCGCCACCCGCTTCCCGCCACCCGCTTCCCGCCACCCGCTTCCCGCCACCCGCTTCCCGCCACCCGCTTCCCGCCACCCACTTCCCGCCACCCGCTTCCCGCTACCCGCCACCCGCTTCCCGCCACCCGCTTCCCGCCACCCGCTTCCCGCCACTCGCTTCCCGCCACTCGCTTCCCGCCACCCGCTTCCCGCCACCCGCTTCCCGCCACCCGCTTCCCGCCACCCGCTTCCCGCCACCCGCTTCCCGCCACCCGCTTCCCGCCGCTCAATCTCGCCGCCCGCTTCAAGCTGTCCGCTTCTGACCGCCCGATTCTCGTCATCCTCTTTCGCTGCCCACTTCTCGCCGTCCGCTCTCGCCACCCGTTTCTCGCCGTCCGCTATTCACCGTCCGCTTGTCGCTGCTCGCTTCTCGCCGCCCGCTTCTCGCCATCCGTTTCGCGGCCCCCGCAATCCGCCCCCACCCCCTTCGTCCCTCACACCTGCCCTCTATCGATACGCCCGCTTTGCCTCCATCCCTTCTCACGCCATGTGATTCCATTCCACTCCTTCCCACCATCATCCCGTCTCATCTGCCTCGCCGTGTCGACCCGCTCTGCTACGTTCCTGCGGTGCTATCCATCCCGTCCGGTCGCGTCTTCTCAACGCCTGCTACTCCGCCGGACGCGGACGCCCGCAATCCGCATCTCCCCCACCACACGCCTTCTACGAGCAGCCCTTGCGCCTCCGCATCCGTCTCACCACCTCGCCACGCTCTTCCCTGCGTCCTCGCCATCCCCGCTCCTTCGTTCTCGTCTTCCATCCACGTTTCCCTGCACCCTCCTCATTATTTCCCTCTCGTTCTTCGTCCCCCCTCCGCTTCCCAAACTCTTTATATTTCCCGCCTCCATCCTCGGGCTATGTCCAGACCTTTTTGGCTATCTCCCTGTTCATCTCCCCCTCCCGGCTCTCCTCGCTTTCCCTCCCGCCCTGGGCCCTCACCGACCGCGCTGCCCTTGGCCCCCGCCGCGCCCGCCCGGCCGACGCCGTGGGCGTGTCCGCGGGCGCGGCGCATCAATTAGGCGGCGAGTGGCGCCGAGGGCAGCGGCCCAATTTGCGGCCGCCCGCGGGGGCGATGGGGGCCGCCGCTCGAGCCCGGCGCGCGCCCGCCCGCCCAGCAGGCGCCGCACCGCACCGGACAGGGACGCCACCGCAGCGCCAGTGATCAGATCTTGGGGCGCGGATTTTCTACACTGCTAGGTAGCTGGATCGAATCCAGATTGTCTAGAGATAGATTGCTTTAATAGGCGGTTCTCCGTTTAAAACCACGCGGATGCCGGAGTTGTTCCTATCAAACGGGCCACTTCCAATTTACCATTTCTCATTCTTGTCCTATCGTCTCTTCTTAATACACACACTCACATACACACACACACATACACACACACACTCGAACTTACATTTAGTCTACAGTACTGCCCATCGCAGGGGATCAGTCGGGAATTTAAGAGTTTGTCCCGGTACGAGCGGTGTCGCGCGGACGGATGAGAAATTCCCGCAAGCCAACGTGTAGCGTGGTGCCAGATTTCATGTTCTAGCGAGGAAGGAACACTGACCCCTCGTGAGATATGACATGCACCACTGTTATGAGACTAATGGAATTAGCAGATGCCACGCTCGGAAGCAAATTAAATCACTCACTCGGGAAGGGGCGGGGTGCTATGTGCGAACACGCGCAGTGATGGAGGAAGACGACTGCCCTCTGAAACGGACGAAGTAGGTAGGGGACATTAAAAGAAACGTTCGTTTTAGGGGAAGAGGTTTAGGGGAAGATAGCGTGTAGAATACGTTCTGATGTATCATTAAAGAACGTACAATTGCAATGCAATTAAGTTATTACGCAATTCTTTCTTTTTTAGCTCAGGAAGTGGGAGAGGGGTCGAAATCTTGAGGGAAAATTTGAAAGAGTTTTGAGTCCTTTGCCAAGAGGAGCTGCAGGTTGTAAAAAGGTAATTTTTGATAATATTTTTAATGAGACCTTCAGCTTAAGAGAAGGGACGAAGAGAACGTGAGAGACGAAGTGGAACGGAGAACTGCGAGGTGTGGAGAGAAGGGTGGAAAGAGTCGAATAGAGAGATCTACAGTAATATCACAAATGACATTTTAAAATGTTGTTATTTAAAATGAGTGTTATCAAGTGTTTAAACCTTAACTTAATAATAAAGAGAATTACGTTAATGTATTTAAACATGCATTTTTAAAATTCCTAGCGTCAGATGACAACGACTCAATGAAATAACAGGCTTGAGTGTTTTCGTAATAATTACAGAATTATTACTATACGTGGCTGATTAGAGGCATCTCGGAAGCAAGTATTCCCCTTTACTCTGGCAATATACTCAAATTAAATAAGGTCATAAATTGGCCGGAGAGGGGGACTGTCATCCAATCGCGAGCTTAGTTACAACTTAAATTTTTGGTATTAAAGCTCACTATGGGAAGAGTTTCCGCCCCTCTTTTCATATCGTCATCTTGAAGGGACACTTTTTTTAATCCAATTATATCTTGCATGTCAAGCACTCTCCAACCACACCAACCATGTTCAAGAAACAAAATTTTCCATCAGCGAAGCAGCTCACTGCTACTTATTTGATATTACTAGAAAACAGCAGCAATGTTTGTTACGGTGGTTTCTTTCCAGTCGACTGCCGGGACAGGTCCTTAAACAACGGGATGCTGCCAGAGCTTGGGGTCTTTCTTTCTCCATTCTGCATATGGTGCGAGACACCATTCCTTAAGTTCCCTCTTCCATAATCTCGAACGACTCGGGTAGCGCGGCGAGTGCCGAGCGAATTTCAGTTCCCAGTTCAAATTGTGCAGTGGCACCGTAGGAAGGGAAGAAGAGACGGGGGTTTGACCCGTTGGCCCTCTAGGGCAAAGGCTAGATCGGGAGCAAAAGCCTCGGGAGCCGTCGCCCTCCGCCCTGGGTCGGGGGTCGCGTGGGGGCCCGCAATCCCCGGCCTCGCCGCCGCCCCATCCATCAAGACTAAACAACGGCCACCCGACGCCCGCCACGCCCGCCACGCCCGCCACGCCCGCGCCGCCACCGCCGTGCATCACGCCGCTATCCGCCTCATCGGCGCCGCAGCAGCCCGGACGACTCACTCCCGCACCAACACTACCACCGCCACCGCCACCGCCACCGCCACCGCCACCGCCGCCTCCGCCTCCACCTCCACCTCCGCCTCCGCCCCCGCCCCCGCCCCCGCCACCTTCACCGCCCCCGCCCCCGCCACCTCCTCCTCCCCCTCCACCTCCACCTCCACCGCCGCCTCCCCCTCCCCTCCCCCTCCCTCTCCCTCTCCACCTCCACCGCCGCCTCCCCCTCCACCGCCACCGGCACCGCCATCTCCCCCTTCCCCTCCACCTCCTCCGCCACCTACACCTCCCCCTCCCCTCCCCCTCCACCGCCACCTCCACATCCACCGCCCCTCCCCCTCCACATCCACCTCCACCCCACCTCCCCCTCCCCCTCCCCCTCCACCGCCACCGCCGCTCCCGCCGCCTCCTCCATCTCCACATCCAACATCATAACCGTCACCACTGCCACCGCTGTCACCGTCGTTGCCACCGCCGCGCCACCGCGACGCACCGCCGTCACCGACGCCGCCAACGCCGTCGCTCCACTATGATTCTCCCATCTCTCTCCCCACCACCACTAGTGATGCCCTCGCAGATTATCCTACCACTCTGTCCACCCCCACCACTGCTGTCACCATCTCCTCTTCCGCCGCCGCTACCCCAGACATTGCCAATTGATTGACCCTTGGTCGATCCTTAACCCCGCCCTTCATACTGGTTTATCTTTTATTTCTCTTGCCCCGTCACACCCCGCCACTACACGGTTGGCATCGCTCCGTCTCGCCACATCCCGCTCTATATCGCCACGCCTCGCGCGGTTTCACCCCACCTCGCCCCATCTCACTCCGCTCCGGTCCCTCTCTCCCCGCCCCGTCTCGCTCCGCCCCATCTCGTCCCGCCCCATCTCGCCCCGCCCCGTCTCGCCCCGCCCCATCTCGTCCCGCCCCATCTGGCCCCGCCCCATCTCGCCCCGCCCCATCTCGCCTCGCCCCATCTCGCCCCGCCCCATCTCGCCCCGCCCCATCTCGTCCCACCCCATCTCGCCTCGCCCCATCTCGCCCCGCCCCATCTCGCCCCGCCCCATCTCGCCCCGCCCCATCTCGCCCCGCCCCATCTCGTCCCGCCCCGTCTCGCCTCGCCCCATCTCGCCCCGCCCCATCTCGTCCCGCCCCATCTCGCCTCGCCCCATCTCGCCCCGCCCCATCTCGTCCCGCCCCATCTCGCCTCGCCCCATCTCGCCCCGCCCCATCTCGCCCCGCCCCATCTCGTCCCGCCCCATCTCGCCTCGCCCCCTCTCGCCCCGCCCCATCTCGCCCCGCCCCATCTCGCCCCGCCCCATCTCGTCCCGCCCCGTCTCGCCTCGCCCCATCTCGCCCCGCCCCATCTCGTCCCGCCCCATCTCGCCCCGCCCCATCTCGCCTCGCCCCATCTCGCCCCGCCCCATCTCGTCCCGCCCCATCTCGCCTCGCCCCATCTCGCCCCGCCCCATCTCGCCCCGCCCCATCTCGTCCCGCCCCATCTCGCCTCGCCCCATCTCGCCCCGCCCCATCTCGCCCCGCCCCATCTCGCCCCGCCCCATCTCGCCCCGCCCCATCTCGCCCCGCCCCATCTCGCCCCGCCCCATCTCGTCCCGCCCCGTCTCGCCTCGCCCCATCTCGCCCCGCCCCATCTCGTCCCGCCCCATCTCTCCTCGCCCCATCTCGCCCCGCCCCATCTCGCCCCGCCCCATCTCGCCCCGCCCCATCTCGTCCCGCCCCGTCTCGCCTCGCCCCATCTCGCCCCGCCCCATCTCGTCCCGCCCCATCTCTCCTCGCCCCATCTCGCCCCGCCCCATCTCGCCCCGCCCCATCTCGCCTCGCCCCATCTCGCCCCGCCCCATCTCGTCCCGCCCCATCTCGCCCCGCCCCATCTCGCCCCGCCCCATCTCGCCCCGCCCCATCTCGCCCCGCCCCATCTCTCCCCGCCCCATCTCGCCCCGCCCCATCTCGCCCCGCCCCATCTCGCCCCGTCCCTTTTTGACGCACCCCGTTTCGCACCGCCCCACCCTCCCACGTACCTCATTCGCCCCGCTTCGTGTCGTCTTTTCCCGACTCTTGTACTCTGATTAATCACCGTCGATACTCAGGTGTGGCTCTCTTTAGAATAGCTTCTTTTATGAAAATGAAGCACTAGAAATTCAACAATTGTAATCCACACAACAATTAAAATGGACATATTGAACCTATGTTTTTCTTACTTCGTACGTAGTAAAGAGAAAGCATTGAAATGCTGCGGCAAAAATCAGTGATTTTTTTAACAGAAAAAATTATACATTCAGATTCTGATAATGTGCATAAATATTTTTCCTATAATTATTTCCACTAACACGTTGTGTCATGAGAACCCACGTTTTGTGGGTTCTCGACACCGAAAAATTAATTGACGGCAAAACGTCTGTCTCTTTTTAGTCCATCTGTGGCTGTCTCTTTTTAGTCCGTCTGTGGTCATCGCTAGCGTCTAAACTGTTCTGACGATTCTATCCAAAATTCATATTCTCTGATTGATTTTTGAGGCTATTTTTCATGAAGCGTTAACATTTTCAAAATTTTCTGATACATAGTTCGAAATTTGTCCTCGGACATTGTAAAGGATGCTTAAAATTTGCGTAGCTCTATTTTCTTTGAAATCTGGATTTGTGAAAATTGCAAACGTTCAGAATGTTTTCGTCTCCATAAAACTACAATGTGAAGATTGTTTCCTTTATAATATCTGTTTTTCACAAACATCTTCAAATAATGGCATGAACAGTTTTTTTATAATAGGAGAAATTTTGCTTTATTTTGGACAATACGCTTAAAAAGGGTTACACAATTTTCTCTTCTAATATATAGATAACAGGAGAGTCTTAATTCAACTCTTTGCGTGTTTAATTCCTACACCACCAAAATGGTTACATTTCAATGAATGTTTAACTTCTTTTTTTTTAAATTTGGTTAATTTTACCTGAAAGAATGTTGGGTGGCGAGGTGTGAGCACTGACAGCAAATCAGTCCCCTGAATCCTTTCCCCGAAGACCGTGATCTCTGCCCAGCGAACCACCGCTAGGCCAATGGTGCCGTGAGCGAATCTCGGCGCTGGCTGAGCGCGTGGGTTGGCGGGCGGGGTGCCGAGGGCCGGGTCCCGGGGCGCCGAGCCCGCGTGCGGCGGCCATTCCATGCATTCTGAAGCGCCCGCGCGGGCCTCCGCCGCCCACCCCGCAGAATGCATAGGCAATGCGCTGCTCGCACCTCGCCACCCAAGGGTCTTTCAGGCGAAAGTAACCAATTTTTTTTTAAAAAAAGAAGTTAAATATTCACAGAAATGTAACCATTTTGGTGCTGTTGGAATTAAACATGCAAAGAGTTGAATTAAGACTGACCTGTTATCTATATATTAGAAGAGAAAATCGTGTAACCCTTTTTAAGCGTATTGTCCGTTAAGTTATTGCCCTTCTGGCCCCACGAGGTCAAATTCGTAGATTGGCATCACGACAAGCCGCAACTGTAAATTTCGAACAAAAACCCAAATCCAAATTCGCCGTAACACAATGCAACGTTCCTTATTCATCTTCGCGAAACCAACGCTACTTGCTATAACCAACCACTGAGACAGGTGGCTTAGGGCATCAACTGATGTCACTGCAGTTCCTCTGACCTGGAGATCCTAGGTTCGTGTCCTGACATTGGCACGATTTTTCACACTAGCTACATGGATGGTCGAATTCAGTCGCTTCAGGAGGAGAATTCTGGCCGGCTGCTCCGAGTAGTTTCTCCTATCAGCACCAGGCAAGTGCCGGAGCAGTACCGTAACAAACGGGCCACGCACCACGCGCTATGTTTTCTTTCCTCTTCCTTGTCCTATCCTGACCCCTTGCATACACACACTCACATGCACCACACTACCACACAAATGCGGGAGACTAGTCGGGAACTTAGAGCTAGTCCTGGCTGGGGTGGTGGCCCGCTGGTGGGAGATACCTGGTTAGGGAAAACCCCTCTAGCTGACGGATATCACCATCCAGAGGGGGAAGATTACCACCATCTCCCGAGAAAATAAACGTGCACTACACTTACGGAACTAATGACGTTAGCAGCCGAAGCGCCCGGAATCACCAATGAGTCAATTAATCATATTACTAGCTGAGAAATTTTCATCTCAAAACGAACACAAATTCTCACAGATTTGTAAAATAAGTTTAGTCTTTCATCCAATGTTTGTTCATCAGTTGAATAATGTTGGCACCAGATATATTTTGTGATCATTCTTTAAATCAAAAATATATGCAAGTTAATACATACTAAACGAGATACTCAACATCACTATAATTGTTATCTTTTTTGTCTTTATTTTAATTTTATCTTTTCTTATAAAATTCCCTCGTAGCTTTCATCGGATTGCTTCAATTCGCATATTCGTCATTTTTGTCTTCAAATTTGGTGTAGTAAAAAAATACTAATATCGGTCCTTTTATGTTAGTAGTCTCCGCAAGCTTTTTCGTTTTCGTCTTAGCATTACTTTCACCTTAATCTCTTCTGTGTTCATTGGCCTCGTTTTCCTATTTTACTTTCGTCATCATCTCGCCTGATTTCTCAGCCACCTTCTTGACATCCGTTTCCGCGACTTCATCCATGGACCCCCACTCTGCCCGTCGTATTGCGTTGGGGCTGAGGTGCTGTGTCAATACTCCGCCCTAAGATAGCGTTTTGTATTCAAATGAAATAGCTACTTGGAAAGTGGCCTGGCATATATTGTACATTGCGTGAAATATTCCATATGTATTGCGTGAACATCTGCTGTATCTTTTCTAACTCAAAAGCATGAGGCGAAAGCGAACACTATCTTTCGCGCTTCTATTTTCGTTTATGGATATGTCGATCTGTGGTCCTTTAAATTATTTGTTTAGTTTTATGCCCAATAGCACCCGTTGAACAACTACTCTGAAACGAATTTCTCAGTAACAATAATACGGGGAATTCTCCATAGAGTTGAAATCATGTACAGTATTAGGCAAGAGTGTAGAGTAATACCTTGGCATCCTCCCAGTGTTTGCTGCGTTTCATTTTCCAAGAAGCAACTACAAAGAAGTCGTCGCGACGTGGCTCCTTATAAATCACTTCGAGAGACGGAACGAAGCTCAAGACGGAGTCAGTCAAGTTGCCTGGCAATCGGCAAAGTGTTTCAACACAATTAAAGCCGACGAGTTGGTACTTCAGGCAGAGGCAAAGAGCTTAGTATGGTCTCTTCTGATACAAAACAAACAAGACGGGGGAAGCCACTGTCGGTACTTCCGCAAAGTGTTTACCGTCACTAAGATGCTTCTACTCTCGAAGGGTATGAAGTGCTCTGTACTACGGAACTTGCATTAGTGCCTCTCGAAATGAAGTGAGTATTTATCTCATATAATTTATCAATCTAATTATATCAAAAAGGTTTTAGTATTCGGTCCCCAAAAGTAAAGGGCAGCTTGCATCTTAATGGCCTTCTTTCGTAATTTAATTACTCTAGTAATTGTTTTCCATTTCCTATCACCTGATGGATAATGCTTGCGGTAGTAGTGAAAGGCGAGTGATTTAAGGCGAATGTTTATAGATGAGATAACTGTTCAGATGTGATACTTATTGTACAGGTCTAGGTATCCAAGATTGCTAAGGCGGACATCCGTGAGCAAGCTCGGCTGAATGGTTCGAGCATGGATGTTAGATTGTGTGCCGTGGCATGGGTTTGACTTTTCCCAGAAAAAAACTTGCATCACCTAATATGACCATTCTTCCTCTTATGCTCTCCGCTATTTAACATTAATGTACAATAACCAAAATCCAAATTGTATGATTGTGAGTCGCTTCACCGTTTACACAGGAGAAAACACCAAGTTCGCAGCAGACTACGTCACTAATTACAGTTCTTCTCACCACTCTCCAATTGATTAACAATACCTGGCACTGTGCTGGTAGGCAGCCGACACTTAAATTCACACACGAGCTCTCTCATTCAGTTACTAACTTCCTGAATGGGATTACCACTAACTGCCTGGAACTACAGCCACTTTTATAGTAGAGGCGACGACGTCACGTCTGGGACTCGCCTCGAAGCTCTCAGTTGCGGTGTCTGCCTTCTCAGGGCTGATGAGCCCCGAAAGCGCGCTTTGCACTGACGCCTATTTCATATGTCCCAACACATCATAATACTACATTTCGAAATTTTAAAAAAAATCCTTCGTCCACCTTGCCTAAACAGGCGTACGAAGGGGAAACTATGACAGCCAGCGGACAGTTGGAAGAAGCTACGTCAATGAGTCTCCGGGCAGCGATGTGTCATCCCCCTGCTACCACCGTACCTTGACAAAAAGTAAAATGCTATATGTCTATTGATCACCTCAAGGGCTCCTCAAGGTCAAGTACGAAAAAGGGAGAGGGAAGGCAGTCGCCAATAGGGAGCTCCAACATCACTACAGTGTTGAACGTTTGCGAACGTCGTACTCGATAGGGCTGTCATGTGCTAGCCGCGCGAGTGTGTGGCACCACAGCGTAGCTTGACATTCAGGTGCCGTTATAAATAAATTGAGGTATAAGCGATGTCACGAGCCTACCTCCCCATGGGAGTGGGAAGCTTCAGGGGCAAGTTGGTGCGGGTTACTATGGGCCCAAGAAACCCTGCTGCCGGGAGGCTGGGTGTAAAATGGCTGAAAGTTAATCTGAGACCAGGGGGTGTGGATGGAAGCACTAGCGGGTTAACTGACGTGAAAAAGCCCAATGATGATACTGATTACGTGAAACGTGTTCGTAAGAGAGCCGACCCCACCACAATTACTTGTACACTGTGAAACTCTATTACGTGACACGACCTTGCAGCTATCGACCTCGCGCACTTGGATTAGCTCCAACCTTCTGCGCCACTGGTACAGGCTTCAATCGATATATTGCAAGGGAATAAATAAAGGATAGATGGTTTTTAATAATTCAGATGGTGATTTGATATTCAGAATCCTTGCCAATTTTTTGAGAGTCGAATTCTTTAATTACTAATATTCATAATCCAGTACCGTAGAGACAAACTCAGAAGGAACGAAATAGCTTATTTTCATCTAATGTAGCCTTAGAGATCTTGGATATCTAGGCGTATGCAATAAGTATCTCATCTGAAATTCTAACATTGGGAAAACCTTAACCGCGACACAAAATCGGGTTACCATATTTTGACGCATTCTCCTCTCATTTTTATGAAATACCTTATTTATTTATGGTCTGAACAATTAGTTTTCAGCTGTTATAGCGAATAACAATCTTGCATTCATGGAGATTGCATTTAGCTTGGGAAAAGCTTTAGCCATATAGTTTAACCTCTTAGCTGCTTTTAGGTCCTTTACTTAACAACTATATTTCTTTTTAGTATATTCTACTCCAATGAAAACATCTGTGACATTTCAGATGCAGATCAATTTTGTTAAGGAAAACATATTGACTTATGCCGGTTGCGGATATCGAAACTTTCCTTAGTGATTTTTATTGCTTCTTCTTCTTGAGTATTTATACTTATCATATGGTGCTATTGCATATGATGGTGTAGATTTAAAATTCAGTTAATTGAATTACATCACTATATTATGAAGTTGTAGTTTGCTGTTTACTTCATTTCGTGCTTCGTTTTGTACATGCCGGGAATTTTAGTGCTGGTGTATTCATTTAAAGCATCGCAAGATTTTCTGCACCGACAAGAAACTTACTGTGTTAGCTCTGAAAGCAAGTTCACTTCACTTTTTATGCAGAAACTTCCTCCTCGCGGGTTTGTCGCTCTACGCGGAGCTTGCGGAGTTATTGAATTTGTTTATCAGCGAGTGCATAAATAGAAAAACGGTGTGTACAGTCGGTCACAAACTTGCGCCCGGGTTATTTACTAGGAGGGAGAAAAAGTTCGTTCGGCAACCGCGCCGGTGGCGCGCCATAACTAACCATTCACGAACGGCGAACTTTCCTCGCCACGCCGCGCGCCCGTGTTTGCCGAAGGCCGATGAAACTGTGTTGATTCTGAGGGTAGCGCTCGGCGCGTCGGCAAAGTACAACAAGCTACAGGACTACTCCTTTGCATTCTTCTTAGGGTGCTTCGGGGCAGGTCGCTCTCTAGCCTGACATCCGCCATCTCGAGTCTATCAAGATGGTGTGAAGTGGGATATGTGGGTGGTAGATTATTCCATTGCTTGGCCCGAAGGGTGGGAGTGGAGGGAGGATTGGAGGGGGAGTGTAGAAATAGAGATAGAATGGAAGTGAAAATATGTTGGGCGTGGTGGTTGGATGGGAGTTGGGGTGAACTATAGAGGTCTTCGCATTTTTCTTCATTTGTGAATAAACTGTTTGTATACTATCCGGCCATTAGAGAAAACGTCTGATTGAATTATTACCTATGGTAAAAACATTATTGAAATCAGAAACTATACAATACCAAACAAGAAATGGCATAACAATCTGATATTATGCGTAAAATGGAATCATTCGAAACATACGGAGAAATCAAGATTACCTAAAATAGCATGAAAAGCGATAACATGACTGATGTCAGTGTAGTTTACCTAATCCAACCGCGTTACCGCTGTCCTCAAGGGTTTCAGGAGATCTTCTCAGATGTAACCTTGCAGGACGTGAACGCCTGCGTTTTCAATAAGCAGATATTGCACATTTTTTTCTAATTAATTCATGATTATCCGCGAGTAGGGAAATTGGCGATGGTCCTAATACGGCTGCGAACTCTGCGGCGGACACGCCCAACTCTAGAGCGGCTCAGCACAATGAGGCTGCTGGGGACATGATGGCGCTCTCTTGCGGGCTCTCGCGGCGAAGATCGGTAACGAGGTTCCCCGGAGATTTAATCACGCCGAAGATGATCGGAGGAAGCGCTGGCAAACTGAGTTTCCCGTCATTACGCGGCGTTCCTCGATGAATTAACTCCGTCCTTACGGGCGCACCCCTTGTTTTCACTTTGCTTCACGCAGGAAGGTCGGAACCCTGATTATGGCGACAGACGTGTCTCGTTTTCGTTTTATGGCCCATAGAACGCATATAATTCACAATTAAGTTCTGACGAATTTGGTAAAAAAACTGGGAATGAAGCAGGACGAAAAGGCCTAGATTTATTTGATAATCAATTTTCTAATTTTATGTTAAAAGTAATTGCAACTAAAAAAATCTTCTTCTCTACAAAGTACTAAGAAATTTGTGGTAAAAAGAAATTGTAAAGTAACTTACCGTCTAAAGTAAAGAAATTAAACATGGTTAAGATTATAGTAGAACAGGAATATGGATATTATAAAATAGATTGTGATTCCATTTATATTAGATTAAGAACAAGAAAGATTCTAATTTTCAAATCATGAATTTGTTTTCAAGATCATTGGCCTAGAGAATTGCATCTTTTTCGTTCATAAATTTGATATCTGTAATGTACACAAGTTCTTAAAATAGAACAAAACTACTTTTGAGAACTTCGTAATAGCCACTACCTTCGTCTGCACGAAATTACAGATATTCCTCATCGCGTGCATTACTGAAATGATTCTTCGGAGCATAGCTTGAAAACTTTCTCCGACCACTTCTTATGAATGCGTCGTAGAGGACGATTGTCGGAAATGGAGCAGGCATCTACAGGTCACACGCGACATTCTCGAAACATAGGGGGTCGTCAACCTTTCTATGCTCGCAAGACAAAAATGCATTGTACCAGTAAACAAAAACTTACTCTATACCATAGGATACAAACGTTTGTCCAATTATTATTTGAATAGAAATGTTTAAGAATGTTCATTATGGGAATTAATAGGTCCAGGCAGAAAAAAGGGTGGCAATTTTGGTAAGGTTAGATATTTTCTCCTTATCGCACTGTTCATATTAAAACACTAAAAAATAAGGAAAAAGGTCATAGTTAATAATCTTCGTATGTGTGACCAAGACTTGCATATTTTTGAATATACTTGAGGTATTTTTTTCATTTTCTCGGAGTTAACTTACTTATTGTTGAGAAAGAATTGTGTTCCTGGCGATAAAGCACGGCAAATTTTTGACACGAAAACTCGTATTGTGAGGACTCGATAAGGAAAATCTGATAAATCAAGTTCTCTTTGTAGTAAGTTACTTCCTCTAACACACACACTCAAAATCCACGTTTTGTGGGTTCATGATACCGAAACATTGGTGGACAGAAAAATTTCTGCCCGTCTGTGTGCAACAATTAGACCATGAACTGTTAGACAATTTGATTCAAAATTCATATTCCTTCATAAAAGTTAAATATGAATAGTTTGTATTGACAAGGGTTCATTTTACTGCTCTGTTAAAATACGTTCAGTTAGTACAATTACAAGGTGACAAAGAGTGTGGCCGACAGGGATAAGAGAGTCTTAAAGAAAAACCTATAGTATGGGTTTAATATAGAAATGGAAAGTAAGGGAAGAGAATGAAGTTTAATATGTGAGAGTTCTCGTACGGGTACAATAGTTATTTCTTATTGCACACACAGGATACATTTCTCTTCTTGCACCATTCGTCCCCAACCAATGGATCACGAACACATGGCGATGCTCACAACACTGGCGAACACATTGCCTACAGTTGGGTACCGTCCTTAAGTGGTAGTCACTCACCGAGATGCCACCAACTATTGGATCTTTGGTCGTTTAGATTCAAATGATATAGGAAAAGCAGCCACGTCCCATTTCCATCCCATTTCTTCTCATATTTCCCCTCCACTCGAAGCCCCTCGCTCCGAAAAGCGTTGGCGTAGGCGGCGGCGGAGTTGCCGCACTGTGGGCCGAATTCACAGCAACACTTCAGAAGTTAAACGAAGTGTAGGAATAAATGTGTGCGGACAGTGTTTAAAAATTATTGAAATTAGATCTGCTACAGAACGACTCATATTTTCGCGTACTAGTTAGTGCTCCGTTTCCTTCAGTCAGGATTCGGGATTAGCATTTATGTTTTGCCCCTACCCGCTTCTAGGGCGTCTATATGATCTACTGGTGCCACTCGCTGTTCCTACCGTTCCACTGGCGACCTTCCGAGTAAAGAACGCTTTCGCACTCTCTCAACGTTGCATATAACTCTTTCCTGTGACTTAACATATTTACTGATGGCATTCCTTGACCAGATCGAGGAGCTTTTGCCATTGTTCTAGGTGTAGGGATCGGGTTTCTCAATTTCACAGATTGCACACACAGCTGCTTGTCAGACCAAGAGATTTTGGAATGATTAGTTGTAATACACGAGGGACTCGCAATGCTCTTCCCTACTAACACACGTTAAAACCTTCATGCCTTACACGGGTTCCAAACCCACGGCGTGAGTGTACACGTTCTTGTCTAACCTACCCCAAGCTCTTGCCTCACGAGACCGAATCACTTGACCGTAATGCTACAGAAATGGAAGCAGTGTCTTCGGCTGTTATACTGGTTCTCCTTCCTTCGTTCCCTACCACGTCAAACATCAATCTTGTATGGTGTATTTGGGTGCCATAGATGGACCAATAGATACTAGTTTTTATTAATGAAAAGTGTAACAAAAGTGTAATTCATTAGTTTTATGTAATCACTATTTCTTGATACTAAGATTACGTTTCTGTTCATCAACCCCTTTTATAAAGGGCGAGTTATTTTAAATGAAATAACGTGTATTCCTCATAACATTAGCAATATACAATTCCTTTATCGTTTTGGTCTCAAAAGCATAAACTCCCTTAGGAAGTGGCTTTTTTAATTTTTCTATTTCATGGCAGCCAGTGTGTGACCGCAACTTTATGTGCATTTCCAAGAATCGAAGTGTTGTTTAGACTCGAGAACTGTTGTGTCCAAAAAGTACACCAGAAATAAACAAAAGTAAATGTTTATTTGGCACGTTTTACAATTTGCCATATCCAACTCGAATTACAACGCCGTTTACAATTTATCCTGATGATGTACGTGAGTCTAAGCGCGGTAGTCGTTACCAGAAGATGTATCAGCCCTTAGCCAAAAACACTAAATATCCAACAAGAAACTAACGTAGCGGGCACAGTCGGAAAAGACACAAGAAATACTAATACACTATCACTATTCAGTTATTGGTATTGTGGTGAGTTTTCGTTGGCATTTCCAATGAAATAATTATATGAGTCGTCATTGCCAACAATATTACAATATTGTTGGCAATGAGGACTCTTATAATTATTTCACTATTCACAGGCTTGGTTTCCAAAACTAAATCTGCCTACCCCGGCGCTCGTAACTCATTTTATTCTAGAGGCCAATCACGAACAGTTGACTCGCCTCGGGCTCGCATTCCGGTTGTCTTCCCTCTACTTGTGAGCCCCAAAAACGCGCGCTGCCTAGCTGCATGCGCGCCAACTTCAAATGCTCTATGTTTCCATAACAAGAAGCCATTTGCATCATTTGTGAACAGCAAGAGGAATTCTGACTGCTGGTTGGTGGGCTACGATCCTCGCGGCCTAAAACCAAGCGTCATCGCAATGGCCACGGGCGATATATGCTGTCTTTATTTGCACCAAACTTCCGTCAATTTACAAATAAGATTTTTTACGTTTGCATCTGAAAAAAAAATTTCCACGGCTGTAGTTAGAAATTTCCTCAGATTGATTCACTATAATGACGCGTTCTTACAGAAGACGTTATCGAAGACGTTACAGAAGAAGAGAGAAATCATCAAGAATTTGTTGTGTAGAAACGAAGTGTTTGTCGCCAAAATGTCATTATAATCTCGTCTATTTTAGGAGCAGGAGAAGATGAATGAAAGATTGAATGTTTGTTTCACGCGACATTACTCACCATATATCACTGCCATTTGTAAAACATTCGAAATAATTAGTGTCTAAATTGCTACATTTCCTCCAAATTAATACAATGTTTAAGTTGCAATGCAGTGTTTTTCAGTCGTTAAGATGCACTTCACAAAATTAAGTGAAAGAAATGATTCGGCATGCCCCTGATTTTCATGTATTTTTCGTTTTGGCCCAGTGAATGCGGGGGGGGTGTTGCGTTGGTCGTGATGGAGCGCAGCTAGAGGATCGCGAGACGAGGGGAGGCGAAGCGAGGCGGTGCCGAGCCGGGGGATGGGGCGATTGCTTCGCTCTGTTTGCCCAAACAGTCCGAGAGCGCCCCCGGATCGGCGCGGCGCGGCGCGGCGCGGCGCGGCGGACGAGAGAGTTAGCGGGACTGTGCGTGCAGCCCCTGCAGTAATGCGCCGGACCCGTTCGTTACGAGGACGCTGACGGAATAAACACGCTCCGTGCATGCGTAGCCACGCCTCGGGAGGCGATGGGCCCAGTCGTAGGGCTGAATAGCATTATGAAGTTGGTGTTTATGTACTGTACAATATTAACGGTTCAATGTTCCCCGTGAATTCCAGTATATGTTATGAGAACACTTCAAATTACGTTGTAACAACTTCAAATTAATGCCTACTGATTGAAAATTAATCAGATATATATGAATATTGTGAATCACTATTTTATATGAAAAATAATGTCTTAACTAAATGTGATTAAAATAGGATTTTATTCTCAGTGAAAAAGGTCAGATTTCGATATTATTAAAGCTAAGGAGAGACTCTTTGTGAGGACTGAATAATATAGTTTTTCTGATTGACGTAAACGAATGTTGAAAACTAGATGATGTATGAAAATTTTGCGTGTGTGCTCACATGAAATAAGTTTGTCATTGATTTAACAAGATAGCAAAAAGACAAGAAATGTAATTATCCCCCAGTTTCGTAAATTGTAGGTACTGCGAATGAAAATTTGCTCCAGGAAATGATTTTGTCAGAGACAAGGTAATAAATATTATCTAAATACAATTAAATAAATGCGGTTATATTAAGCCGTTATGGATAAAATACATAGTTTGAAACCGTAAACTTTAAGAGGTGATAGAAACATTAGTTTTACGAGTTTTTTTACAAATCGTGTAGTAGTAGGACTTACAGTCCACAAAAGCAACAACAAGAGTTAACTCTGAGAAAGTCCTAAAGAAGAGCATTAAGATTGTCACAAATAAATGAATTTAAAGCCGAAATTAATATACGTATCCCATTATATTTTAAGTACTTTATAAATGTACAATGATGGTAATAACTAGTATTATTATAATTGATAATGTGATCAAACAACAGTCGTTGTGAGACTTCGGTTATAACAGGCATATTACGCTAAATTAATATATTTTAACACCCTCACCCTTCTTTTCTATTTCTTTTTATTCAAAGTGTTTTTAAGCTGGTCGATTTGACAGCAATAGGACTGCGCCGTTTTTTCCAGAAAGGGTCACCCGACTTACCTGTTCTCCTGGTTGCCTAGCGTTGCCTCGGCTGCTGAGCCTGAAATTTTGATGACACGCATGCATGACCGGCATTTTTGCACAAATTCATTGAAACACAAAATGAGATTAACAACTGGACTTTTATCTCCAATTCGTGATCGAGGTGAGGCCTCCAATTACAATATTAAATCTCATAACCTGACTAAGGGCGCCTTCTCACGCCGCCACGGCGGCGCGTTTCCGTCAAGCAGCTGAGCCCTTCCGAAGCCGTCACCGCTGCAGCCACGGCCGCACCGCCGCCCGCCGTGGAAGGGGGTGGGTTGTGCAGGTGTAGTTTTCGCCGACCCTCCGGCGACGTCGAACAAAGGGACCGCAGCAGGTAAAACGCAGCAACCGACGGCACAAAGGCAAGCCTACAATTTAAAGCTATATTCTGCTATCGGTGGCGCGTACGCCCTCCTCCGCCTCGCGTAGCGAGAGCTCTCCGCCGCTTGCCGCAGCGGCGCAAAACCCGCCGCAGGTGGGAAGGTCTCCATTCAAACCAATGCCCTGCTACGAGCCGCGGTGCTCTGAAGCACGCTGCGGTGGCGGCGTGTGAAGGGGCCCTTAGCTTAGATTGTGCCCTGCCGGGTCAATGTACGGGCGTTCGTCCACTCACGCGGGATGGCGCCGGCCCCGGCGTTCATTCGGGGTGGCAAGGTCGGCCCTCTCACGCCCCTCTAGGGCGGGCGGAACAGCGGACGGCTCCCCGGCGTGTCGGGCGCTAGCGGCGGCTTCCCCCGGGCGACAGCAGCGTTGTCCAAGGCGGGGGTGGTCACGCCTCTGCCCGTCATGTGTCCAGACCCAAGCTCAGAGCGGCTTGCGGCAACACGTTAAGCGGCGAGCAGCAATGCGTTTAGCGGCGTTCATGAGCCGACTTCACTTGGCCCTCGCGTTCATCAGAACAATCGACTTTATATGGCCGTCTCCTCCATCAGAATGCATAAACATTTTTGCTCATCCGCCGCGTCTATCTGAATAAACCCTACACATCCGCCGCCTCATCTGTCTGACGGAACGAACGACTGCGGCGATGGTGTAACGGTTAGCATAGGGGACTGTTATACCCAAATTGGCGGGTTCAAACCCGATCGAAGCCGTGGTTTTTTATGGGCGAAAAAATTCTTCGTCCGCCTATCTTAGGAGGACAAAGAAAAGCCGGCTGTACCTTGTTAGCAGATTTACTTGCATGTAAAAGATCCTCAAGCCTAAATGACGCCTCTGAGCTAAATTCAAATCGCCTGTTTCGTCGCCCAAGAAATACCCCCTTTCTTCGCTAGTGGGTGAAAGGAGCCTAGCGAAATTTGCGTGCTCAGACGGAAGAGCGGGCCTTTTGGCCCGAGTCTCGCCACGTAAAATAAGGCAATTCAATTCAAATTTCAATTCAACGTTGGGCCCGCCTCCCTCGGGTCGCGAGGTCACGTGGCCTTCTCCCGCTTGGTTTTCGGCGATTGGCAGATCCGCATCACGTGGTGTGCGCTGCCCAATCGGGGTGTCATCGGCGACGGTTAGCGTCGCATATTTCCGATGAAATTTAGGCGTCACAAATGCTCCGAAACGTCGGCGGTAGAGTGACGACTGGGGTGGCGTCCGTGTTTTCCACTAACTCATCGCGTACCCCGGCCCTGGGCAAGCGTTCCGAAAAACAAAGCCCTACCAATGTCGGCGCCTTTGCGTGTCTTTGCACGTGCACAGGTATCGAAAAGTTGCCACTTTCCTGCCCCTCCCCTCTGTGGCGCTCGCACGTTCTTTAAAATAAAATATAGAAACATGCGTCGAAACCTGACGCGTGCGACCGTCCCATTACATTATAGAACAGTTCTATAAGATTTTATATTGTGAGAAGTTACACGTGATGATAAGTGTTTATATGAAGACCCTCATTAGGGTACTTTCATCTTTAGCATCAAATATACGTAGCATAGATCTACATCTTCATGATGAAATTATCTTTGACAGTCGTATGTTTAAAAAATTTAAATCACTTATATATAATCGTATTATTTACCACATACGTACACTAGGTATTTCACACAGTCGTGTTTAGTAATGAGTGCAAAAAGGCAGTGATTAAACCGATTCACTAAAAAATTAATTTGTTTATATTTTATTCGGCGGTAGAGAGAGAAAGGGGTGTACAGCGTATGCGAAAAAATGAAAAAGGGAAAATATTTTTGCGAATGTTCCACCGGAGCCATTTATAGATGTTCTACATCTCCATGTTGCCACATCGGCCTCCGATACTTCCCTCTCCAGCGCGCTGAAATGCCATTACGCGCAGATATACTACACCTGTGATGCAGGGTGTAGCGCCGTCCTCCGCGCCCCACTCTCCACCCCACGCCCCGCGCCCTCCGCACCGCACCCTCCACCACTCGCCCTCTACTCCGCCCCTCGCCCCGCGCCACGCTCTCACCGTCCTCCGTCCCTCGTCCCTCGTCCCTCGCACCGTGCCACCCCCACACCGCCGCCCGCCCTCCGCCCCCCGCCCTCCGCCCCCGCCCTCCGCCCCCGCCCTCCGCCCCCGCCCTCCGCCCCCGCCCTCCGCCCCCGCCCTCCGCCCCCGCCCTCCATCCCCGCCCCCCGCCTCACGCTTTCCGCCTGCAACCCCCCGCCCCACATCCTCCGCCCCCCACCCCGCGCCCCCCGTGTCCCCCGCCTACTATCGGCCGCCGCTAATCGCCCGCTGAGGAAGCAGCAATCTGCTCAATGAGCCGTCGCGCTCAACACAGGGCGGAGACGAGAGGGAATCCCTCGCGGGATCCGATTGCAGACACCTGCAACAGACACGATGCACACGCGGGAAGCGTGCCATGTTTGTCTCCACTCCACTGTGAGATTTCGGGAATGCACTGATTAAATACAGAGAAGGGAAAAATATATGGATTCGTAATTGACAGATTCAAAGTTTGTTAGGTACTTATCTAAATATAAATATAAATAAAATGGAATGCGCGTATTTATGTGGCACATACACGCCAAACCTAATTGAATATTTCGCTGAAATTGTATTAGTAGTAGCTTAATTGTTTAAAGAGTGGTTAAATCGGACATGTGGAGGCATAATTGATAACTTATTCCTTTATGATGACTCAAGCGCCCCTGAACTCTACGCAACCCGCCGCACCGTCAAGTATGAAGCGTGGTTTCACTGCGTGCAAGTGTTCCGCACCTGCTATTATGAATTATCGGCCGGAATTATTACTTGAATTTTGGACGAATAAATCAAATTTCTCCAAGATTGCGTCATAGAAAAAGTAAGCCCAAGTTTGTAGAACAACGTTTTAACTATAAAATACTTGACAACCATGTCCAAATCAGGACATAGAGCCAACCCATACTTGCGAAAAAGTCTTTCATCTATTAAATTGTTTGCAGAGTGTAGCGTAAAACGTAATTTACATTTACGTGATCAGTAGCGTGTGAAGTGTAATACATTCAATACCCAAGCATTGCCTGGTCCACTATTAGTCAATTAAAAACACAGCACATTCTGTTGGTGAAAAGGAAAAATGATTCATTACACAAAAAATTTCTCTTTCAAGTCAGATCTGTACTGAGAAAGCCACATTCATACCTGCACTAAAACGTACACGCGCGTACATAAAATACTAAACATTATTCGCCTGTTATCCCGTATTGCCGAGAACTACATTACTTAAATCAATTGATATAGACTTAAAATACCTTCCGTGATGGCAGCGGAGATCTTGTGGTAATGCACCAGTAAGAGACTAAAAGAGGCCTCAATCAAAATTATTGTGCTTGACATCTCTTTTTTCTTAGTAATTCTTATTCACATTAAATATATTTTTAATTAGGACAAAACTGATTTTAACTTTAAACACCCCATATCACTTCCCTGCCAATCATATTAGATCTGTCTGTTGTTTGAACAACATTCATTGATTAGTTGCTGACTTCCAACTCCGGTATCAGTGATAGTCCATAATAATTGATTTTTAATGAAAATGAAGGAAAGTTTGTGTGCAACATTTGTATCATATTAAATGAATTTGATAGTCTTACGGGTTTTATTGTCATACGATCGCCCACACATGGCTTGCACACAACAGATGTTCTGCACTGTTCCGCTGGGAGGTGGTTGATCATTCACCCTATAGTCCGCTTCTCGCTCCCAGTGATTTCCATCTTTTCTTGCACCTCCGGAAATTCCTCTCCAGTCAGCATTACACGTATCGTAGTGCCGTAGTGTTGCAGGTGACTGTAAAAAACTGGTACCTAACCCAAACAGCAGGTTTTTACGACGCAGTGATATAAATGTTGATCCCACAGCATGACAAATGTCTCAATTCTGATGGTGTTTAGGTGGGAAAATAGTGCAACATGTGCTATATGCTACAATGATTTTTCGCAAGAAATTGTTTTGTTTCTTTTTGTTGAAGTCCGAGAGACTTACATTCTGAATGTGCATCATATATTTCAATCAGGTTTTGTGACGTGGTATAGTTCGTACGAACTAGAGAGGACACCTTCGAAGCGTTGGATGCGGGTTCACAATTTCTAGGAGAGTTCTTACGACACAAGGTCGGAGAAATGTGTATCTAGGCAAAGCTAACAGAAGGAAAAACTGAATAGCGTGTGTGAGAAACTTCTGAGGTACTCGAAATACCTTCGAGAAACGAAGTCTGAATTGCAATCAATGATTGTGTAATTGAGTTCGCGAAACCAATTTTTTTTGTTCTCAGCGATGTGAAGGTAATGTATATTTTCTCCAGTTTTCTGGAGGTCAAAAAAAAACGTGTTCAGACTTTGAGCCTGCTCGTACAATTTTCAAAAATCTATCTTTTTCACCTTTCGTCTTTGTCCTCTTGAGTAATAGCACTTCCCGCTCGGTTTGATATTGGAAAATTGAACGCTCGTACGAAGGGAGGTGAAGACATCTGCGCAACAGATCACCACGTGCCAATAAGACCGCTGATAGGACACACGTGCCATTGGGACGGCTGCATAGCGGCACACGCTTACATGACCCTAGCGTATTAAAACTCGCTTTCAATTGAACGTATGATCACCTGTTGCTATGCCGGAACTTAAATGCATGTTAAGAACTTAATTTTTAAGGTCACTGATAAATTCACAATGTATTTGTTTGTTTGTTTTTGTGAATAAATAATTTCGCTTTAATTATTTTATAAGAATTTTTTTAAGGATTTTTATCCAGCCGACGGCCGGTTACCCCTTACGTCCCGGTGAAACGCGTATTCAACCATACCCTAGACACCAACACACTTGCGGACTCCTCTGATCTGGTGTCAGCAGAACGCGAGGCCCTTCGCAAGACCACACTCATGAGAGACAAAGAACAAACAACTAAGCCCAAGGCAAGACTTGAACCCGCGACCCTTTGGACCAAAGCGCTGACTTCACGCTCACCTCGGCCATCCAAGTCGGCTTGTAAGAATTTATTTGGTATAATTTGTAAGTTATTAGTTAGATTAAACATTGCATCACAAAGAAGAAGCGTAGAAAAAAGTCTAAGATAATAAAATCACATTGCACATATTAAAATATGCTATATGTTTAAAATTATACATATGTGTGTATAACACAAAATTATACCATTATTAATTAGTACATTCGAAAATCATAAGTTCTCTAATCTTCATTTTACAAATCTTTTGTTTAAACATCTTATTGATTCCTGGATTTCAAAAGATATATTTAGTGGCTAGCGAGGTCCGAAAGTTCCACCTCCCCCACGCAATCGATCACTCGTTGCCGATAGCGCCGCTGATACACACGTGCCATTAGGCCGCGGGCGTGTCGCCGCGCCCCGACACGGCGCCCGCCGCCCCGACGCGGCGACCCCGCACGGCAGAACCAGCGCCCGCACTCAATTATTCACTCGCACCTAATGCAGCGGCCGCCTGTGAAAGATGTAACCTGTGCGACTAACAAATGAGGCGCGGTCCGGCGAGAGTGCTGCTGCCCTCTGCGGTCGCCCCCGAGAACGGTGGGGGAGGGGGGGTCTCCACGTTACGATCGCGATGCAGGGATCATGGGCGTTGTGGAGTCCGCTTCCACTGGTGTTTTTTCTTTTCTTTTTTTTTCTTTCGAGGTGCAAAACCTTTTCATCGTTGACTAACTTACGTAGCATATAGAGATCGGATTGTTGTAGTGATCGGATCATGTTGTAATGATGACCGCTCTCGAACAAACGCTATTGAAATTTCGTGCCAACATTTTACGTTTCATGTGCTAATTGTGTATATGTTTTTTGCATCGTTTTCCTTCTAAGACCGTATTGTAAGACATTGTTCCGAATTGTAAGACAGTACTGACATCGCTACTCAGGATCACACGTTCTCTTAGCTTTTCCTACGAATTAGGTTTTTTATTTGTTTGGCTACGCGACTAGTCAGCACGTTCTGATGTAACAATTTGGAACAACCTCCAATATCGTATTTTTTTTTACATTTGATAAATCAGGTTGAATATTAGGTTCGCGCATTCGCTTCGACTTTGAAATTGATGTTGTCCAATCAAAATAGTTTGCTTGACGCTGTGCAACCACTCCCGCTGCTCCATCAATGACCACGACTGCTGTTCCTTGAATGATCAGTGCAAAACATGGATCAGACGACCACAATACTCTAACCCGACCATCTCCCCCTCTTTCTTCCTTCTCTCTCCTTGTCCATCTCACAAAGCATTAAATTAATTTTCATTGCTTACTCTTTTATAACGTCTGGTAGAAGGAACTGGAAATACATGTGAATCGGTGCAAACAAAAAGGTTCGATTTCACATTTTGCCGATTTTGAGTTAATGGTGGGAAACTTTTCTTAAAATATAAATACAACTTTCTTTGCATAAAAGTTCGTTGTTCGTGAACACTTTGATGTCTGTAGTGTCCCTCAACTATTAATGTCAAGAAAAAATTTTCAAAATTTGAAACTCCTGGACATTAAACGTTTTTGTTTTCTTCAATTCATGTATAGATAACACCGATTCATGAATTCCAAAAATTACGTAATTTAATTTAGGCAAATGAAGAAAGTGAATTTAGCGCTCGATTAACATGGCCTTACGCGCAACCTGTTTTTTATTGGAAATTAATTAAAATATAAATTTCTTTAAACCACTTGCGCGGTCTAATTACGTCTTCGTAAATGTTCTTGCAGAAGTGTTCGTCAACCTGTGACGTCGTGGGTTGCACAAATCACAGACAAGATGTATGTGATATGTACGGTTGATTTATGTGAATTTATGTTCTCTACATATCTCTCTTACCCCCTCTCTTCCAAGCGCGGGTATGAACTAGACCCATGCATGGAAAATACCGTTAGCTAGCCGGCAAAGTCGATCCAAAATGCCAAATACATACATTTACATCTCAGCCGTATCATTTATTGCCGGAACGTTTGCTCCCCGTTAGAATCTGCTAACTACCGCACACATGTTTCCACGTGAACCTGGCGCTCGTACCCGCAAGCGTGCGGTCTGCCACGCACACCCGCGACCTCACGACAGGGGCAGCAATCTTCTCGGAACAAAAAGCGCCTTTTGCTGCGCCCTTCCGCCTGTAGAATCGCGATGTGCCTCGTCGCCTCCCACTATCACAACCGCATGGTCGAGCGACCAGGGCCAGCGGTTGGTGTTAAGTCCGAGTGGGTAGTTGATTCGGGTGGGGGTCACCCTTGCCCCCCTCCATCACCCACGGATAATGTAAACGAGAAAAATACAAGACAGAATTTTTTTTCAGATTGTCATGTTTATCATTAAATTGTCGTGTTCATTCATTGTAAATCATATTTTGCAATGCACAAACAACGCTACGTTTTTTATATAAACTCATTTAATAATTTTTGCAAATCCACTTTATCGGTCATGGCGCTAAAAACATGTAAAACCGCAAAACTGTTGAGCCGTTCTTGCGACGTAGTTGAGTCGTTTTGAATCGACCCAATACCGAGAAACTTCCGTGTGGGTATTTTACTCACTCGGAATTTTTGGTTCGAGTATAGCTACCCACCCTATCCACATTATCCGCCGGGCCTTCTTGGGACACATCTGGCGCCTGCGTGGCGCCTACCCTTTCGCCTTGTCGTTCTTTGATTTGACTCCCACCCTCTTCCCTAAGGTGCGTGCATTCCACACGTGTCTACGTGGCCGCAAAATGTTCACGTCGACCCAATGTTTGAGGCATTGTCACGTGATCACCCCCCGTCAGTATCCCTGGGAATAGGAAATTTCTTCTCTTTTTGGGGAGCAGTACATTCTGTGTGCGCGCTGTAGCCCTGCTTGGCTTTTGCGGCAGGAGGGGGGGGAGAGTATTGTTATCCTAGCTAAACCTAATCTTACAACTAACGTACAGCGAGCATGCCTTAAGTAACTTTCTTAGAAAATAGAACTTTCTCTCTTTCCCTCGCGCTAAAAAAATGTTTAAATTGTAAATGTGTTTTCGTTGCGTTGCCACGTGCTGAGTAGCGGGTTGTACGCGTTCGTGAAGCAGCCGTTGTCACAGCCACTCCCCGTCGCAAGTATGGTATTTAGGTGTGCTTGCGCCGCCCTGTACTGATCGCTCGCATAATGGACTGCGAACTTTCGCATACATAATACTCAGTTTAAAATTCTTAGAATAACGTCTGATTGTAGGGTGGTGTTTCTTGGTGTATGGAACGGAGTTTTGGATTGTCGAAATTGTGTTGATGTATTAGCTTACGTTTTCGCGCCTACGATGGGAAATGAGTTTTACAAGTGATGGCTGAGATGTGTTAACATGAACTATAATTTTACGTAATAGTTACTGCGGGAAAGTGCGTGCTGTTCTAATATCACTAGTTCTGTACAAGTTATATATAAATGACCACGGTCACTTAATATAGCCCCCAAACAAAGATGCATTTGTGGATGGCTGGTGTAAAAAAATAAAAAGTACAACTTTTATGAGTATGAGAAATGCGTCAAATTTGCCAAGTCCGCAATCACATTGTCATCTGCAATTTTTGCTCGTTTGGCTTTAAGTTGTGCTAATTGATAGTTAAGTAGTAAGTAGTGCTATTTAATAGCTCGTCATCCTTACTTACATACACACACACACATAGACATACATGCACTACTCTAGCGTACATGGCTGGATATCTCTCGGGACCTTAGAGCTTGTCCCGACTGAGGTGGTTCCCCGCTGGTGGGAGACACTCAGATGTAGAAAAACAGGCATTTCGTCGTATAGGTCGTCGCCGAATCGCCTTACCATCCACCGGGAGAGCTACACTGTCACATCCCGTGATAAAATCATACACGACACTTACGGGAATAATAACCACAGCAGTTAACGCGCCTGGAAACTGAAACAATCAATCATCGCCGCGCCGAGCGATATTTCCCAGATGCCATTAGCGGCGTGTCGGTTGTGGCTGGGTGCGGCAGTGGCGGCGGGACTCGTGATTTGATTTGTTGTTTCTCGCTAGGGTGGATGGTAACGTATTCGGTACTTGTCCGTCGTTGGTACATTTCTTAAGAAGCGACGTATCCTCTCCCATCATCGCGTCGAGTAATGGATGTACCGCACGCCAGGCGCGAACCGGCGGCGCAAATCTCGAGTCCGCTATCTTTCGTCACGTGAGATACTTTTAGCCACTGCTTGGACCTGGGTTATCCGATGCGGGCAGCGGTTTGCACCTATTAACTGCTGAAGGTGAGAGAGCTCACGGTCGGTCGAAGGGACGGTGTCGAGTCGGTAGGGGAGTTGTGCGCATTGTAATGTTTCATAATCGCGATTTATTTAAGGCGCGAATACGTTGCAGAAATCGTTCTGCTACAGTGCAAATATCAGGATATTTCGATGTGCTATTCACTATTTTAAAGCGAGAAAGTAAAAAGAAAGAAAACAATCTTCAAATCAACGGAGTTTTGGAGTTAATTTTTGATTCCCGATAGAGTTTCTATTAATAGTTTGCAGTTGTACAAAACGTTTGAAGATTATAATATATTAGATAAGAAAATAATATTAAAAATTATAATGTAATATTGAATATTGTGTAATGGATCAGTGATACAATCTAATAAAAGTATATTTCGATCCACTCCGGATGAGATTACGTAACTTTAACAGTCACTTCTCTTTTAACATGATATCAAGTATTTTTCTGCACGAAAAATGGATTTTTTTATCTTTTTGTGTTGTGTTTTGTTTTGCGTTGAATAATTTCGATGGGGGTACTTTTTTCTAACACTGATTTTGTTTTTTTAAAACTTCGTTTACACAATGTTCAGCATATATTAATTGGTACAGCCTCTCGGGAAGACTGTCACTGTGTTGCAAAATAGGTACAAAACTCGTATCTCATTATGTATTACTCCCAATAGACCACATGACCCTTTAATGGCCTAACCATATCAATTAATGTGTTAAATGATGTATCTTTCTGTTCTGGAAATAACCTCTGTCACGGATGTAATTGGTGGAATTAAAAACCTGCCGGGGGATCAACTTACAATACTTAATTTCTAGAGCCGCTATAAGAAGTAAGCAAAAATTACCGACGAGTGGAGTAATCTGTGTGAGGAATTATTTTTGTTTTTTGTTTTTAAATCTTACATTTTTGCAATTTTGTGATTAATGTGCGAATAACGGTGCATAGATGAAGAATGCATATTGTGTGTTTTATAATTTTGGTGCTAACTGTAAGCCGTTTTTTTAAAGAAATTTCAGTTGTATTTAGTATTTATTTATCGTATTGCGTGACTTTTGGGGTGTCGAGACAATAGCTATATTTCCGGCGTAGAGTACAAGTCGTCTTTTCATGTCCATACCGTTTAAACGCCCTTTCTTCGGTTTGGATCCTTTCTTTTTTTTTTTTTTTTTGCATGTGTTGTTATGTTTTGTTATGCATGTGTATGATGCGGTTAACGATATGATTTTGAACCTAGATCCTGGTCTTTGTTTAACCTAACTTTCACTTCTGCAAGTGCTTACTCGTATCATTTCTAGTCCTCCTGTCACCATTAAAGTTAACGAATAAAAAACTTTCTTGTCACTACTAATAATGTCAACTTGTCTCGATCATGGACTGATGGAGGACGCCATTCATCTTTCAAATGTCGATATTTAATTCTGGGGAAAGGGTTAGCGAACGTCTAACGCCACCAAATGTTTCTTGACGCTACCAAATATTTTGTGACTTCTAAGTTTGCCGCCAGGGAGCAACCCAACTACTTGCTCAATTGTCATCAATACTTGTGTCGTTTTGTGTCTGAACGCACATTGGAACGTGAATTGCGGGAGAATTTTGTCGGGCATTCAGCCAGGGTTTTTCACATGCCCCAAGCGTGAAATGGCACATTGGGGAATTTTCCGCCGCTCTCGTGGGTAAAATCCGAAACCTTAGACTTCGGAAGCCAGTGAGCTTAACTTCTGCATCACTGGAACCAGTATACGTTAAATATTAGCCAGGGAGAATTGAGGAACGGGCAATATGAAATCCGTGTAATTCGTAAATGCTTGTCGCTGAACCCATTTCCACAACCTCGTTTCGTATCTGGTTCTGTGTTTGCGCCATCGCGTTCGAAATGCATTTCGTGTCGACACTACCGCTACTCTGGTGGTTGTGAAAATATAGAACAGGGGACGCGAGTGCTCTAATAGAATGGACCTGCTACTCAAACATGCGCATGATGTAGTCGCAGCTTACCCTCCGGGTGCCGGGACACGACGAATCCAGGCGACATTCACTACCCCACTATTGGTATTTTGATGTGTGCCAAACAGTCAATGAAGGAATCGGTACTGTTTCATTACTGTTGCATTGTTTCATTCCAGAACCAGGGCTGAAATAGACCGTTTTATTTTAATAATGTCGTAAGTTCATGATGACATGTAGCGAATGGAACAATAAAGAACCAATTATCCTGTGGATTCTGACGTACAATGCTGACTGACAACCTCCTATATGATCCTCCGTAGGGTGAATAAAAATTCGTCCACCGAATTAGAATATAAACGAAAGATATGTCGTAATAGAATAAATCGCAATCGTAAACATGAAAGTGTGCGTTAATCTTTCTTCAGACACATTGCAGGCATCTTAATTGCCATAGTAAATAAGATTTTATTTAAAATTTAATGTCGCTTTTGAACTGCTTGGTCATATGGCGACCACTGTAATTTTTAACATTGGGGTAACTGTAAGGGGAACACACGAAGACAACGTGAACGCACACAAGCATGCATGACCGAGGATAGGTTCAAACCCACGACCCCTCGAGCCGAGTTCGCCGCGGCCTTAGCGACCGCGGCTATCGAGGCCGGCAAATAAGAACATTTCTGTTAAAAGTATCGTAAATTAAATGAACAAGTAATAACATGAACAAGTGTATAAATATTAACACTTTGCTTGGATATGCTTTTGGTGATGAAAGCGAGGCAGAGGCGGAGGCGGCGGCGGCGGCGCCGTCGAGGCGCTGAGGAGATTAGGCTCTCACTGAGCGGTGCAGGCGATCCGCAGTGGGTGCGGCACGCAACGCTGCGCCAGAAGCAGCGGCGAAATCCACAGGAGTGTTTGCATCGGAGCGTCAATTATGGCTCAGCGTTTGGAACCAGCTTTCCTCATCCGATAAACAAAGGCAAGGAGAGAGAAGACTCCCGAACGATGGTGGACTTCTACAGCGGTCGAAACGAGTCCGACTGCGTCTCAAAATCCACAAGTAATAAAACACTGCCAATCCGCTGCCGCGACGCTCGCCTGCCGCGCAGGTCTGAACGTGCTAATAAGGCAACACGCGACGCGAAATTTCCGCTGCGGCAATTCCGCGTAGGCTGCGGGTCTTCGGCGCCGGTTTTTGGGAGCCTTAAACGGTGGCGAGGCGTGGACGAATTGGTGGCGAAGTGGGGGGGGTTGGGACGAAGGTGAAGCGGGAAGAGGGCGAGTCAGGGGAGAGTCGAGATTGTGGCGGGGACGGTGGCAAAAATGAGGCGGGACGGATGCGAGACGAGTCGAGACGGTGTCGGGAAGGAGGAAAAGTGGAGATGTGCAAGAGGCGGGGAGGAGGAGTGGCGAGGCGGGACGGTGGCTAGACGAAGACTGGAAGGACGGGAGGCCCAGATGTGGAATAACTGGCGAGGAGGTGGGCTGAGACGAGGTGGAGGCCGGGAGGAGGGTGAGGGGTGGCGGGGTAGAGACGAGAAGGAGGAAATATTGGAAGCGGTGGTGGGGAAGAGGCGGAGGTGGGAAGAAGGCGGGAAATAAGTGGGGTGGGGTTGGCGGAAGAGGGGAAGATACGGAGAGCAAATTAGGCGCATGCAAGGCGGGGCGGAGGCGGTGAGAGAGGGTAGGGTAATGCCACAGGCAGAGGGAGAAGAGGAATGGAGCGGTGAGTTGCGGAGCGAGCGTGCGTGGAGCGAGCGCTGTCGCCGCTGATAGCGCCCCCCTCCTCCCCCGGGCCTCCGTCAATATTTGGGAGCTGAGCGGCCGCACAATGAACCTGCCCCGCCCCCTTCCCTCCGCCCGCCCGCCCGCGCTGGCCGGGGCGCTTAGTGCAGCGATCCCAGCCCTCATAGCCGCGCATACGAGCAGGCGGCGCAGCGCACTCTCGCAGGGAAGCCAAAAGCAGTGACATGCGATGCAGGCGGCGAGCGGCCTATGGAATTCGCGTTGACCTTCGAGCCACAGAGGGCGCGCGAGGCTTCCTTCGCCAAACTGCCCTTGCCCTTGCTTTCATCCTTAAAGACAAATGATGGGGTGATCCCCATCTTAATATCGCACGTGAGCTGCAATAGTGACACAACCTCCAAAAACACGAGTTTTGAGTTAATTCACTCTCCCAAATTGCTGCTTGGTCTATCTTCCAGCAGCAGCAGCATATCTTACAATAAAGAATTATTTTATCTCAACACCTGATTTTTTTTAGTTGTGCCACTATTGTAGCCTACGAACGAACTCGCTCGTTGATTTTCATAATTTCCAGAGTATTTATTAATCATCTCTTAGGAAGCCCAGACAGCCAGCCCGCCCGAACGTCTCGCACGAGTCACACGCATTGATAGTAGCATCCTTACTAGTAACATTATATAGTGCAATCATATTTGTAGGCACCAGGCCAAAGATGTGATGGCTGAATCGATACAATATTTAGTACCAATAATAAGGACTTTTTTGTTGGTATTATTGAACATCAGAAATCGATGTTTCTAATATTGATCGAAATACATTCCCAGTTTAGAATAAAAATGACAGTAAATTTATTTCATATACAAAACACTATTGGAACATTCGATTTATATGCAATGTCTGTAGTTTTTAGTATTGATACTGCAATTTTGGTATTGTCATGAAAAAATTATGGATTCGACAATATCCATGTCAATAATGAGAATATCGAAAGATAATTATGGACGCGTCTCAATAGGAATATTGAATTACTGGAAATACGATTGAGGCAGGCCATTTTCGAAATATCCATTGGGTTTTACTTTTTGGTAACGAACCGACTTGGTCACTCCTTCGATTTTGTGTTGAAACTCCCAAAAACGTTTGCTATACATTTATTAAATAACATTAAGTTGTTTTTAAGACCTTTGTTTGAAGAAAATATTATCAAAGTACGTGACTAATATTAGTTAAGTTTCTACAAGAATTATTGGAACAATTTTTATGACCTAAACATTAAATGCGCATATAAGAAATGCTGTGTTTCATCAATTATAGTGCATGTCCCGTCAGAAGAACCTGATAAAACAAAATAAAATATATTTTAGAGGTAAAAACTAAATCGAAGCCCGAAGACTCATACGTTTGTTATTCCTCTAGGATTCACTTCCAGCATAACAAGTTACTTGAAGTGATGTTTTAAAAACGAGAAGGGAAACCGTTTCGTTTTCAACAGTATATTTAATAAAATAATAAATGTTTCGGTTTCACTGTCCACACTGAAACTGTTTTTAACAGTTTCAGTTTGATTCCGTGAAAATTAGATGGAGTAAGAACGCGCACACGTGATAAATGAATGGAAATAGATAGGTAGGCCGCGCCCGTCGCGAGTGCGTCCGGGGCCACCTGTTTGCTCGGAGGCGTTATCGGCAGCGGCGGTGACGCGGGGCGGCCCCGGGCAGTCGCTCGGCGCCCGCTGCCGTCGCCATGCTGCGCGCCTGTGCCTCCAAAGCCGCCTGCACCCCGGGCGCGGTCCGAGTGCGCTTCCAGCTGGCGCGCTTGCCTCGCGGCCATCCCCGCCCGCGGCCCCACCCCCCATCACGCGACTCGGCCCCGCCCGCGCCCGCGCCCGCCAGTCACCAAGCGCAGGTGAGTGGGTGCTGAGACCGGGCGCGACAACTACTCTGGACCTGTTGGCTAGGCTATCCGGGACGAGCCGCGTCAATGTCATGGTGACTAACGTTTCGGCCAGCGTATTGTGGCCTTCTTCAGGGCGTACTTCTTCAGAGCGAAGGCCACAATACGCTGGCCGAAACGTTAGTCACCATGACATTGACGCGGCTCGTGCCGGATAGCCTAGCCAACATAAACTCCGGCTGCGGAAGCCTACGCAACCATAGTCTGGACCTACACGTCGGCTAGCGGGCTTTTCCCTCAACCAGGTATCTCCCACCAGCGGGGCACAGCCCGACCTGGGACAAGCTGTAAGCTCCCGGCACGTCTCCCGACATGTATGGTAGTGTGGTGCATGAAGTTTATCACATTCCGAGGAGGAACGCCACCTCGATTTCCCTGTATGCAATATCCACTATTACTCGCGCACACAGAACGATGGACTGAAATGCGTGTAGAGTGGGGATATTAGGTACGAAATCGGCTACTAGATTTTATGAAGCAATGCGAATCTCTGGCGAATCAGTCACGCCTTTGAAACGTTCTCAATAATTTGCGTTCTAACTTTATGAGGAGTTCGAGGTATCTCCTGTAGTAGACCTTGCATCGCACTCTCTGGCACAATAACCAGACGAAGGCAAAAGCTCGCAACCTGCACTGATGACAACATTCCAAACTCATCTTCACTGGCGCGAAATAGAAACAATTTTCTTTTGAAGACGAGAACTTTTATCGGTTATTTTCTCCAAAAATCTAAAGAAATGACCGAAGCAGGTAAAGATCTATTACAGGAGGTACCTCGAACTCCTGATAAAGTTAGAACGCAAATTATTGAGAACGTTACAAAGGCGTGACTGATTCTTCAGAGATTGGCATTGCTTCATAAAATATAGTGGCCGATTTCGTTCCTAATACCCCCATTCTACTCGCATTTCTTCATTCCATCGTTCAACAAAAGTTGCGCGAGTGATAGTGGATATTGCATACCGGGAAGTGGAGGTGGCGTTCCTCCTCGGAATGTGATAAACTACATGCACCACACTACCATACATGTCGGGAGACGTGCCGGGAGCTTACAGCTTGTCCCAGGTCGGGCTGTGCCCCGCTGGTGGGAGATACCTGGATGAGGGAAAAGCCCGCTAGCCGACGTGTAGGTCGGCGCCGGGGTAGATCGCCGCCACAGCCCGCAATAAAGCCATTCCCTTCACTTACGGAACTAATTATCTTAGCAGTTGACGCGCATGAAATCAATCAATCTTGAAATGTGGAATTCGGCGGCCATCGACACGGCGCGCCGCACCGCGGAGGCTTGCGATCTTTCCCCCTCCGAGTATCTCCCTAGCGTGGCAGCGCACCAGCCGGGACACGCTCTAAGCTTCCGATTTGTTTCATGGCTTGAATGGTTGTGTAGAACGTGTACGTAACTGTGTGTGTGTGTGTGTGTGAAGAGAAGAAAGGAAAGATGGAACAAAAATGAGAAAGGAGAGATTGCCCGCGGTGCGTGTACCATTTGTTAATGCACTACTCCGACGATCGCCTAATATTTATCGAACAAACAATGGAAGACTACTTATCAGTGCAGCCGGCCGCTAGAATTCTTCAGGCAACGGTTGAATACAAAGTAGCTGTGTAGCTAGTGTCAAAATTCTAACCATAAGAGAAGACGTGTGAGAATTAGCCATGGAAATAATTCGCTTATTATAATCGAAAACGAGCTACATGTCAGAGAGCCAAGTACATAGATGGATGTGGTCTTGGAAATTATGGGTCTATGAATTTATAATAATTTATTCTGAAACACAGGTTACTTACGTATTTCTAAGGTTTTTAAGTAGTAGAATAGATGAGGAATGCATAGTTTTCCGTGATGTGTATGGTATATTTTTCACGACCACAATTATTGAGAAACATGTCGAATGGGTTAAAAATATCGAACCGTAGGATGCATGTAGATGTATATACTTGCGTGATGATCTTAAAAATAATACTTAAAAATTATTTGTTTTACTGTTGATTTTTATTACAGATAATATAACTGATGAGAAACAACTGCGCGTTTGATTATGGTCATAGAGGAGCCAGAGTTTATAGTAGTTGATGCTGAAAAATGAAATTTTCAAATAACTGTCAAGCAATTCTGAAAAAACACTTTATGTAAGTTACAAAAAAAATGAAGTATGGTGTACAGAAATAGACATATTAAGCCACAGTAAGGTCATAATGTTGACATATATAAGCGAAGAAAAAAACCCTTCAGTGAGCACATTATTACAGGGTAAAAACATACCTTATAATAAACGTAAACGTTGAACTGAGCAAGTATACGAAGTTCTTGCAGTTTTACGACGACATTTTTCAATGTGATTGATCAAAAAGTATCATATTTAAGCCGGTAGATCAATGAATTTCTTGCATCCGCAAGCAGACGTGAATAGTTTTGATAACTGAAGTACATTTTTATTTTTTGTGCAAACAACTAATATTTATTTTTATCCAATGAAAAAAATTGTCACTATAAAACTTAATTACCTTGTTTCTAAATAACCCAAGATCTGTGTTGTATTGTTCTGTTGTCGAGGAATGTTAAGGAGGGAGAAAATATTTCCCCTTAGGGAACTAAGGTGCACTTCTCTTCAGCATTTGGTAATGATGAAACTGACTTTCCCTTGAACGTGCAAAAAGTAAATTTAAGCGCCGCGGCGTACCGGCTGATTTTTGGAGCACCCTGTTTGTCATGTTTACCCTAAATGTTATGTTTTGATGTTGTTTTCACTCTGACGTGTTACGTAAACATTCATGAGTTTCGTTTTTCCCGCGATAAACTTAAAGAGGTAGGGTGGTAAATAAATAACAATCAGGCCTCCTTCAGAACCCTAACCCCCCAAAATTAGATTCTTAGAAATTAAAGATAATATATTTTTACCAACAGAATATGAAAGGTTCTCCGTATACTTTGTTTCATTTTTTAAATTCTAGAGGTTCAGAAACGTGTTACTCAATTTCAAATGTAATATACATATTTCTGTATTCTTAGTTTAGAAACTCATTGGAATGCTATGGAGCGTATTCCACAAGTTTGCCATTGATCTATTTGCTTCTGTTGCTAATAGGAGAGGTTGTGTCGTTATCGATAGGACGAGTGTCGTTATTCTATAAACAAAATAAAGTGTTACCACCTATTCTGTTTTTAGAGAGCCTTACTGATTTTCCTTTTATTTTATTTCATGTACACAAATCACTTCCCACTTACTTGGATACCATGTTACATTAAGATCTGTTACAGCTTATTATATAAAATAATTTTGTTTTCTTTGTTGCAATTACAGTTTTCTCTTAACATTGAGCATCGTGCTTGAAGTGTCCTGTGCGTGAAATAAATTATTTTATTATTTATCCAATCAAGGGAGGAACCATTTTACAAATATTATTTAAAAAAATATAATTTCTCAGGAAAGGCTTGACTGCAAATCGAGCGTGATATTTAAGAATAGAAACAAAGTATTTTTTATAAACAAGAAGTTAGTTTATAAAAGTAATGAAGTATTGAAGTTATAAGAGTAATAGAGAAAAAGTAAAAACGTTCATGTTTAGCAGAGGTCACGTAGGAGCAATTTCAAGTTGTTTTCTGAAGAGTGACTTGACAAACAAAAGTAAACATCATTGCTTTGCAAGATGGCACAATTCAAAATTGCGATAAAGCGGTGGTTAGAGGCATAATTCGTTCTACAATTTTTAATATAAAAAAGAAAAGGATTGCTAGATCTATGATCATTATAATGAATCACAGAAACAATTTTGTAACATTCGATACGTTCTGAGATTTTATTATATACAAATATCGAGTAATTAAGAATTACCCTGTAATATACCGACTACATTCCAACGTCCCCACTCTTAAACGTAATTAGATCTATACGGGTCTATAAAAAATAAAAGCAATTTTACGTAGTAATCTGTTGTGAATAACTTCAATGTTCTCTGTGAAAGTTTGTCTACGTGCTGACCAGATACGTTATATATGTTTCATGTAGTTAAGTACTTGAAATAATCATAAATTGCATTACAACGTATGTTTAAAATACAGTGCAATATTTAGAAACAAATTTTCGGTATCACTGTACAAATGCACAGATGCACTCAGTGTATCAGGTCTGCTCCCACCTTCCCCCACCCCATCCCCACCACCGTCCGCCTCCGGCGCACCCCAACTAGATGGATTAAATCCATGCACTGCGTTTTCAATTATATAAATGTTTCAATTGTTTTTAACGCTTATGCGAATGTTCACGTTTAATTACAAGTGTTAAAATGAATTATATGTAAATCAACTTCGGGATTTGGTTCCAAACAACGGCTTACGTTTCTCCGACGCGCGCGCTCAGGATATTTCAGTGAATACGTGGTAATTAGCTGGCTCACCCGATGGGGCCCCGAGAGAGAGAGAGAGAGAGAGAGAGAGAGAGAGAGAGAGAGAGAGAGAGAGACAGAGACAGAGAGGCGTGGATCATGAAAATTCGTCAATTCTGGGAAAATGTGTTGCAAGGAGCAGATGCTGGTCGTGTGGGTGTACGCGATTAACAGCGCGGACAAATAATTGGGAATTTCGAAATTGAGAATTTTGGATCAAATTTCGGAGATGATTGAATGTGCTGGATAAATGGAATGACACGTCGAAGTCACGAATCAGCTTAGCTGGCTCAAAGCATCAATTTGACATGGCAGTGCCTCAGACCGGGAGGTCCCCTAGGTTCGACTCCCGGCAGTGTCAGGATTTTCGAGTCTAGCTGGTTAGGTAGGTTGAATTCAGTCGCTGCCTGAAGCAGAATTCTAGCGGCCGGCTGCTCTGATCGGTAGTTTGCCATGGTTTCTTCGATCAATACCAGGCGAATGGCGGAGCAGAACCCTACCAAATGGACAGCGCGATCTCACCTACCTCTTCCTTGTCATATCCTCACCCCTTACACACACGTACACTAACATGCACTACACTACCACACATGCCGGGAGACCGGTTGGGAGCTTAGAGCTTGTCCCGACTCTGGCGGTGCCTTGGTTGGGGAAAACCCCGTTAGCCAACGGTAGATGGGTGCCGAATCTCGCCATACAGCGGGGCGCCATCTTACGTGCAAAAACATACACTACATTTACGGGACTAATGATCCAGTTAGTTGACGTGCCCGGAATCTCAAATCACTCAATCATTCGAAGGCATGGCCCGGCTTAAGTGGCTCAGAGCATCAATTGATGTCATTACTGTGCCTCAGACCGCGAGGTTCTAGGGGTTCAGTCTCGATAGTGGAAGGGTTTTTTTCGACACTAGCTACATAGCTTGGTTGAGTCCAGCCGCTGTCTGTGGGAGAGTCCTTCCTTCCTTTTATCTTACACACACATGCATATTATGTCATAATAGGATCTACAGGATTTTTGTGCAACGTGTAATCGAGAAAGTAGACAATGGTGTCTGAGAAGCATTGTATCCGACGCGAAGATAACGGTTTTAGAGTGGGTATATTTTCCTGAATTTTGTGTACATCTACTCTATTCTCTGATCGGATACGGAGTAGCTATAACAAATTGAAGAAATTATCGTTTGATCGTAGCCTACGTATTCCCGTTTGCTTTGTCAGTCGCCGTCCTGTATCTTTCCGTTTTGGCTCCGCTTGCATCCTACTCTTCTCCGTTCGTCGCTCCGCCCACTCTACCCCTGCGCCCTCACCGCAGCTTAACGAGCGTTTGAGAATCCGGTCGCCAGATAGCACCGCGCGCCGTCGCCGCTGGCTTTTATTCACTGCCTCCTAATGTCCCTGGCCACCGCTTCCCCGATATGGAGGGTTGTCGGCCTGCCTTCTTTAAGAGCAGCGGAGAGAAGAGTGTCTTGGCGGAGATGGAAGTGAGAAAGTTAATGACATATGCCCTTCGTGTCGTCAATGCCTTTACCTTTATTATGATAACATTCAGGCATATTTTACCTTTCATATAGAATAGATCATCTCTCTCCTTTCACTCATTCTTACTCTATTTCTGTCTTTCTCATCTTTTTTTCTTTCCCACACTCTTTATCTCTTTCTAACTCATTCTATTTCCTTCTCTCGAACTCTTTTTCGTTCTTTTTCTGTGTGTCCCACTCACATTGTTGCATCACCGGGTACAGCCTGAACGATGCACTCAGTCTATCAGAGCGCGACATCTAAACCTTTCAGTCAGACACGCATTGTCTAGCAAGAATTCGTTTATGTGAAAAGTCTTCCACTGTCGGGTCTTGAACTTAGAACGGACACAGGATGATGCAAAATTGCCTTCGGATCCCTGAATGTCGGGTATTTTAATTTAGCACGTTGCGTCTGGTATCTTCTTGCGAAATTGTAAGCGTACACTCACCAGCAAAGAAAAGTGACGCGCCCAAAACGTGGTGACAAACTTTCGATACACTCTACCCAAAAACCACCAGACACAATGAAGGGTAAACCTTCCTTTTACCAAAGCGATGACCTTGGAGGAAAACAGTGAAGGTAAGGCGCTTATGTTTCGACTGCTTGACACTCAATGACTTTCATAATTTAGTCTCCTTTGAGCTTGGGCAGTAAAAGAGTTAACGTTGTACCTTACACATATCTGTACATTATCGTGCGGTAAAGAATTTTAGCATGTTAATGTTGACAGTGAATTTTATGGAACGGCAATATTACTTAAACTTCTGACTCGTCAATTTGTCAGTATATTCTTTCATTGATTATTTCCACGTTTATTTACGCATACATGACAACAAATGGCTAACAGGAGCCTGAAATCCCCTGTACGAAGGGAACTTTGAGTTAATCTGTACAATACTTCAGTTGCAGTGACGCAACTTGATACGCTAACGCACTCCGTAGAACCTATCTCTTTAACAGTTCAAAAATGTAACGAAATTGTATGATTATCTAAAATATATTACTAATTTCGTTTGCGCGCGGAAATTGAGATAAAACTAAGTATCCTCTGGCAATATGATGTGGGTCAATGGTTTCATTACGTGCGTAGAATCTGGGTTAAAATCCAAAAATAATGAAACAGTTTCAATTTCAAATGAAAAAATGTAAATATTGTATTATGTTATTCCCCCTATTCGCATTTTCTGCGTACCGACTGAATTCCCAGTGCGTTACTGCTTACGATACACCTGATGAGATACGGGAGTAACATTTCAAAGATGAGCCCGCCCGCCATTAAATACTTGCTAGCGATGTGTTGCAAACAGCAACATTTTTGATATTCTTGATACGTAAAAGACCGTTGTACAGCATAAATAGTACAATGTTATTTACAATGTTCCTTAAGACTATCTTTCGTAAAATATTTAACTTGTTGCTGTTTTATACGAAGGTGTATATCTTGTTGTCATTGAACAGTGTGCTACTTGTTAGAACATTTTTTTGTGAAGTGTTGTTGAGCACCATTTTTTGCTACAGATTACTAGCTCAGTAATATTTTCCATCTCTTTAAAATTGCTTGAAAAAATGAACGCAAATATATTGATAATAAATAAAAAGCCCACTTTTGTTTTCAGTTACTCATATAAATATTATCATTCACCATTAACTACCATAGGCTTAGTAAGAGTGTAGAGAGCTGTTTAATTTTGTGAGACTCGCATTAGCAACCGTCAAACAAGGAGTCTGCGGTGTAAAGCAGAAACCGATGGAAGTTGTACAAACGCCCTCGGAAAAAGAGCGAAATTGTATCATACCGCTGCAATGGAACCGAAACACGGAATAATTCACCACCGGAGTCCATCATATTTCTATTTAAGGGACAAAGAACGCGAGAGACGCACGCTCGCGAAAGCCCACTCGAACATTTTGCACGCGTTCAATTGTACGCGTGCCACGCGCGAACGCGTTTAATTACCGAAAAAAAATGTCCGTATCCGAAACGGACATCCTGTATCGCGCAGGAAGCGGGAATCAAATTCGGCGAGAGCGATCCCATCGGACGCGTGATTGGAACGGGTCCGGTGCACTAGGGGGGGAGGTGTTTCATTTGTGTCGAAGCCTTTACTACGTCGCGTCCACGCTCACACACGCCTCGATTTATGCGCGTTTCTTTTTTTCCTGTTGCGGTGAATGAGTTGGGAGCCGTCTGCCCGCGCGGATCCCTTTCAGCGAAGGATGGCGGTGCCTGTATCAACGTGAGAGGAGTGCGAATTGATGCGAATTGATGCGAATTGATGCGAATTGATGCGAATTGACGCGAAGTGACGCGAAGTGACGCGAAGTGACGCGAAGTGACGCGAAGTGACGCGAAGTGACGCGAAGTGACGCGAAGTGACGCGAAGTGACGCGAAGTGATGCGAAGTGACGCGAAGTGACGCGAAGTGACGCAAAGTGACGCGAAGTGACGCGAAGTGACGCGAAGTGATGCGAAGTGATGCGAAGTGATGCGAAGTGATGCGACGTGGTAGCGGGGGTGACGTGGAACGGGTGCTCAATGGCAGAGTGATGAGTGGCAAATGATATCGGAGGAATGATGTACCAGTATAATGTAGGCTGCAGATTTTCATATTTGCGAGTGTTTTTTTGTTTTCGTTAAACGTAACAATATGAATAATGAACACAAGCATTTCTTGTTGTTTGGAATCAATTTACGAGGTCTTATGTAAATATTTCAGCACATTTATGACAATTGAGTATATGCTCACTTTAAGAAAATAAAATGAGCTCTATTTAAGGGCAATATATGATATTGGCCTATTGAAATACGTGTTAAATACTTTTTTTACTGTAAAATGTAAACCAAGAGATCACTTTGCATCTTTTTTGTTCAATTAAATGTACCATGGAATTCAAATGTCAGTATCCTGACGCGCCTGTGCAGCCGATCTTCTCCGTGAAAGAGGCTTGTATTGCCATGGCTTGTATTGCGCACCCGATCCCTTCTGCCTGTGTCGAACGAACTGTTCCGTGGTCGCGCTCCGTCTCGCCAAAGACCCCGCCAGTAAAGGTAGCAGTGGCTCTCGATATTTTCTCTGACCACAACGATATATATATATATATATATATATATATATATATATATATATATATATATATATATATATATAATATTGTCGGGGCCCTCGAAAAATTAGACCAGAAAATTGTCATTTTGCAGAACGGCTTTTACCTGAACTAAGCTGTTTATTTTGCGGCAAAAAACTAACTGAATTACTAGGTTTTCTGGTAAACATTTTTTTAAATGTGTACAAGTAAAATTATACTATTTCCTGAGTACATTTCTTTACTTAAGTGAAAATTGATATTTTATATGCCTCACCTCCTTTGTGTACCGATGATATTATTGTGTTGTGCGCCTAAAATAGACGTTCACAGCACCGTAATGTTAATAATGTGATTACTTCAGAGCGTTTGTTCAAAGCTCTGTCAACTAATATTCCGATAGGAAGTACTAGAAATCCCCATTTCTTACAGAGACTGTTATTATATAGTTCGGGACATGTCTCAAGGCTGCTCTTTATTGCTGATCGCATGTTGAAGGTATAAAGGTATTAATTATTTTACTGGATCCAAATATGTACTATTTCAGCAAGAAATGCAACATATATGAAGAAGGAATCCAAAGCGAACTGTCGTATTGTCTAACACTTTATTACTCTTCCGATGATTAACTTTTATATCCAAAAACATTACCACTTGAGTAAAATTTAATTTTTGACAATTTCTTTTCACAGGACCTTTAGAGCGTTTCGTAACATAAAACGTTCTAATCGAAACCAAACCCAGGTTAGAAACTGTAAAAATCATAAGTTCATTTTTTCAAGGTACATTGCTTATATAGAAAACATAGCAGCTTTTCTACATTGACCCCTAAATTCATATGAAGTCGAAATATCATTTTCTGAACAGATGAACAATCTTTCAAATTACATTCAAAAATTTCACCAGGAAATTTCTAAAATTATCTGGTAATTTCTTGTTTTAGAAATGTAAATGCATCTTTAATAGTAGGAGATATGAACGTAGCCTATTGGAGTAAATAAAAGACGCACTTGTCTGTACATATTTTCCTTTTTAAGATCATAATTTCCTAGTCTTTCTAGCACATCTTCATGATTTTAGGGCCTACAAATAATGGGCGATTGCTGAAATTGGCAAGCGAAGAATGGTGAGTTGTTATAATAAACGTGTCCCACATGTACCACGGACATGTGTAACGTGTACCACGGATTGTGTGCGAACTTTTCTTCGTCTTCCATGTTCTGTCCCCTTACACAAACACATACGTACAAGTACACGCCAAGGACGGCGAGAGAAGAGTCGAAAGCTTGTTCCGGCTGGGACGGTGCCTCGATGGTGGGAGATACCTGAAGAGAGAAATCGTCCGCTAGCTGGCGGGTAGGTCTGCGCCAGATGTCACTATCCCCTACTACCCATGAACAAAAACCATTTACTACTGTAAAGGACCTAATTGCTAAAGCCATTGTCGTGGCCGAAAATGTTACTCAATCAGTGAATCGAAGCCTTGACTACGCACGGGTGCGCCGCATCTATTTAAGCTCCATGCGAGTGCATTTAAGCTCGTTTCGCTGTGAGCGCGGCAGCGGCCTTCGAGTGTGGGCCGCCTATTCGTCCTATTCTGAGAAGGAATGCGATGCGATAGTGGATTTTAGTCTGAGAGGGAGGAAATGTCACGTAGGAATGACAGTAGATGCAGAAGTGTGATGAATGAAAATGGAAAATGTCAGTCGAGCCATAATGTGCAATGACTAATGAGCAGTGAGTACGAAGGGTGACCGACGATGACGTGTCAGGAATTATGAGTGATGACTGATAATTGTGTAATTGATGTGCTGGGTTGTGATCGTTGTGGAGTGACATGTGAAGAGTTTGTGGACTCGAAGAAGCGAAAATAAACAAACTAGAAGGTGTTTTACATTTTTGCAAATCTTTCTGCTTGAAGTTCATGAAGTTTATTTTAAAAAACCCACAAAAATGGCTCCAAATTGGTTCTTTTATTTTTTCCACGGTTAAATAAAAGGACGCTTAAAAAGTAGCCTAGGTCTTATTTTCTCTAAACTCTCTGAATTTTGCAGAACCTGCAAAAGTTATAAATAATACGAGAAAGTGTATACTGTTGTAGCAACATTAGTTTTGCCTCGACCTACTGTCTGCAAAAACGATTTCAAATATTCTTCAAATATATGTTTTTACTGTTGTAGAAACACGTTTTTATACTTGTGAGAAAAGTGGTATTGTTTTTCATTTTCGAGATTGATATTTTTGCCGAGACTGTACATCACTACAGAATTACCAGTGAGGTGTATGCTAGAAAACCAAAGCATTTGGAATGTTTTATCAACGGAGGCAAATGTAATGAATGCGCAAGTACTGAATGCGCATGAGTTCTATTCAGCGAGAGAAAGCGTCCACACGTTATTTGCCACAATATGATGCGTGCCGAGTGTTCTCAATGGATGGTCCATATAAAATTTGTTGATCAGCCTATCACCTGGTCTAAGCACGATAATTTTTTTTTTCGGAATGAAGGAGGAAGGATCGTTCTGACGGGGGTGAGAACAATTTCTTAACCCTTCAACGGTCCGGTGCCGTTACAATCCTTCAACGCTTGTGTGCGATAGCATTCTAACTCCTCTGAAAAGGCAAAAGCTGCATGAGTTCCCTTGGTAGTGAATAGTGGTACCGATACCATGACCCTCTGTGTCCCCATGACACCCCACCATGGTGGGGAAAATTATCTGACCTGTAAGTAGGGTTGCTCCATCTTAGGTTCGTTGTCATCACGGTAGATTGATTTTCTTACATAGGTGTGGTCCCGATACCTCCCTTTCCATGCACCACCACTGCATTAGGAACGTGCATGGAATGATTAATTTCTCAGAATTGACATTTGACGCATTGCTGGAAACAGCGAAGTGAATTTCGATGGAGGGAACCAGTCGGACGAATACCAAGTGGAAGACGGAGCAGGTTATTCGGTGCGGCAAGAGCGGCCGTTTCTTAGCACGTGCTCTGCCGTGCGGGGCGCGGAGCGACGGGGCGGGGCGGGGGGTGGAGTTGGTCGAGGTAGATGCAGCGCCCGGAAGCGCGCAGGTACGTGGGCCGCGTGTACCGGAAATGAGCTCCTTCCGGGAGACGCGCGCGCCATCTCCGGGCCGCCCGCCGCTGCGCTCTTCCCCGCCCCCACCCCCGCCGCCAGAGGGCGCTGAGAAGGCACCCGCTGCGCCCGGCGTACCTCCCAGCAGCCCCCAGCTGCAGATCGCACCACGCCCTCGCGCTCCGTGCCCACCAGCCCACGCGGCGTCTCTGTCGCGTTTGGACTTCCTCCAGTCCCCGTACCCCTAAGGGCTGCCCTTGCCGCCGTCTTCGCTCTAAGATCGTCTCCAATATCCATGTCCGTCTTTGCCTGCGTCTGCACACGTTTCCGGCTACGTCCCCACCTACATTGCACCGTACGTCTCCGCTTAAGACAGCACTGAAAGTATTACACGTCAAAACACTGATATAGTAAAAGTTTGAATAATCTAATATGTAAAAATCAGGGTTGGTTTGTTCGTAATTTATGTGATGTCGCATCGTTCATCCGATTGCGATACAACTTTGTTAAGTTATTGCGTGAACTTGCACAAAGAATATATAGAAGCAGTACTAAATGTGTGTATACACGAGCATTGATGTTGATTTTATGCGTTTGTCCTGACTTAAGCGTCCTGAATAGAACGCACGAATAGTTCTGCGCAACCCGCTGCACTCTCAAGCATTAAGCGCGCCTTTGCTGCATATTCTGCGCCTGTGATTGTGAAGTATCGGCCGGAATTATTCCTTGAATGTCATCTCAGACAAGTAAATTTACTTTCTCCAAGACACTGTCATAGCGCATGCATGCCCAAACTTGAGGGAGAACAAGAGGATACTTGACAACCATGTCCAAACCAGGACGTAGAACAAACCCATACTCGCAAGAAAGTCTTTCATCGTTTACCATTTCTGCAGAGCGTAGCATAAAACATGTTTAACAATCACGTGGCAAGTAGCGTGTGAAGTGTAATATACAGCAAAGCATTGCCGGGTCCACAAGTTAACAATACGATGTACAATTCCTAAAATTCAAACGCTGCTTATAAATTTATCTTATCAAAAAACTTCGTTCAATTTCGGAGTAACGACAGTACTGCCTGGCCAACGAAATATGTCTGTTTCGTTCGTCAAACGTCAACATATTGCACGACTTCGCATGAAATAATCCCGCATTAACGCCGTAATCTGGCCGAATTTAGCGGCGGCTCGTTTGACCTCCTGTTTGACTAACACGCGTGACGTTGAATCGCTGCGTCCGTGTTCTGCATTGAGGTCGTAATTTTGCCGTGGCAAATTGCAGCCGTCGTTTTGCGTCGGCCGTAAAACGCGCCGCGAGTAAACATTTTATTCGACCACACGTTACTCGTGTTATTCGTTGGAGGGCGCGCGTTTTGGGACGTATTTATTAAACATGCGTATCAGGCGCGAAAGAAATACGACATGTGCGAAAGTAATTTGACGCCTGATGGCGGTGGGTTGAGGGTTTGTGAGGGGAATGCTGAGGCTTGTATGCTTGTGGCCTTTTGAAAATAATAATAATAATAATAATAATAATAATAATAATAATAATAATAATAATAATAATAATAATATGGCTATTTTCAGTATTATTATTAGTAGTAGTATTACTTGCATATCAGGCGATGACCGAATTGTGCTCTAAGAAGTATATAAAATATAATCGATTTGAATGAAGAATATAACGGGGTTAGAATCGGAGGGTAGGATGTGTGTGCAAGGGGATCGTGTCTAAAGTTTGAAGTCTCCTGCTAGAAAAGTAATTTAGTTTCTCCCTGCCAGGGACACAATCAGCAGGTGCCTCATTTTTTATTTCTACCCTCTGAAAAGTCGAAATCAAGCACATTGATAAATCCTATGAATCCTTTCGCTTAAGTTCTCATTCCCAGACAGCGCTTGTTAAGTTAAGGCGGGAGATGGCCTTCGTTTCACGTGCCCATTTGCTCACCTCTGGAGGTTTGAACATCCTCCCTTTAAAGAAACTTGCCAAATCCCACTCTGCTGCTACGGGCCGGGTAAACGAATGCAATTGCCAGTCGGCAATCGAAACACCGCAGAATAGGAGGTCAGGGATTCGAATCTGACTGTGATTGTTTTCCGTAATCATCTCATTAGTTGGTGCAAATCCATTGCCCTGTTGAGAATTATGTAGACCCACTGCTCGTATCAGTCGTTTTGTTGTTCACTCCAATCAGTTCCAAGTTGTTCAGCAGCAGATATTTAACCCTACGTTGCACGAACTCAGCTACATGAATGCATATGAAGGGCCTCTGAAGGCCTGCGCAATACGCTCTCAAAACAATGCACTTTTTTTTATTCTCAATAATTTCATTTCTTAATAATGTCATCATAAGCCAATTCTTAAACAAATGTTTATTTATTTAAATAACTATTGATAGGGCTTAAAATAACTATTGATAGGGTCATAGAAAGCGCTGCGTATGCATTGACGTAATATAATCAAATTTCAGGACCCCTCTTAACTTCTGAGAATTTTTCCCTTCCCAATGACTAAAATAAAAGCAGAAGATACAAGAAAGATTCTGTGGAGAGCCCTGCCTTTCCTCTAATTGGAAGAAATGCTTTTAGCATGAGAATAATATTTAGACATTATAAGTACGGAAAACAATGAAATAGATAAATTGTTTCAGGTTCAAAATTTTAGCCTCGCGAACGGGTGAATTCCAGTAAAGTACGTCAGGAGAGGAGGTTATTAGAGTCCCTGTATAATGCATCAATAGCGTGGCATCGGTAGCACAGCCAAGAGGACACGCCTCGAGAGAAGTCGAAAAGTAATTTAGCTATTTAGTTTCTGTGTGTTGCGAGTTTGAGTGTATTGCTGTAGAATTAAATAAATAATTTTAACAAACGTAATTGAAGCATTTAAAAAAATATTTTTGAACAATATATATATATTTGAATACGGAAATATAATCCCCTATTTTTTGGATCGTTAAGAAAGTTACTCATGGATATTTAAAGAATGCATAATAATAATAATAATAATAATAATAATAATAATAATAATAATAATAATAATAATAATAATAATAATGGTAATTTGTTAGTTTTAATATTACATTTCATGTTTGTTGAAGGTAGAAAGCTGTTGGCTACCGGTGAAAATAAATTATGTGTTTTGGATTAAAAGTCATGCTGACTAATAACTAAATAACTGTACGTTATTTTCTTATAGGTTTCTTCACATACAATAATAAGTTTATATAATAGTTAATTGACTTTGGACAATCTTTTGAAACTTTTAAAAATATTATAACGTATTATAACCATTAAGTAAGAAATGGGTTTAGTGAAACAAGATGAAACGCAACGTAAGGCACCACACACAATTTCACAAATAAACAAATCGTTTACGTTCGACAGTTATGGGAAATTGGATTGTATCTAAATACGCACAAAATAGTTTGTTGAATTTTCAATATTATCTTAAAACATAATATAGTGTTACGAAATGAACAATTCATTTTCTATTCAGTGTTCTGGAAGAACTCTTTCAATCCATTGAAAAGTTGTGACCTAGCAATTGGTACGAATTGGCAAAGGAAAGTCTCACTCAATGTGAAGTAGAGCTTGAAAAGTTGGGAATGAAAAAGAATTTGGTTAATACCGTCCGAAACGAAAGATTGGGTGCAACTACATTCTGTTCGCATGGCAGTTCGTCGAAAGGCGCTCCTGATGGCACTCCAAGCTCAGCAACAGCGTTATACTCGAACGCATCCATCGGTGATCTAATGAAATGCCTCGGAGCATAACTCGTTTTAATCAGCGGGGAACTCATTAATACTCGCGATGTCGCGACGCCGGCCTCTTCTCCGCCTCTAATGATGCCCGGGCGCCCTCGTTGAGAGCGGCGGCAGCGGAGAAGGAGGATGGCACACGCCTTCGAGGACGCACTGTGAACCAAATCGCGCCCGAATCTGGACAGAAATACCATGACAGGCAACGCCCTACACAGTGTTTCTAGAGTTCGCAGGGTTTCGTGACCATTTGTTACAAAATATATGGCTTCAAGAGGGGAAGATGACAGATTATTCCCTCTTGTAAAGGTAAATTAAAAATACATTAACAAAAAAATACTTTTAAAAAGTATGCTTTAAACTCTTATATTTTTGTCAATTTATTTAATACGAGTATTTTTAAAAATTAACGAATTGTATATTGTAATATTTTAAACGTCACTGGATAAATTCAGACCATTTCTAAAAGAAAAGATAGTGTAGAAGAGAAGATAAAGAAAAAAATATTTCAATATTGAAAATAAACTTTGTACTGTTAAAAAATTAAAATATAATTTAAAAAAATATTAAAAAATAAATGTGCCACTACTATTATCAATTATATTCAATAAAATAGTTCCTCTAATTTTCAATATAGATCCTTCGCCGTGAATATTTTCTAAAACGTTACAAACGGACTAATCTGCCCTAGGTTAGTTAATATAAATTGTTAAGAACACGTTTCGATAATTTGGTACTTCATCTCGACGAGATGAGCCAGAAAAATTCTATACTACTAATTTCCCATGCGCGCAGAAATTGAAACAAAAACTGCAGCATGCTTCCATGTGAGAGGTGCAATGATTTTGTCAGATAACTAGGTTTTTGCGGTAAATCTAAAACGTTTAGACTTTGACGGAATAATGTAAATTCTTGTTTGTGGTGTTCAGTCCATTTTCATGAATATCATCTGAATTTCGTAGTGCGTCACTGCTTACGACACTCCTCACGCCATGCGCCTGCAAGGCTCCAAGGAAGAAACCGCCCGTCATTAAATATTTGTGATTGACGTTTGTGTAACAGCAACTTTTTCATATTCTTGGAATGTATACTGGTCTGTGTTGTATACTGTTCTGTGTTACTGACGTACTCGTGAAAATAGGTTTTGAAAAAATATTTAATGTAGTGCAGTGTAATAAGAGAGTTTTATTTGTGTTCTTTAGAGTGGTTTAGTTAGTTAGTTGTTAGTTTTTTTAGTTAGTTTAGGTGCTTGCTACCTTTTAGAAAAATGTTTTGTGTGATTTTATTCAGAAGCAATTTGCTGCAACAAACGTCTTGTATATTACCAATTTGAAATGCGCGCAGAATGTGAAAAGAAAACTATAAAGCCAGCGACCATGTGAGGGTGTCTGTGATTTTTTGGTACCCACAAACTCGAGATAATTTCTAAAATATTGAAACGGTTTCGATTTTAAATGAAAAATGCAAATATTTGATAACGTCATTCCTCCAGTCTTTTTTTCGCGCAAACGACTCACGCTGTCGCGCACCGACTGTCAAGTCAGAACTCGGTCTTTTTCGTAGCGAGATTGTTACGAAATGTAAATGTAGAACTTGATAAGAGTGAATCAACTTGTAGGACATAACGGTTGAGGTATGTAGTGAGTTGCTACGGAGGCGAGTTTGTTTGGGAGAAGCTGTTTAGAGTTCGTAAATAATTGACCTATGACGATTAAGTCGTGATAATTAAAGTGAAATACTTGTTTAAATACCCAATTAGTAGCGAGCGTCTTGAAGTGTTCAGAAAATTGGCAAAACCTTGGGGAAGGTACTAGATATAATTAATCTGTAGTTGAAGAATACGGAACAAAATATTAGCAGAAGCCGAGCAGGGAGCAGATTGCCGATTGTTAGCAATAAGGAACATAAGAAAAATATATTTTGTTTTTGTTGGAACTATGTGTTCTTATTTGAAATTACCTAAAAAGCAAGAACTGACAGTGACGTTGGTTAAGTGAAAAGCAGCGGCAGCCGCATTGTATTGGAAATACCCACGAACGCGGGCGCCTACGGGAACATACACTGTTGCGGGACGGAAGTTCATTAGATAAGTAACATGGATGAAATTCAGTCAGCACCTCACTCCTTAGTACGAAGTTTACGTCGAGCGATAGCAAGGGTCCACCGAAGATGCTTTCCGATATTAAATATTATCTATTCACGTGTTGTGTTGTGGAACAGCAACTTTTGTGATAAGCGAGTTATGTAAAGTACTGTACTGTGCGTATTATATTATTGCAGTAACCAGAAGACTTTTTGTTAAAATATTTATTTTATTGCAATATTATACGATAGTATTTCATTTGTTGTTCTTTAGCAGTAAACGTACTACATTATGAAAAATATTTTTTTTCGATTTTGTTCAGTAGAATTTTTGTTGCTGCAAGCCACTGTTGGATACTCTTTATTTGCGATTTATAAAATCGGTTTCCTCAAAATTTAGAAGTTCCAAATGACAGTGAGTTGATAGCAAAATATTGAGGGGGCTTTTTTTATGTTCCTGTCGAAGAGTCCTCCCTAACCTTGCTCCTTTCTCCTTGCATGGTGGCAAAGTCTTCAACTGATGTGTGAGAAGGTGACGAATAATATCTACAAACTCAAATTCAAAAATAGAATATTTGTCACTCATTTCCTTGAGTTTTTCTACTTGGTGTTAGATACCAAAGATATTGAAAATGTAAATGTTTAATATTATTATTATTATTATTATTAGTAGTAGTAGTAGTAGTAGTAGTAGTAGCAGTAATAATAATAATAATAATAATAATAATAATAATAATAATAATAATAATAATAATTGGAGGCTAGAATATTCGTAAAGATGTTAAGTGTCAAATCTTCCTATATATTTATTAAGAAAATGATATATTTCTGGGCAATATTTTTTGGCGGATACACTTTCCCCGTCAGCAGCACGGGTTGTCATAAAGACTTCGCCTTATTATACGATTCATAGCTATATTCACTTTCATAACGACGTTTTACAAATGCGAAGTGTTGGCATGGATCGTTTTAGTCTCATAAAACGAGCGTAATTTTCAAACAAGGCCGCAGGTTTTTCCGACCCACTGTTGGGGGGGGGGAGGAGGCCCTAGTCACCATGGCGACAGTCGGCCTACCCCCGGGCCGGTCGCCTAGCAACGCGTCGCGCCGGCCGCCTGCCTGCCGTCGTCGGGTGGAGGGCTGGCCGCGACCGGCGCCCGTCGGAGGTCAGTCGTCCAGTGTTTCCACGGCAACGTCCTCGATGATGAAGCTCGCCAGATAGCGGGCGGAGGGCAAGGTGGCGGGGGGCGGGGGCGGGGGCGGGTGACTCCCCGAGAACAAAGGCGCGGCGAGGGGCCGACGGACCCGCGACTACTGGAGGCTGTTATCTCGCCGCGCGCACGTCAGCCGCCGCCGCCGCCGCCGCCGTTGGACGGACCGCGCCTGAGGCGGCGACCACGGTGCACACGATTTGCCCCGAAATTTCGGTCGGCGGAAGTCGAACGGAGAATATCAAATGGAGAGGGGGCAGAGGCAGTAGTTTTATATTGCTTTTAAGACAGGTTTTTTACTAGGGGGGGGACGTGAGTGAATAAATCTCTACTTAATACCTTCATTTATTTATGTTTTGTAAATAACTGCAATACTATACATATCCTTTTGAAAATTAAACTATAATTTTTTTATTAAAAAAAGTTTATTTATTTTTCAATATTTTTTATAAGCACGTCGATTCAAACGGCCTGGCATGCAAGAGAATCTCTTCCTTTAGAGCGACCGGAAGTAACGCGGTGGTTACAGTGCAGATGATTTCAGCCGAAATTTCGGTCAGCCGACGATGGACGGACAAAATCAAACGAAACAGATATTCTAAAAATTATATACTTTTCCCCTCCAACATCAAATGAAATATATTATTTGGCGATTACATTCAGAAGAAGAAAATATGTGGAGGAGGAACCCATTTAATCCTCTTTCGACATTCGGATATGTAGGAAGCTATAACTCGATTTCATCCTGCAGTCACTTTGCCTGACCCTAATTAATTCCCTTTTACTTTTGACCACTACCTGTCTAGAGGGGAATTCTAGAAGACGGCTGAACCGATGGATAGTTTTCCGTGACTTTTCCCGATAATACGAAGCGAATGCTCATGCATTATCCTAACAAATGGGTCACGGACCGCACAGAAACTTTTCTACAGCTCTCTTCTCTTCCTTTTCCTATCGTCACCACTTACAGACACACACTTACATTAACATACACTACACTACCACATATGCCGGAAGATCAGTCGAGAGCTTAGAGGTTGCCCGGCCGGGACGGTGCCACGATGTGGCAGAGAAGGAAACCCACAGCAAACCGATGTGTAGGTCGCCTCAGTATCTCACTATCCAATGAGGAGAATTACCGCCACCTTCACGCACAAGACATTCACTACACCACTGCTACTAATGGGCATAGTAGATCATTTGCCCGGAAACATCAACTAATCAATCATTTACTTATTTATTTAGCGTGCAAAGATCCCCTAGTGGGGCAAAGGCCTCCTGCCTGAGCAGGGGTGATAAGTCTACGGACGCGCACATAGGATGGTATCTAAATAATAATAATAATAATAATGATAATAATGATAATGATGATAATGATAATGATGATAATAATAATAATAATAATAATAATAATAATAATAATAATAATAATAATAATAATAATAATAATAATCTAAATCGAGTAAATCTTAGTATCTTATGTAGTGTGAAAAAAACTTTTTGAGTTAAAGGAAAATAATTAAAATGGTAGTATGGGGCTTTAAAGTACAGTTTCAAATTCATCGCAATTCTCATTCTGCTCCTGTTGATGCTATTAGTAATAATATTATGGTAATTAAAGAAAAACACTGACAATCATATCCTCTTGAACCCTGTCAACTCACTGACTTGTATCAAGATGCCTTATATTTACATATTACCTAAAAGTGATATTCGTAGTATTTAGAAATGAGAAGGAACAAAGTATCTATCTCCCACGTTAATTTGCTCACTTTATATAATATTCATTATATTCAGCTACTTTTGGATTCTTTCCGTACCTTTGGCACCATTGATTATATTTTTTTCTCTTTTCTCTCCCTGCAATTTCTGAATCACATCCATTTACTTACGAAACTTATTATTCGATGCGTAAAAATAATTCTACCTTAATTGCAACCGGAGCTGAAATTCGCTGGCACACCATCAAACAAAATGAGCCTTTATAAAATAGTCTAATTCACTTCCGGAGTTTAATAGCGTTGGGATCCTTCGTTTAGCCATCCACCGTTCTAAATCTCCACATTTGTAATTTCAGAAGAAATACGAATACTAAATAAAATAATTTTATTTTACCAACCCAACACGACATTTTCAAGTAATGGCTTTCCAGTGAAATTCATTTTTTTTAAGTGTGTGATGACGAGCATTTAATAAATAGCCGTACAAATCTTGTTTTCCTCTCTGTCCTCTACTTTTACGCTTTTGACCAGGAAACAAAGTTTCGTTACGGAATAAAAAGCGCTTTTGTTTTGCAAGTGAGGTTTCAAACACCGTTTTTTTCTCTTGAACGTACATTTAAAAAACGTAATATAGGTAGCACAGAAAATGTTAGGTAATGGTGCAGAAAATTTTTTTCAACACGTCCGTCAGTTCGTTTGTCCGTTCTTCTGTCTGTCTGTGTCGCTGTCTATTAGTTTTGACTATCAAATAGAACTAGGTTTTACTCTTCTATAATTTTCTAAAAGTCACATTTGAATTTCTACTATTAAGGAAATTGAGAATATGTGAAAAAATGTCTTCTAGACGCCAATAGGTAGCAGCTGGAATAGAGTGGGGCAAAACAGAAATTATCAAAAATTTTTAGTCGTATTTTCTTAAAACACTTTACGTAAAATATTTTCTTAATCGTATATGTATAGTAAATTTAATAGCGCAAGAAATTTTGGTCAATTATGACTGTTTTTGTTTCTCACCGTATCTGAGAAAAGCACGTTCTATCAGTTAGTGTGCATGGATTTTGGATTGTTATTATGGCGTATTATGTCCGTTATATCTAGCATTATGTCAATAGAAAATTTACACTTCCCATCGTCCGTCCATTCATGCGCCGTTCACGGGCGTCACTTTCTTGCTTTCGCCGCCCCGCGCAGCTGTAGCCGCAACCTGCGTGGCAGCAGCGACCGGCGTCGGCTTCGCGCCGGCTAATCCCTTTAACTGCTCGAGACCGCGTGCCAGCGACACAAGGGCGCAGCAAATTGCTTTATCTGGCTCACCTGACTCGGGAATACTTGCTCGCGCGTTCTCGACCTCTGCCAAAACTCGGCTTCCCCCCTGCCCGCGCGCCGGCCACACCCGCACCGCCTCTCACGTACCAGCACTCGGTTCTGCGTGGCTTCCTCTCCGCCTGAACTGGCTGCGAGGCCTGCCCGCACCGCCCCGCACCCCGCCGCTTTACGCCCGGCCAGTCCCTGCGCTTCCCCTTTAGATTTCCCTCGCTCCGTTACACACTTCCGCTCTCTCCCTTTCTTTCTCTTTCTCTCTCTTTCTCTCTTACTCTCTTACTCTCTTACTCTCTTACTCTCTCACTCTCTTCCTCACTCTTTCTCTCTTACTCTCTTACTCTCTCACTCTCTTCCTCACTCTTTCTCTCTCTCTCTTTATCTCTCTCTTGCTCTTTCTCTCTCTTTTTCTCTCTCTCGCTCTTTCTCTCTCTCTTTTTCTTTCTCTCTCTTTTTCTTTCTCTCTCTTTTTCTTTCTCTCTCTCTTTTTCTTTCTCTCTTTTTCTTTCTCTCTCTCTTTTTCTTTCTCTCTCTCTCTTTCTCTCTCTCTTTTTCTTTCTCTCTCTCTTTTTCTTTCTCTCTCTCTTTTTCTTTCTCTCTCTCTCTTTTTCTTTCTCTCTCTCTCTTTTTCTTTCTCTCTCTTTTTCTTTCTCTCTCTCTTTTTCTTTCTCTCTCTCTCTTTTTCTTTCTCTCTCTCTCTTTCTTTCTCTCGCTCTCGCTCTTTTTCTTTCTCTCTCTCTCGCTCTCGCACTTTCTCTCTCTCTCGCTCTCGCACTTTCTCTCTCTCTCGCTCTCGCACTTTCTCTCTCTCTCTCGCTCTCGCACTTTCTCTCTCTCTCTCTCGCTCTCGCACTTTCTCTCTCCATCCCATTTTATTTCTCCTTGCCCCTTCTCTCACCCTGCCCGTGTCGCTTCTCTCTCCGCCTTTTCTCGCTCCGCCAAATGTCGGCACGCCCCTTCTCTCTCCGCCATATCGCGCTCCGCCTCGTTTTCCTCCGCTCCCTGTCCGCCCCATTTCGCTCCGCCCTGTTTAGCTCTATCCCGTTTCGGTCCCCTCCATTTCGCCCCGGCCTGTTTCGCTCCCTCTTGCACAGTACCTCCTCTCCCCACTCCCTGCATTGTCTCATTTCGTCGAACTGTGATTCGGCTCGCCTCGGCTCTTTCCATGCTTCCCCTCCCCAGCCCACCCCACCCCACCACGCCCCACCACGCCCCACCACGCCCCGCCCCGCCCCGCCCCGCACGTTCAATGTACATCCAATTCCTTTCGTCCCTTTCAATCGATTCATCGTTCTATTATTTTTGGATATATTTTACTCGCCCTCACCCCCTCATCCTAGTTCTCCTCGTCTCCTCCCCTCCATTATCGACCATGCATCTCCCTTCTTTTCCGAGACTACATTCAAACTTCTTCTGCCAGCATTTTCCAAACACCTCTCCCCCTGCCCGACAATTGAAAAACATCTCCCGTCGCATCTTTGTCGTCCGTCTCTCCCGACGACTCTCGCCTATTCCACGGCACTTCCTCGATGCACTTCCTCAACACCCTTACCGTTCTGCTACAGCAACTGTAGATATAGAACACAACCTCCAGAGCCACCCCAATAGCCCCATCGTTCCTCACATCTGTCCCGCTACCTATTATTCTGGCGCCCCATCCGCCTTTCTGTTCTTCTCAGTTATTTCTTTCTCCTCTCTTCTATTTGCCTGCCTTACTTTTATCTTCGTCATCTTGTCCTACTTCCTTTGTTTAAATCATCTCGTTCTATCGTACTCTTCTTCATCTATTTCATTATGTTCATCTATCCATTACATTCCGTCTTCCTCCGCTCCATTCACCTTCACCACTCCTTTCATGTCTGTCGCGCCGTACCCATTTCTCATCCCTCTGCCCTTTCCACATGCAACATCATTTTCAATCATTACTACTTTTTGTATTACATCACCCTTTTCTGTCTGACTCACATATTTAATTTGTCGCATCCATTTCTGTGTTTCTTTATCCCCCTCCCTGCAATCTACACTTCCCATTCCCTATATCCCATTCCTATTTATCGACCATTTTTTATCTATCTCACTTTTTTTGTGCATCTCATGTAACCCCTATCATTCTTTTACACCCCTTTCCCATCCATATCTCCCTCCCTCATTCACTCATTCATCCATCCAACGACCCATCCGTTAATCACTCTAATGATTCTTTCAACTATCCCTCACATTAATATATATACACATACACTCCTCGTCCATCCAACCATCCTTCTCATCCATTCATGCATTCCATCTCTCGGCCCCTCCGCTGTGCCCTTGCGGCCAGGCCAGTTGCCGCTGGCGCGACCGCCTCTAATGACCGCAGCAGCAGCAGCCCTCCCCGGAGGACGCACACGGCGTGCGGGCGACGGCTTTGATGAAATTCCAACTGGCCACACACCCCCTTCCCCTCCTCACCTCTCCCGCCCTCCCTCCGTCCGTGCGCGCCGCGGTTCGCTGTGGAATGCTGCCCGCCGCCCCACCCCCGCCAACTTCCCACTCCTCTGTCCCCTACCCCGTCCCGCCCGTGCTAACAGATTTGGCCAGCGATAAGAGGTTGTTAGCCGGTGCGCTGCCTGGCCACGCCTGTTGACACAGAAGCATGAGGGAGGTACGCCGAAGTTCGGGGATGTGGGATCGAATCCCGCCTAAGTCGTAGAGGTTGTCAGTTGTGTTTGTGATGTGGAATGCATTCCCAGTACAACGTGTGTCACCTTTAATTCCTAATTCTTCCATAATCCATAATCCATTCTTCCACAATCTGAGGTCTGTGTGTGCGAGTGCTGAAGTGGCTCCTGACCCTCTGAGTGGTTCAAGCGTGAAGATGCCACTGTGTAGGGCGCATTACTTGTATGTAATGGTGCAGGACCGAGATGGGCCTAAGGATACGTCGGTGTGATTGTGTTCGGAGTGCTGTTCACTGAGAATTGTTCCGGCGAAGGAATACTAGAGGCAGTTATCCGGGCTGGTGCCTTGCCACACCTACTGGCGCGAGGGCGTAGGCGAGGTGCGCCTCCGTTCGGGACTGTAGGATCGAATCCCGTGTAATTCATGGAGATATTCAGTTGTGTTCGCAGCGTGGAATACATTCTCAGTATTCACCTTTACTTCCTAATCTCTAAAGGAGTATCACGTATATTTCCTAATTCTTCTATAATCCCTTGTTCTGTCAGGTAATTACATCTGTGTGCGATCTGTCTGATATCTGGCTCCTCATTCACCGAGAGGTTCAAGCGGCGAGATGCGGTTGCCTTGGGCGTATTCTGACATGGCGTAGGACCGAGCTGGGCCGAAGGGCTACCTCGCTGTGACGTTGCGCGGTGCTTTTCACTGAGAATTGCCCCCAGTAGAGTGGTAATTACTACAAGATCCTCTAAAAGGTTCCTCGGACACGAAAAGGAAAGGGAACTGTAAGAAACTGTAGGTTTTCTGGGGATAAATTCGATGATTATAATCAGGTGAAAGTAAAAAATATGGAGGCACATAATATAAAATAAAAAATATGAAGGCCAAGCGGCCGGAAATGTCTTTAAATTTCGAACGTATTATCTTGAATTTTTATGATAGTATTGATGTAATTATCTTCTGTAGATCTAATGATGGTTGCAATTTCTTCATATTCGAGTCCTACCGATGTACACATTCCCATTACAAATATAATTTAGACTCTTCAAAAACGTAAAATATTTCAAAAATAATGATGGAGGATCCGATCTGAAATTCTCCCTCCCTTCCTCCCTCCCTGAATTACTTTCAGGATCCACTTCTATTTCATTTGTTCTCAATCGCTTACAACCGTACTTCCCTCTGCTTTGGAATGCTGCCTGCGCCCCCGCCTCCGGCCATCACATTTTGCCAGCCAAGAGGAAGACGCGGAGACATTAGCAGAGGTTTCCGCAAACAAGTGGCATCGTAGCATGTTCACAGAAAATAAAACGGCGTGGTATAATGTGAATAGTACGAGAGAAGTGTTACAAAATTGCCACTCATTTCGGGATTTCAGGAAGCTGGATTTACCCAATACAATTTCCATAAAAAACAAACAGACAAGACTAACCACGCTTGACGCTTTTTTATGAAGTAACTAGTGGATCCGGCAATGCTTCGCTCTTGCAGTGTATTAAAAATCACATGATACTGGTCACGTGATAGTTACACTGGTCACGTGACAGTACACTGGTCACGTGATAGTTAATCTTGTTTACCCGACTCTGTGCGAAACGTATAATAGATGAAAGACTGTCGCTATTGGGTATGGATTTGTTCTATGCCCATGACCGCCTTGGACATGCTTGTCAAGTATCCAATTTTTAAAACGTTATCCCTCAAATCGCATGCGTTTGCTATGACATTATCTTGGAGAAATGTGATTTACTTGTCCAAGATTCAAGTAAATTCAAGGAAGTTTGAATAATTCCGGCCTATATTTCACAATTGCCGGTGCAGAATACTTGAATGCTATGAAGACTCTCATAATCCTTGACTGCAGCGGGTTGCGTAGAGTTCAGGGACTCTTGAGTCGTCATAAAATAATAAATAATCGACAACAACGCCCCCACATGTCTGATTTAATTCAAAATATTTGAACGTTTCCATTAATAATAAGAAGTATGACAATTCCAGCGAAATCAGTTTAGTTTTTGCATCTTTGTGCGACACACATACGCACATTTCCTTTTATTTAAATATAGAATAGATGACGCTTCCTATATTTTTCACCGAACATCCGTAGTTTGATTAAAGCACCCTGGTGAAACTCCCCATTAACACAATACGTGACGGCGCTATTATGAGATCGTTTGTTTTTAGTTAGGTGAGGTTATATTAGTTGATAACGATTGCGTTATTGGTGATAGTGTTTGGCTGTCGTAATTACTGCTGACTTATCCAGATAACTAATAGCAAATCTTACAGAATCAACATCACGAAACGCCAAAACTATAAATTTCCAACCTACCCTAAAGTCACACTCGCGGGAAGGGCGGATTCGCGGTTGAGCAATACAGTATTCAACTTCGCGCTAGTTGCGATAGGTAGACGAATTATTTAATCCGATGTTTTATACAAAATGTGTAAACTAACTTCGTTCCTCCAATCAATGTTTGTATAGCAATGTGTAGTGTTAACAGCGCACATCATTTTGGTGTCCATTTTTGCCCGAAAAATGAAGCAAAATTGTATTGTGTAAATCGGTATTTCAAGCTAATTAATTATTAATCATTAATTAATTACTATTTCTCGGACGACCCGAAACGTAGTAGCCAGCGCCTTCACTTTTCCACCTTTGAATCATCAGTATTACAACTTTTCGTGCTGAAACTTGCTTATTTAACAGCAAGTTAATACAGCTTATTCTGCTGTTCTCCTCCTGATTCTCCATCTTTGACCTCCTCTTGCAGGTGTTCTAACGCTTCTCTACATCTGAGTTTCCGGGGATGGAATCCGTGGCTAAGCTTTGGTTTGAACAAAATTATGTACAAAAAACAAAATATGAGTTATAATTTATTTCATTTAATACAATTTTTTAAAATGAATTTACAACAATTTACGACTTTGCGAGTATTTTAATTATTAGATTTTCTCGCGGCGGTCGTTAAGAGTGGCTTCTCATGGTAGCCATTAAGATTTGCTTCTCGTCGCGGCCGTTAAGCAAGGCTTGTTTAGGGCGGCCGTTAAGAGTGTCTTCTCGTGGCGGTCGTTAAAAGAGATTCTTCTCGTGGCGGTCGTTAAAAGAGCGTCTTCTCGTGGCGGTCGTTAAAAGAGTGTCTTCTCGTGGCGGTCGTTAAAAGAGTGTCTTCTCGTGGCGGTCATTAAAAGAGTGTCTTCTCGTGGAGGTCGTTAAAAGAATGTCTTCTCGTGGAGGTCGTTAAAAGAGCGTCTTCTCGTGGCGGTCGTTAAAAGAGTGTCTTCTCGTGGCGGTCGTTAAAAGAGTGTCTTCTCGTGGCGGTCGTTAAAAGAGTGTCTTCTCGTGGCGGTCGTTAAAAGAGTGTCTTCTCGTGGCGGTCGTTAAAAGAGTGTCTTCTCGTGGCGGTCGTTAAAAGAGTGTCTTCTCGTGGCGGTCGTTAAAAGAGTGTCTTCTCGTGGCGGTCGTTAAAAGAGTGTCTTCTCGTGGCGGTCGTTAAAAGTGTCTTCTCGTGGCGGTCGTTAAAAGAGTGTCTTCTCGTGGCGGTCATTAAAAGAGTGTCTTCTCGTGGAGGTCGTTAAAAGAGTGTCTTCTCGTGGAGGTCGTTAAAAGAGTGTCTTCTCGTGGAGGTCGTTAAAAGAGTGTCTTCTCGTGGAGGTCGTTAAAAGAGTGTCTTCTCGTGGAGGTCGTTAAAAGAGTGTCTTTTCGTGGCGGTCGTTAAAAGAGCGTCTTCTCGTGGCGGTCGTTAAAAGAGTGTCTTCTCGTGGCGGTCGTTAAAAGAGTGTCTTCTCGTGGCGGTCGTTAAAAGAGTGTCTTCTCGTGGCGGTCGTTAAAAGAGTGTCTTCTCGTGGCGGTCGTTAAAAGAGTGTCTTCTCGTGGCGGTCGTTAAAAGAGTGTCTTCTCGTGGCGGTCGTTTAAAGAGTGTCTTCTCGTGGCGGTCGTTAAAAGAGTGTCTTCTCGTGGCGGTCGTTAAAAGAGTGTCTTCTCGTGGCGGTCGTTAAAAGAGTGTCTTCTCGTGGCGGTCGTTAAAAGAGTCTTCTCGTGGCGGTCGTTAAAAGAGTGTCTTCTCGTGGGCGGTCGTTAAAAGAGTGTCTTCTCGTGGCGGTCGTTAAAAGAGTGTCTTCTCGTGGCGGTCGTTAAAAGAGTGTCTTCTCGTGGCGGTCGTTAAAAGAGTGTCTTCTCGTGGCGGTCGTTAAAAGAGTGTCTTCTCGTGGCGGTCGTTAAAAGAGTGTCTTCTCGTGGCGGTCGTTAAAAGAGTGTCTTCTCGTGGAGGTCGTTAAAAGAGTGTCTTCTCGTGGAGGTCGTTAAAAGAGTGTCTTCTCGTGGCGGTCGTTAAAAGAGTGTCTTCTCGTGGCGGTCGTTAAAAGAGTGTCTTCTCGTGGCGGTCGTTAAAAGAGTGTCTTCTCGTGGCGGTCGTTAAAAAGAGTGTCTTCTCTTGGCGGTCGTTAAAAGAGTGTCTTCTCGTGGCGGTCGTTAAAAGAGTGTCTTCTCGTGGCGGTCGTTAAAAGAGTGTCTTCGCGTGGCGGTCATTAAAAGAGTGTCTTCGCGTGGCGGTCATTGGGAGTGGAATGTCGACATAACAGTACAGTATTACGTAAAGCATCAATATATCGGACAAATATTTAATAAGGAAGGAATATTGAATGAAGTATTAATAAAATTTGAATTAAGAAGTAGAAGAAGAGTAGGAAGATGTGGGAGAAAGTTGGCCCCGCTCCAAGCCGCCGCCGGGCTCGCCATCTCACCCCTCCCTAAACTCTTCTCACGCCCTCCCTCCGCTGCCAGCCGCATGATGTTCCGCTCTGGAATATTGCCGACTCCCCCACCCCACCCCCACCCGAATTCCTGCCTTCTCCGCCTCTCATTCCGCGCCCCTCGACCAACAGATTCCACCAACCAACCGGAAGATAGGCTGTTAGCACATGTTTTCTGAAACAATTGGCTTCATAACAAGGACAGCGAAAATAAAACGGCGAGCTGTGATGCCGGAGGCTACCACACTTCGGATAGGGTGCCACGTCGGTCATTGCAAACAAATTTTTTTCTGAGCGGAATTTAACTTTGAGTTTTGTATTTTAATTATATGACTCTTTAGAAAGATCAAAGATTGTTAGAAATGAGCATCAAACGTCAAATTTTTACTTGTATTAAGTATGTTGGACTGAACTTTTTGGTCACAGTGTTTCAATCAACCTAAAGCGAGTAAGATTTCATAAACGCAATGTTCAAACTTCACCAACTTCATAAACAAACAACTCGTGCTTATGCGGTATATGGCTCTTTTGGGGTTTAGTGACGCTTAAGCTAATTAATGCTCTGTTGGCGTGTCAGTGCTTTGTATATGCATGTACTTTATCTGCAAATAACTTACTAGTTCATTTTAGCTCAATCTCATAGTCATTACACTCAATGAGCGTGCTTGTAATTATCGTCCTTCGTTCCGTAGTACGTTGCATACGAGCTGAGAGTGTTCGAGAATTATACTATACTGTATAATAGAAATGAGTTACGAAAATTTGTATTTTCAGTATATTGCAGCTTTGGAACATTTGAGTTGTTTTCCACCTCGCGTTTTAATGCCCTAACCATAGAGACACATTCGCTGAGTAAAGGTTTCAAAAAACTAAAAAGGGTTGATTCGTCTTATGTATTATATCTGAACAAGTAGTTATACCCTGGAAATATTACTTTGTTGACATGTGACTTCAAGGAACGTTTAAAAAAATTTAATACTCTGTGGAGCTGACGGGGGATGATTTCCACTCTTTTGATTGGGTTTTAAAATCACATTATTCAGTTTTCTGCCAGCATGTATTATCAAAAACTTAATTTCCCTATTTCCTTAGAATGTGAGATTGTATTGGCTGTTGTGTCTTCTGCTATGTCCATAATGTTTGCCATTTAAAAATACATTGTAAGTAGTATTCCGATTGATTTCCGAAAATTGAAATTAGGGCTATTTATCTTAAAAGTGGCTGAAAGATTCCATAATACACAAGTTAGTTGATTATTCACGATCTCGGTAGTGCGCGTTTATAATTACTAATGGGTATATTTTATAGTCATGCATAATATACAAAGTTTTTATCGATCGATTTATACGATCGCCTTTTTAACTTTTTGTCATATTTTCTTATTGTTTACCTGTGTGATTAATGGTCTTATATTGACTTCTGCATTGCCCTGTATTATTTTACTCATAATGCATTTAATTTACTTCAGACACGTAAGTAAACAACCGATAAATACAATAATATATCACTGAAAGTTATTGTTTAGAATCACGTAGGCATTTGTGCAGAATTTGTTTCTAATATTATTCTGAGTTTTGTACTCAACACATCCTGCAAAATTCAAAGAGATATATTAGAGATATGAGCCACCCATTGGAAATGTACAATGATGAAATTTCCGAAAGAGGTTTCGAGGTTTCGTTTCAATAAAACTACTGTAGTAGATACACTCGTGCCGTTGATCGACAAAGTTCCAATGACTAAAAGAGGACTGCCGATTTCCCCCTTATCAAAAGTTCTCGTTGAAACCAGATGTTATGCAACTTCATCTTTAAGGTAGTATGTTTCCAAAAATTTAACATTTATTCATTACTGATTTGTAAGACCTATTATAAATAATTATGAATTTGCAATATGAATAAGTGAAGTAATTTAAATTGTTGTAAAATGGAATTTATGTTAATACTAATATGGGTTGACAGTTTCAATTACATGAAATGTTAATAATCCATTACCAATATTGGCCGACCTATGATCATACTATGTACATTATTATACTTAAGCATAAGTTAACGTTGTGAAATCAATTGAAACTGATGTTAAGTATTACATTACAATCAAAAAATGCACATAAATAATATGTGGAAAATGCACAAGACATTGCAGAGATTCATTAAAATTTTAATACGATGTTAAAGAATTATATTTTTTACCAAACATTTCTTATTATTAAGGATTGGTAGTAAATACATTTTTAAAAATATTAATATGATACCGGTGTCAAATAGTCATTGAAATTATATGAGAATCATAATTATACGAGAATATGAGAATCATATGAGAATTATATGAGAATCATATTTATTGTTTACAAATCTCCTTTATATTATTGATTGGTAGTAAACACATTAGTAAAATATACCAATATCAAAAATCTTGTTTTGAGGACATATTAGAGGTAGTAGAAGTATTACGTCATGCGCGCGACGTCAACTCGAGGTTGGTGTCCGCCCCCCTGTTAAATTGGACGCTCTTTGTTCAAGATGAAGTGCGTGTGTAAACTCGGTTGCCAAGAACTTCGAAACAGCTGCCGCCAATGCCATGTTGCCACATTTCCCTTCCGCTTAAGGGAACACTCATTCCGCGGTCGTAAGGAACGTCTACAAAATACGAGCGCCTATAAGTGAACACTTATTTTGAGAAAGCACTTATCACTTAAGGGTTCGCTTATCCTATAAGTGACGACTATGAATTCGGCCCTTAGTCTTGATAATACCTATAATTTAATTTATGACTTTGAAACAACTTCTATTTATGTCGTTTAATTCCTGCACTTTTGACTTTAATATCGTTAAAATTTTAATTTTATTGTTATCTTAATGGTCTCATTTATTTAATTATTCAGTTTACAATATTTGATGGTTGTGTATGTGACGACAACCTCTGGTTTCTATTACTAGGAATATTCGTTTTCAATTTCAATCCTAGTTGACGATCAGTCTCTTCCCTTCATTTCACTCTCGGTTCCCGGTGAACATGTTTCGTTACCATAATTACGTATCTCCCTCTTGGGTATTTTCCAATGCATGTAACAGACGTGCATTGAGCAATGTAATCTTGTATCCGATCTCGCTACTCTAGCCCTTGTACACTGGATTATTGGTAATCGATTTTTCTGCTTTGCCGCCTTGATTAAAGTCAGTGAGGCGATGGTGCAGCATTGTCAGAGAGCGAACGAAAAAACGCCCATTGGTCGTTATTTTGTTAGAATGAAACAAGGACGAGTAATTTAACTCTTGTTGGATACGAACTGATTATGGTCGTAAATTCATTGACCATTCGGAAGAGTTATGTTTGCCGTTATCTTTTCAAAATTCATTTCTTACTGACGTACGACTTGATAAATTTACGCATTATATATTTTTTGGTCAGAGTTTGGGTACTGCTTTTAATTTATTGAAATTTACTCTCTCTTCTCTCTCTCTCTTCTCTCTCTCTCTTCTCTCTCTCTCTTCTCTCTCTCTCTTTCTCTCTCTCTCTCTTCTCTCTCTCTCTTCTCTCTCTCCTCTTCTCTCTCTCTCTTCTCTCTCTCTCTTTCTAATATATGTGCTTCCAAAATTTCCAATTTTTGTAATATTTTTCTTAATCACATAAATGAACATTTTAATTAAAATTTCGGAACGCCATTTGAATATGAGACATGTTAGGAAGTTGATCGTGCGTCATCCCGAAAGCACTGATACGCAATTAAAACTGTCGACTTTTTTTTTGTAAATCGTTTTCGTTATTCTCGTATTTGAGCAATGAAAGTTGTTTTTCCGAGTCTTACACTTTCTCTGGGGAAGGCCTCCCGCGCGCCGTCTCGCTGATTATTTCGAATCTAATTTATTCCACGCAGGTCTCTGCGAATCCGTTGCTTGCGACTCGACCGCCCGCACCGCATCCGACGCCGCCCTCGGAGATCAGCGCGCGGGGGACGTTGGGAAGGGAGCGGCAGAGGCGGGGGCGACGAGGCGGGGACCGCTGGTGGGCGACAGGGGCCAACGGAGCGGGGGGGGAGGAACATGGCCGACGAGGCGGGGCCGACGAGGCGGGGCCGACGAGGCGGGGCCGACGAGGCGAGGCCGACGAGGCGATGCCGACGAGGCGAGGCCGACGAGGCGAGGCCGACGAGGCGAGGCCGACGAGGCGGGGGCCGACGAGGCGGGGGCCGACGAGGCGGGGCCGACGAGGCGGGGCCGACGAGGCGGGGCCGACGAGGCGGGGCCGACGAGGCGGGGCCGACGAGGCGGGGCCGACGAGGCGGGGCCGACGAGGCGGGGCCGACGAGGCGGGGCCGACGAGGGCGGGGCCGACGGGGCGGGGGCCATTTTTGGGCGGCGGTGTTGGTGTATCGAGGCTTGGGTTGGGGCAGCAAGGAGGACGAGGGGCAAATGAGGAGCCGGGGCGAGGGAGGATTAGTTTGGAGAGGGAATGGAGAACAGGAGGGGAAGTGGGGACGAGCCAACTACGGAGTTTGCAATTCGAGGAGGCGAGGAGACGTATTTTTGGTGTGGTGAGAATGCGGTGAAACCACACGGTCGAGAGCGGCCGGGGAGATAAAGGGGCTGGCGGATGCGCGTCGGGGCAGATGAAGGCTGTGAAATTGTGGAGGATGTGCGCCGGGTGCCTAAGGGCGAGCAGCAGCGGGCGGGGAGGAAGCGGGGGGCGGGGCAGCGGGCTAGACGAAGGGGGAGGTGACGGTGACGAAACGAGTGGAGGTCGGGGGCGCGACTGTCACTGCTGAAGTCCAGGCGGCCCAGGGGCGGGGCGGGGAGGACGTTGAAGAGATGTGGGATTGACACGTACGGATGTGGGCGGAGGAAGATGCGGTTTGGCAACTGCAGAGGAGGGGAGCCAGCGGTACGGCCCGGGGACCAAAAAGGGTCGGAGAGGAGGGGGGGCAGGTGTGAGCTGGAGGTATCTGGGTTCGCAGGTGAGGTTGAATGATTCGGACCGGGAGCGGGTGCCGGAGGTGCAGGGCAGAGCGTGCAAGCGGTGAGGAAACAGGGATGCCGGGACGCAGCGGGGTAGGACGTGCTGTAGAAATGCAGGGGACTGCGTGGCGGTCCCTGTGGGGAGGAGGGGGGATCCGATCAGCATCGCGCGGGGTCAGGGGGTGGGGGTGGGGGCGGGGGACCTGGCGGAGCGTGACCGGGGTAGATGAGCGACAAGGGGAGGGAACGGAACGGGGCGGTAAGAAGGTCTGTGGAAGCGAAGGGTCCTGCGAGACCGAGCGGCCTCGCGACGCGGGGGTGGGGGTGGGGGGTAGGGGTGGGGCCGGAGCACGCCTGGATGGGGCAGGGCCGGCCCGAACGCGGCGGGCGCGGAACTCTGCGGTTTTGGAGGGGATGGGGCGGAGGGGGAGGGATAGGGTGGGTAGGAACGGAACGGGGCGGGGAGGGGGAGGCGGGGCTGGAGCAGCCGCAGGGGACGCGCCGTGCGTGCGCGGAATGGAAGCATCCTACCCCCACCCTTCCCGCCCCATCCCCCATCCCCAGCCCTGCCCCGGGCGCAATGAACCGCGGAGAGCGCGACCAGGCGATCAGCGCGGCTTCCAGAAGGGGAATCAAAAGAACGGATGTTGCCAGCCAGTTGTTGCGAGCGCCAGTGGAGCAATTCGGGGCTAGTGGTCTCTCATATTGGGGCTGGCTTTTGCCGTCTCGTTTAGGAAAAGAACTCTAGGGGATAATTCAAGTCTGGAGATCGAGAAAGATCATGGGATAGATTACTTGTAACATGTAGTCGTTTATCCAGAATCAACGAAATAGTACTGAAAATTACATCGTTTTTCTATGCAATAACTATAGTTTTTTAAACAATGAGAACTTCGATCTCAAATTCGAAAATATTAAAGTTATTTTTTCTTTTGATGTTCTTTGCAAAACAATATATACCTTTTTGCTTTACATGCGACAATAAGCATAATTCCTTTCAGTACTGAAGTCAATCCACAGAGATTTTCAGATATTTCTAGAGTGATATTTGAGGAATAAATTGCATTTGTAAACATCTTGCCTTAAAAATACATCTTTGTTCTTTCGTAAGTATTTTACTGACTCGTAGTGTGGTCGTCACTGGTTAAACAGATAAACAAAAAAACTGCAAATGTATAAATCTCCTTGACGTTGTTGTTTATAGTTTATTTACTTTCTCTGTCACTCTGTGTTCGTCTGCAGGAATGAAGAAAATATATGTAATTCTCTGAAAAATTTTTCTGCTATATCGTTTAAAACCATTCAAGGAATTAAACCAATGAACGGATGTAAAAGTATGAAAACAATTATGCAAACACTTTGTATTGAACACATCAACGCCATTTGTTTTATTTTCAGTCGTTAATAAAAGTGGATTTCTCCTGTAGCAGTCTTTTTTCTTTCTTTCTCGCCTCACGAAGTGCTTTATAAGAAGAGCAAGGGTTGTAGTCATGTGCAGGGAAACGGCGATTTTGGGGAAGAAAAACTCTTATTGTAGGTCCCTGGTAACGAAAATGTAGATAAATCCTATTGCTAAATGTATGGGGAAAATTCCTCTAACAGGTAGAGTAGCCAGAATACATGTTTAATGGGTCCTTGATGCCGAAAAATCGATTGATGGCAAAAGTCTGTCTCTCCGTCTGTGCTCAACGTTAGGTCGTAAATTGTTAAGCAGATTTTTTATTCTATTGCAATGTAATCTTGTCGTTAACAAATTCCAAAATTGTTCCCGTAACTACTCTATCTCACGTGGCGCACACCGTATCTGCTACGTGTCGCCGACCGTATCTGTCGCGCTGGCGTGTTGCCCGGGGAACGCTGATCGCGAGCGAAGGCAACTCAACGCAATCGACAGGCGCCGCGCGGACGGCGCTCGGCATTAAACATTCCAATCCGCGCGCGCCGCCCATCGGCGGGGCGGGGCGGGGCAGGGCAGGGCGGGGTGGTGCGGGGCGGGGCGTGGAGGTGCGGGGCGGGGTTGCGCCTATTAGCATTCGCAATTGGAGCGCCGCCGCCGCCGCTGGCCGACGCAACGTCGTTAGCCACTAGCGCCTAATCCCATTACGTTGTGTTGCAGGTGAGTGTTGCAGAGCGACAGCTGCAGTAGCGGCAGCAGCAGCGGGCGCTCGCTTCCGCCGCCCCCTCGTGGCCGTGGCGATGGTGGCGGTGAGTCCCCGCGGGACGCGCACGCGATTGACGCATGCGATTGTCGCGTGCGAGCGGCGGCGCGGTGCCG